>LUCM01006746.1:0-127059 GCA_008360955.1 Fasciolopsis buskii
TCCAAACATGCACATACTTGTACACTGGGAATTGATTGATACTTCTCACGAGAATGGAATCTGTAGCAACAGGAGTGTGCATGGAAGCTGTTCGTCGAAGAGTCGACAGAAGATTCACAACTGTTATTCGTTGATACGGTTCCACCTACTGACTTTGAGCTCATTGTACTGAGGACGCTTTCCAGGCAAAATGTCCGCCACGGCCTCCCAACAGTTGCCTACTTGGTGAACATAAAACAACACTGTTAACATTTAACCACCAATATGTTGGTCTCCCTGCCCTCTACTTAGAGACTGTCTTGGTAACATACAACTCTCTCTCGGGATGAAGTCACGCAAATGACTGTGATCACGCCAACCGCTCGCTGTGACGATAACCAGCGTTCCTTGCTGCGCTGTTGTTTGTTATAGCTCATCAGTGTAGGTTTTGATCACGGTAGGTAGAGATTATACGTTGTTGGTACTTGCGAACACGGGTCTTAGTAATAGAGTGGCTAAGCAGCCCTGCTAAGGTCGTCTGAGTAACAGTGTAAATGTTTCATTAAAATCGACTTAATGACCTGTTTCTGCCAATGTGCCCGGCCTTGTTCTTGAAACTACTTCAGTTTTATTTTTGTTGGTCTTGAAGAATAGTGGATTTGCTATGGGATTGATGTACTGTTGCAGTTAAATTTAAATAACCACACCGTCAACGAAAATACAGCTGACGAGTTGCTATTTTTTAAAACTTCACATCGGCGATAGCATCTAACCGCAGATATCGGACTTTTCCATTTTCCCTACAACTGCTTACGGGTTCAGGTTACATTATCGATTCGACTGGATCACAAAACCCAGCTTTTATCATCTCTGGTTTTGGTATGGTCTTTTCGGGATTGGCTGTGGTGCCTATAATAGTTCAACGTATGCGAAGAAAACGCAGCCGCCGACAACGCTATGCATCAAGTCACCAGGAACAGGAACAGCAGCAACAAGAACAGCAAAAGCATGAACCATCAGAGAAAAAAACAGTGGGAAACTCGGGATTGTATTCTCCAAGTGGACCAGAACAATGTCCTAGAGATCACGATTTCCGTTTCGATACAGATCTCGGCCGAATAACTGCAGATCAGTTGGCAGTCGTTTGCTAATTGATTGCCTTAACTGTGTTTTTCTTGCGGAACCAAATATCACAGTTGCAATTCTTTTGCTGTTTGGGAGGAGCATCTTGAAGACCGATCGATTATTTACCCATTTACTGTTTCATCAACTATCACTTTTTTGGGATCTAGTCGTCTTATATTACTCATTCTCTCTTTAAAGTTCACTTACTTCCCCGTTCGCACATACTTGTTCACTTTGTTCTTTAACTGTTAGGATGTCTTTACATACAGATAACAAACAAACGGGTAACATTCCAGTTTTATCTGTACTTCATAATTTTCGCCTGGCTCATTCTCACTTCGAATAGAACAGCTTATTCGTTCACGCCTTAAGATTAACGTTTTGCCTCTGTTTGATCATCACCCTAACTCTGCCTCTTTTGTGCTTTCTCTTTTTTGTCGCAAATCATCCACTCTTGTTTTGATTTCCTTTATATATTGGACATTTTTATTCGTCTGTTTTACTCCAAAGAAAAACAAACACGAAAACCAAAAAAAGCAAATACAATTCCGAGTCTATTTTGATCTTTGTTGTAATTTTCCTATTTTTTCATCTTATTTCTATTTCTGATTTTTCTTATCTTTCGTCCTAAACGGTTGTTCGTGCATCATTGCGCAAACTGCCTGTAGTCATCATAGTCATCGGCACGGTTATCATCGAAGTCGTCCTCACAACCATCAGAATCTCATCATCTTCGTAATGATTGGTATTGTTCACTTGCGATGGTTCGCATTGTTCGTTTGCTCATCCACCGTGCACACATGCATGAACTCAGTACATTCAAGTTCCAGTCCATTTCTCATTATCATTGTCATTAAGATTGCACTTTGCTTCTTTCAGGCCCCATTCTATTCTCGGTACTGTTTCTAATACCACCAGAACTACTGGCAGTAATGTGAATATTCTTTTCCATTCACCACTACAGAATGCGACCTACACCTGTGGTCAAACAAGAAGTTTTGCCCAGTCAAACCTGCCTTTCCGCCTGCACGCAGTAACAGTTAGTTTTTAAAATGTAAATTCATACTTTCACTATTAGTAAGACTAAGTAAAAAGCGTGTGCTCAACACCCAGTTCTTTCCTCTTGGAGCCAATTTGAATCAGTTGAGAAAATCACCATAATCATACATCATTTGCACACACACCGTCTTTCGCCATCCCTGTTGCATATTTTGATTTCTATTTTCAACTTTTTCATTTGTCCCATTTTACCAACTCCGCACAGCCCTATACTAAAAACTCGTCATCTAATTCATTCTACATTGGTACCAGTTGGTGTGATCATGTGGTTACTGTTGAGTACTGTGCGTACGCGGCTCGAAAGGTGGCATCCACTCTTCGATGATTCTTTTCGGATTTGAAATAACCCTGGTGCGTTTTCCGTCCGGAGAATTAGTACTGTTTATATTGATCTGAGTAGCATGTTTACCGGTATTCATAGTTTATTTTCTCTTTCTCCGTATTTGTCGAACACTCACAAGCACACATATATACGAGCTCGAAAATCCAGTAGATCTAACTGGAATACTTGATTAGAGAATTTATTTTTATATCGCACAGTCTAAAACATACTGAAGGGCTCCACGTCATTCTCATCGTCGTCACTACAGTCACCTACGTGAGACATGGAAAATGTTCAACTAGTATCACCTATCATTGGAAACACTTACATTATAACACTGAACTGAACAATATCTGATAAGAAATGCGCCCTTGTTGTTTGATTGTTTGTAACACTTTTGTACAAAAAATAAATGTTGATGCCAATATTACTGCTTTTGGTCATTGTTATTTTGAGATATCTTAAATTCAGTTTACCAACGACAAAACTCAAATGAATTTGGTTGCTTGTTTTTACCGTTATCGTTTTTGAATTTACATTAGTTTTTGGTTTAGTCAAAATGGATGTATACTTTTATCTCTATTGGCGACTTCAACGTGGTTTCAAGAGTGCGAATGATGGGGAATCGCCCAAAGTCTCGGATTTAGATGTCGCATGTAAAACTGGTTGACCATTGAGTTTCGTTGTGCACTGACGCAGGATTTAAACATAGCACATTGAAAAGTGTATCATTCAACTGCCTTTGGTTCACTTGTAAGGAATCAGGTCCTTCTTGTGAATGTTGACAGCACAGTTTGTTCCACAATGTGGGACAGACGACTGAACCTTATCAATTTTCATATGATCACCCACAGCGTTCACACAATATAACGGATTTTTATTCTCCCATGCAGCTGTGTGGATCGTATTTCACGAAGAACAGTGTGACTGAAAGAAGAATTGTTAACACTGAAGTCATGTACTATTTATCAACACCTGTGCAGTATTTCAGAAAAGGACAGTCACTTACGGGCTGATGAAATAGGTGACTGATACCGTAATGGTGCTAACCCATGAGGTTCACATCTGGTTTCTGCAATGTGGTTAACCAAAAGACCACTAATGCGATCATGAAAACGCCCATTTTTATTAGTTTTCAGTCTTGAAACTCCTCACTGCAACTCAGAAGCATGCCCGAGGTAGATGAATGCCACCCTCGTACTCAGAAGAAAGAGTTCTGCTTTCGATTGAATACCAAGCCGTTGAGTTCTTCCACCACCAAACTTGTGGGTCGTTCCAATGGTTTGCCACTACGCAATGGCCGGATACTTAAGCGGTGTGCTCGTAAAATGTTCCCGGAATGTGTAGTCTCTAGAGCATGCAGCACCAGATGATCGATTTTTCGCCGTATTCGCTTCTTTCCTTTCGCGGTGGCGGAAGTGGTGTCATCTTGCCATGCCAATGCACACTTTGTGGCTTTGTTTTTACTTTGGAGGTGTGAGAATGGAAGTTGCGACGCTCAAAGCGAGTCACCTTTCAGTGTCTTCCCAAATGAAATTAGTTTAGCGTATCTTTTTTGTATGCTGATTTTGGAGGACTTGATAACGATCGCGTCAAACTTTTGTCCCATAACTGCGATGCCTGGAGAGAAGCCAAAATTCTGACCAAACGCTGGATGCTCCAAGCCTGGCTGTACTGCCACAAAGTTGGTGTATGACAGATTTCGCAGTCTATCAAAAATAAATTTTTATTGTACGTCCTGAAGATATCACAAGGGCTTGTTACGGGTCTCGCTCAAACGACGTGCGCCATATATTTCTTTGGCCCGGTGGTTTGGAGGTGAATACTGCTTGTCGCCTTTACCGATTATTTAACATTTCGGGTTTAGTCTTACTAAAGTATAGTAGAAAATCCAAATTTCAGTGATATAGCATATGAGAAAAGCAATCACATACGGGACACGTTTTGAGATCCTGTTCACTTTTACAAGTTTATATATAGACACATCCTGGAAATGAGCCTGATGGGGGCCTGTACCGGCGCATTAAGGAGATCTCTGAGTCGTCTAATCGGCTCTTGGGTTTACAGTAATCGAGATTGACCTATCTAATTCTGCACCTGTTGTTCGATTGATCATCATTTCTAAGATACTTTGAGTCAGAGTCCAATTGACGACTTTTTCCTCTTTGGATTGCCTTTGGGTGGCAAAACAGACCCTCAATAAATGCATATATTAGTTCATTTTCAAGAAGGAACGTCTGCACAGGTATTCGACTCTGATTGAAATAGTCCCGACTTTATTTATATCTACTCGGCTATATGCATCCTTAGCATCGGATAATAATAAGATAGTATTTTATCACTGAGCTTGCCATGTCTTTTCAGTATGTTTCTATATGGAGCAGCGATATTGCTGTTTCAACATATTTGGCAGGCTTCACCACCCGTATCTTTTCGGACTCATTCTCCGGATTCCCATCAACTGCGACCCTGAGAGTATTGTCAGAATAGCTGTTCCTCAGCCTAGTTCGAGGACAAGATTGAAGGCTATCCAATTTCCGTGACTCGTGCGCAGGCCAGTAAGGGGATCATCCAAAATGAAACCTACAAAAGTGGAGAACCTGAAGGAATTGCGGTCACCAACCAGTGAGCGTCGACGTGAAACAATCCATACATATCGTTCGATTGCGTCTAATGAACGAAGGTCGTGGTTAGTCGGTGGCTGTTGTTTGAGTAAATAGGATGGGATTGGTTCAAGACCGAGATGACCTGTTGAAACCCTCTAGAGCTGGCGATAGATTCCGAAATAGTCGGGTTTTCGCTTTCCATGTTTAGATTACTTGGTCTTGGCTGTTTTACGAAGCCATTTGTATAAACGCGTAACAAACTGTTTTATTGTTTTCCGTTTCTATGCTACCGTTGTTTCACGTTAGCCCTATGGCGAACGACCAAAATTAATCGGTGCTGTGTTTGGATTGGTCATTAGCTAGCCAGTCACGAGTCCTTATGATGTACTTAAGCATGAATTTGAATTGCTTCCCAACACTGTTGTTGTTGTTCTGTTCTACCAGTTTTCAGCTTTAAAAAAACTGATGTGGTCGCACTCATTAAACTGCTTGTAGTTTGATCCACATCTTATGTCAATAGATGGAGATCATAATAACCTTATGCAACATCGAAAAGTTATCTGGGAATAGCTGAATCAAAGGTTACCCTTTGTCTTTCTAGTTTCGAGAAAATCTGCATGTAAATAATTCAGCCTACACCGGGACATCGGTTGCGTTCGAAATCTGGGCTAGGTTAGCTTGGATCAGCCGGCAAAGCAACACGAAGGAATGTCAGATATCAGTTCCACCAACCGCATTGACCGATAAGGAACACTGAATGTGACAGATATTCTCGCATATTTTCCAACCTACTGACAACAAAAGATGGTACTAATTTTGTGGAGAATTTTAACATGAGTTTGGTGTTACGGATACGGAAAAATTCTCTCCAACTAAACACATCTAGCAGTCGATGCAGCGAGTTGGAACCTAACAAGCAGCCTTCCAATTCCCAGTCATGTAGTTTCGCCTATCGGCTAAAACACTTAGCGCAAAGCACGCAATTCGATTCCCAGTTTTGCTTTTTGGATGACAATTTGAATAATCTTGTTTAGATCATGAGACTAGCCTTATTTAGTTACTTCTTAGTGGGATAAATGGTGCAGCTATTTTATCTCTTAGCTTTTACTCCTTTTAATAATAAAACGACAGCATGGAAATCGCGGCTAACTAGGGACTGCCTTGGGTGGGGGGTGGGGGATGGGATAGGAGTGGGTTCGCGGTGGAAGCCTTTGAATCCGCGACCATTTTATTGAAACGCTACAATGTTGATTGTTTGATCACCGTCGATGAAGGTCCTAACTTTGTTATTTGGACTCCGTCTGACGCTACTGACATTTTGCAGCGAAAAATTTACAATTTTTATTGCCAATAATCCAGGGGTTGGTTTACTGTCTTATCCACCCCAATCCCAAGGACCCTGATAACCCATTAGTTTTCATGGAGATATATTGAATTTAGACCATATCGATTGTCACTGTTCTGTTCGAAATGACGATTGATCGTTTGTTCATCATAGAAAGCTACACTATGGTGTTGTAATGGACGCTGTGATAAGCGCCTTTTTGAGTGAAGTTGGTGGCATTATCCCCCTAGAAGAACACGAAAGCGGAAAACCCAGCTTGAGCCAAAATCCAGATGATGTATCAGCCGGCAGCGGCACTTACACGACCAGAACAATATGACAGTCCACGGGGTGTACACTGCAATACCGTATGCACCATATGACCTTCCAAATTAAACAAACACATCGACAACCGATCATTTTGTTCTAGAACTGGTGCGGTAGATAATAGATAAATAGAATACAGATTAGCTCACGAGGACGTGAACAACGGCCGATGTTAAACGACGCAGACAAAGAGCCTAGACAATTAGCATCTCAGAAGCTTATAGATGGAAAAGTCCACAAATCAAATATTTTGTGATCGACAAGTCTTTTTAGGATTAGTCATTTATGCTGTTTAATTGATTCGCTTAAAATTTGCGGATGTCTAGTTCCTTTTGATTCACACCGTAAAATAAATACGGGGTTCTTGAGATCATTTAGATCTTTCAAGGTAGATGACGATGACAGCGATCCTGATAATCAAGCGGGATACAAGTAAATCCAATAAAGCACGTTTCGTAATAATTCGGGCAGCCGGTTATACGACCTACCGTCTAGGTTAGGATATAGGAACCCATTTCAAATTTGAAGTGTTTACCAATGCTTATAGGTCACTAATTGTCTAAAGATGAGTTCTTTGTTATTCCGCCTGGACATCACACAATTATCCTTAATAAAGCGTACCGGTGCATTACCGGGTGACTTCAAATGTCTCATTTGAATTACTTTTGGTAGGGGAGTTCAGATTTAGATGATTATAAAATCCGTTACTTAAGAAAAAATAAAAAATTGGCACCTAGGAGCTTGACGTTATTTGACATAAAACCGTACAACTGCGGGTGATGAAATGCAGAGTGAAGTTTAAAAGAGATCCTAACAATTCACGTGTTCTTGTGAAGGCCACACTGGTTATGCAAGTTGACAACTGCTCAAGTAGGCACAAGAACATGCTGCTCTAAGAGGATGACGAAAGCTATCCGGGGCTCCATAGTAGAAACATTGTAATCGTGGGATGTTCATAGAATATTGTTGACTCATTCACCTGTCCACTGTGCTCCTACGAATCTCCCGAATCAAATGAAAAGCGAGGTTTTGTGTGCAGCTGAAGTAGCGGTTGTAGAACTCCACCAGTTGGACAAACACAAATGACTTCGTAGCTTCACGTTGCCGTGGCTGCGAAATCTGACATAACCAAGTATCCAAGGGGCCATGTAGTCGCGATGATAACGTGATTGTGCTACTAATGGGTGAAACTCCTTTCCTCTGTTTGGACCTACATTAATGAAGATGCCTGGGAATGAATATTTAGAAAGATTTCGATTCAGCTTTCTTTTCGAAGAGTTAACATAAGCAAATAGAGAATGGCTGTTGCGAATTCATCACATCGAATTTGAGAGCTTAGCACGTTTGTCTCTTCGTTCGTGAGAGTTTCTTTGAAAGGCATTGGGAATACTCATACAAATCATTGGGAAACGGTTTTCGATTCTAGAGATTCCGACCAGTTTTCTCCTCAACTATCCAAATCTGCTCATTTGTAAAGAGGTGAGAAAACCGAGTTACTTTTGGGATATGGAAAGACATGTTTGCAAAGTTGATTTTCTATTGGTGTTTTTGGTAGGTCTTATGAGCAAAATAAAATTTTCAAAATTCTGAGCCAAGGGGCGTTTGTTGAAAATGCTTCGCCGATATTTGTGTTAGCATAAAACTTACTATGCTGTTTAATCTGTGTTAGTTCTACTCTAAATCGTGTGAGTAGCGAATAATCGGAGCTTATCCAAAAAAAGTGTAATGTATCTGAAACGTTCTGCCGTCAAATCTATTTGGTTTTTGCGAATGTCGTGATGGCGCAGTTTTACGCAAATATTTATTTAGGTATGTATATAGTGCGGGAGTTATCAAGCAATTGCTCGATTGGTCTTAGAACTTTAACTGCAGGTAATCACTAATTTCCCCAAAGACAGATAACAAGATAATGTATGAATCATGCCCAAGATTGACCGCCATAATGGGGAGTTTGTATTACCGGATTGATGTAACCATGGGATCCAACCAAGACACAGGACATTAACGCTAGGTGTTGGAGAACATTTAAATGAAGAAGATGGGATAACAATATCATGGGCCGCAGTACTGATACAAGGGCCTCAGACCATCTGACGATGTTCACAATACTTGACGGTTGACCAGACCGAGTAAGTTTGGAGTGTTACACGCCAGGCTCGAAATACGAACTAAACGCACGGGTGAGCCCTTGACTCGTAGTCGCGTAACGGTTCTGGTATTGGTCGAAGCAATAAATACGGGATCGAAGTCTGAAGGTAAGTTTCTCACTAGGTTGTTAGGGCACACCAGAACGAGTGGAGACGGTTTATTTACTTCAGGCAAGCTACCAAGCAAGTGGTAGAAAAACACGTCATATGTACGGAAAACTCTGGCGTAGGTACACTTTAAGTTAACCAGAAACACACTGACCCTGCGACTTAACGCAATAGTATTAAAATCAGCAAGTCAGAAGACAATAATTTCCGAAGTGGAAATTTTGGTTTTGCCAGTAAAGGAAAGAAAATTAGGAACAATTCGAAAACTCAACATTTTTACCGGATTTAGACGTGTAATAATTCTGACTTCTTCGAATTGTGAGAAACTTGGTCATCTCACTAACAAGGTATGCAAACAAATGGTTTTACAAACATGAAAAATCAGTACACCTGTAAGCGATGCTTCAATTTCGGGAAGCAGAAATTGGAAACAAACTGTACAGTTGTGCCACGGAATCGATCAGCTGCCGCGGCGTACATGTCACGAATACGAACTCATATGCTTTCGGTGATTTTCATATTTACCAGTCTAAACCGAAAACAATAGATACAACGTAGGCTTATTTATTGTTAGCAAAATATGAAATTAACAACCGTTTAATGGTGAATTATCCATAGATCTGATGGATAAATGAAGAAGCGAACAATGCGATATTTCTGAATTCATGCATTCCTGTTGCTATATTGGGTCAAAGCATACAGTGCATCAACCACAGAAAAAACGGTAGGGAGAATAATATCAATGATAGTTGTCTGCATCCTGTATTCGATCGAAACAGAAGAAAACTTAGTTCGGAGGAATTTCTGTGACTTCTCTCGACCGCGAGCGTGAAACACGGTAATTTGTGCTAGAAAAGGTGATGAAGAGTCAATGCAATGGACTAAGTCGAGCCTGGGGGTTACTTACAATTCCTCAATGTTTCTTCAGTTTGCTCGACAGAGCACAGTAAGTCGCCAGCGAAGGTCAAATGCAAAACGAAGGAAAGTTGGTTAACCCGGAATTGCTGGACAAGGATGTAAAGGTAACATTTCGTGAATAACATTATGAGACGAGAAAAGCACGTAAAAACTGTTTTGTGACTTGCAAACAGCCATTTGTTTAGGGAAATAGAAATTGTCAGTCGGCCATTTGATACCCGTACAAAGTGGTTCGGTTTCGTTAGTCACGAGCAATCATCAGACAAAGCTTTCAGAATCAGTCGTGCACTGTTGCCCATCTCACTTACAGTTTCGGTGGCGCAAACAATGACAATGAATGAACGTTGAACCAAACCCCGAAATGACTGTGAAAATTGATGAGGCAATTTTTTCATGTCCCTACTTGAGGGTAAATAAATGAAATAGCGGAACGCAAAAATCAGAGCAGTTGGCTCTCAGAGAATCTGTGGTTGCTAAATTCAATCAGGTAGCTTTTCGTTTGCAGAATCGTTTTGAAGCATTGTCCCACAAGCCATCCTTCTTCTCTCTACTGAAAACTTTACGAAACATTTATTTTGTTGCATTCTACTGCGGTGGTGTTTCATTATCACGCAGTTATTATTTTTTAGTTCCCCGGATGGGAAGGACGGGTAAAGGCTTTCGTCTTCTGAAAAAGGGATTTGTTCCGTTTTGAGGTACTAGACAAATGAAATCGTTTTGAAATTTCTGAAATATGAAAAACGGCGTGGTCCCGTTGTAATCTGCCACCGTCTCGGGTACCTTAAGTAAGCTTTATTAGATGGGTTTTGGTTGTAAACCTCCTGGAAGAGAAAAAAAGAAGTATAGTGAAAGATCGGCTGCAAAATAATAAGTTGAACAACTACACAGAATAAGAAAGGTTTCGAATGCAAGACCGCCACTGACTGTGGCACTCAGCCAAATCACCTAAATCACCAAATCACCCCTGTTTCGGGGCTCTCGTGGACCCCAAATCGCTAGTCAAACTCCACCTACCCAAGCCAGTCCACTGTATAGTTTTCATACTTCTCAACCATATAATCGACTGGCCACCCTGAACCATCCTCTAACCATTACCTGTCCCTCAAATCACCGTACAGCAGGGCTAGCGCTTTGACCATGAGCAAAACATGTTCCGACCACCTGAACTTGTTCTGCTTCAGTGTTTGATTGAGCCGTAGGACCCACTACCTTACGTCTAGTTTCTCAGCTATTCAAAAAATTCGCCATTTTCTACCGATACTATACAGACAGCAGTGCTTGAACACCGAAATTCTTTGGATGTCTTCTACCCTAGAACATTACCGACCTTACTGTTGCTGCGTGCACCTGACATTCAATAGATAAGTGAATGTCATGCTGACTCCTAAAAGTCCTCAAATTTGTGAATCCCAATCGAGCTTTCCGCATGTACGAAGACGCTTCTTCCGATATACGACAACCTACCTACTCAAGGGACCAAACCTGTTCAACTTTTTACCTATTGAAGATTAAGATTCGGGTTTGATCCACTGCGGTTCCGAAGCAGCATCCTGCACTTTGAAGATGCAAAATGCATTTCAATCGTACTTACACCATCGTTTAAACGATGAAGAAAAAGCTGCAACTTACTTGGGTCTCACTCACCGCCACAACGTCGATCGGATGCTCTCTGTCAAACAGTTTTCCGTTTGATCAAATATCAGCGCCACTATTTCCAGGTGAGGATAGAATGATTTCCGCAATCATCTTAATGATAAAGTTGCAAAAAAATTGTGGAAGAGACCTGGTCTGACGAACACTACTTTTCTTGGTGAATCCGCATCAGAGAGCACCATATGTATGAACCCGGATTCGGCTGTTCGCATACGGAGATTGGAAGAGTGAAATAAATATCTCCCGAACATTCTTCAGTGAGAAGTGTTGCCTCAGAATTGCTCGGTCGATTGAATTAGGTGCCACTTTTGGATTAAGGTAAGTGAAGATCTTGGGTCCACTGTGGGTTTGCCTATGTTCCAGAATGAATCTCAAAGTGAAGTTTTTTCAATAAAACCACAGCCGGGTCGAAAACCGGCTGAATTCTTGTACATGCACCTTTTCTCGAGTAGTAGATAATCGACGGAGAATAGTTCCCGCATGCCGGAGTAACTTCTGTGGTTCTAACCCGAGGATATTTCACCTTTTTGTACATCGATTCACACCAGTCTTTTGGAATCTTTTCATTTTCCTAGATTGATCCGATAATTTTTGTTAACTCCGATGTTAACAATTCGCCATCACCTTGATGTAGGATGGCAAGAGTGCTTTTGATCCAGCTACCTTGTATCTGTCAAGGGAACTTCTCTCGCTAATGACTTCCATGTTGGACGGAGAACTGGTATCTACCAGCATTGGTTCACTTGTAGACAGACGTGGAAGGTTCACTGTGACAGTAGGCCAACTAAACTGTTTTCTGTAATATTCTGCCTAATTTTCAAGCCGACTGTGCTGAAAATGAATCAGTGTGTCGTCGAATTCCTGAATTATCTTGCCTACGCTGGGTAGCACTCATCACTAGTATGTAAATATATTTATCGTTCCCAAATTGTAACTTAAACCCGGGACGATGGATTGCATCCAAAGGTCATAATTGCTAGACTGCTTGTTTAGTTTTCACTTCACAAATTTATAAACTGCTTCTCGCTTACTGAATTTGTGCGCCATCAGACTCCGATGTTAGCTCAAAATCCTTAGCTCTGGGTCCGCATTCCGGTTCACGCGCAAAGGATAAACATATCGGCGATTCCTAACACGAACGAAAAGATGTACAATGTTTACAAGTATTCTTACTAATGGGCGTACCATTGGTTCTGCATGACGAATGATTCTGTAAAAATGTGTTCGTTCTACAATTAATAATTGGAGGTGGTCAAGTAGATTAAGCATCTGTCACCGAAAGGGTCAGAGGCTCGAATCCCGGATCTGCCGGTCACTTTGGTCGTAGACAGTAACTTGCTGTCGCCCGGCTCGTTACCACATCTGATCTGGTGGGAATTTATGTGGTTCTATGCCACTTTAAGTTTCAAGATCAATGTTACCGGTCTTCCCCTCCGTGTACTGGTCCTAATGGCTACGGGATATGTCCCTTCCACCGCACTCAAGCTTCAAGCATGTCCTAAAAAAGTTAATGTAGAAACCAGTGACGCGATAAAATTGGCTCACGTAATCGTTTGGAGATTTGCCTATAGATGAAGTGTTCTATTGGTCCACTTTTCGAAACACCGGGCACCCGAAATAGGCATTATTGGACTACATGTTAAAGAAATAAACCTAATATTTTGAAAAATCCTGATCCAAAGTAATAAGATAAATGAATGAAAGTATCTCGGCCACCTGTATGGGAGGGATTCTGATAATGAGCTTGCTCGTTTTCAAAAAAGGTGTCAGTTAGCTGTAAGCCTTTATGCTGACCGATTTTCCTCCTTATTTATTTTATACCAAGTTGAATCAACAAACGGGTTTATTTACTAAATTACCAATAATTTTTAGCCTGTTCATGATTTGCGGATAAAACCATGGGTGACCGATTAAAGTAATATTTGGAGAATAGATGAAAAGCTTGAAAACACTAAGGTGTATTGGAATACCTCTTTTTCCGCTCACGGAAGCCAGTAGTGAGATCACATGCCATTTGGTTTCAGTTTACAAGTGGACAAATGGAGGAAAGTGAGATTGGCCTTCCTAGAGCATTCTAGGCACTTTTGCACCAGAAACGAGAGGAGGGAACTATCGATTTGCCAACGCAATAGTGGTTTCGGCACAATATTTGTGCACAAACAACTTATTACAGAAGCTGCCAAGGTAATCTTTATTGTAGTTCCTAGGTCGCTGTTTTTTCGGCCAAGAGTTCAAATTGAGGCTATGGTCTCCCACGCGAGGTGTACAGTAAACCTTTCATGCACCGTGAAATATTCGCAAAGTCCTCTGAATCATATTAGAATCTAGAAATATGCATTTTTGTTACACTATATCAGAATAAATGACGCAAAACGCCCTATACTCCTAGATCAAAAAGGAAACTGCAAATTTTTTAAGAAGTTTATAGTTGCGCTTCTCGTCAGCAATCACAGAAGTCTTTTTGATGATTTGATGCGCTATCAAATGATGAATGAGGGGAGTAATGGGCAGTATCACAGTCAGGCGGCAGAGCAAGAGTCGATTTGACAGGATTTGTAACATTCAATCCCATGCGCACGCGTTATTGGAAGTAAAATATAGGAAATCGTTGGTAAAAATAAAAATTCCTGTTTGCTACACCCAAATAGAGCTAAGAGCGATTTCTGCTTTGAGTGTTTAAGTCGCCCAAGGCCAGTTTGATACTACTGTTTTGGGTCCGTATGAATAGAATGAGGAACAATATTTCTTGCTGGCATTTTGAAAATTATAGATAGGACCAAGATAGCAATGTATATGCTACAGATTGTTGATTTTGTAAATTCGGAGTCACCTCCAGATAAAAAGAGAACAGGCGGATTTTGAGATGACTGCCAGAAATCATAAAATTCGAATAACATTATTAGGGGGAGGTTGAAATTTTATCCAAAAATTACGATGGCCCTTTCGTTTCGTTTATAGAAATCTCATTAGTGACATTTGTGTAACCTGGCATACAATGTAGAGTCTTCAAAAAGAAGCAAGCATAATCGGATTAAGTATACAGACAGATAGGAATGAAATATTTTAGGCCATATTGAGCCAATAAAAATTGCATTTTTGGTGACCAATGTAGCCAAAGGTTCTGACTGTAGTTTCAGGCCGAAGGTTTCTGGACTCTATCGCATCCGATTCCCGACACTGATCACGTGATGTCGACTGTGGGGGTTTACTGACCAGCTGACAGAGCGGCCATCTATTCCGCATTGGGCAAGTAGATATGCTGCATGTTGTTGTTAGTCCTATGACTTAATCCGGTATAACCAAGAGAAAATAATTTGCGGACAAAATTAGCGCATTGTTCATGGCATCAGGTGATATGTCACGTGACCGCAAATTAAGTCTCTGCTTAGAGGATTTCTTTGGCGTGCCTCAACCGTTATTCCGGAGAGTCAAACATTTTCATGTATGCACTAAGAAACAGTTTTTGGCATCGCATTTTAATTACAGCTGACGGCTGCCAACGTTGGATATGCACATCTTCAAAGGTAGCGCACACGTAGTTTCGATTACGTGAATTCACTTAAAACATTTTTGAAGGTATGTATTCATACAACCGTGAATTATATCAAAGAAAACGAAGTTTTTTGCCTTGTTTCCTTTTTTGTTCTCTGCTGTAACCATGAGTGAAGAGTAAAGTTTCAATGTAGGTTGGATGTAGGAAGTATTAAATTTTGGGGTTTTGATTCATTTGTTACTCTACACCACTGAGGTTGTCCATAAATAACAACCGTTTCCATCTGTTGGCAAAGAGTGGACAGGAGAAAAAACAATTAGCTTTTTTCACGTGGATCGTGGCATTTGTCCCGTGTGTCGACATTTTAAGAAAATCGGATGGCACATTGGTCCTTATACTGACCCTACCAATGCCAAATCGTCCGACGTCAAAATCTGCCCTCGAAAACGGTACACATTTAATCAGTTTCTTGGCCAATTTCGACCGGAAAACGTAGATTCAAAGGCCTCTAAAAATAACCCCACGAACTTGTTTCGTTTGTGTACTTTTAAGGCAACCGAGCTAGGTCACATGAAAAATTACGATGCACGCGTTACAGGCAGTCGGTCACGTGAAGAGAAAGAGCAAGTGGAAGGCAAACGTGAAAAGCTAACGAGTCTTATGACATAGTCAAACAAAGTTCTGAGTTCAAAGTACAATTCCCAATGTGCTATTCATTCTATCCACATACAGATCCCAAAATTGAAATGTTTTCTTGACGACTTCGGAACACGTCCGGGAATGTTATTATGTTGATTCTGTTTTCTGCCTTTTCTTAGACTGAACAGGATTTAATCAGTTTTTGTTGATGGCGATCAGGGAATGTAATACATACAATATAAGCTGTGTAAAATATCCATAAACAAGCCCTTTATAAACAGTTGAGCTGAATCGTTTTCTAACTGGCATAAAAAACATCTCACAAAGATAAACCTAGTGGGGTTATCATAGTTGCACCATTTGATGGTTGGTGACCTTGGTCGTTAAACTTGAAACAAGACATTTTAGGAACAGTAAGTTATTGGTTGTTTCAGTTCCTATGAGAGGCCTGTGGCGACCGCACGGATGGCCTTATAGCGACACAAGTAATCGATGGCCCTAGCCAGTGCAAAATTGGTAAAAGGTGAATTGACTTCCGTCGGAAACGTCTGTTGACTTCACACATTTAGTTCTTTAAAAATTACGTTTTTGTCTTATTTGTTTAGCTGATTTCAGCGATCCTTTTACCTGAGTTTATACTGCCCGACACGGTAAAATGCCTGTGTCGAGAATGAATCACAAAATTTCACTTCTATGTATTTTAGACAGCATGCGTTCAAGCAATGTTTGTTGCCATGGCTCGAATCTGTTCGAACGTGGTTCAGTCTGTTGAGTCTTACAGTATTTAACATAAAGGTCCTATATCTGATGTGTTTCATCCTTTTCCTTTGTCCATGGCCGGCGGTGGCCAAACGGTTAGGGTAGTGAAGTTTGGACGTAATGATCGCGGGTTCGAATCCCCCCATCGCCAGTCAACTTCCCCACTTGGCAGCCCTCTGCTGGCCGCGGCCCCTATCCTGGAAATTGATGTACATTGTTGTTTCATTAATAAAAAGGAAGTGAAAAATAGAAAATAAAAAACAAAAGTTGGAGTGTATGATTTAAATGTTTTCACTTGATGACAAAAACTAATCTGTTGAGAGGGGTTATTCCTGTCTTTTCTCGGTTCTGATGAAATGATGCATGCCTTTTTGTTGCTCTGCTAACCGTTTTTTATATTCTGGCCTCACCAATTTACTAGTTGACTCTCTAGAACACGGTGCTGTTTTCTTATGTTCATCTGAGTTCTCGCAACTGATAGTAAAGGCGCTTCAGGGGATTTTTAAGTTAATTTATCTATCGTAGGCGTAAAAACAGCAATTTTAAGCCCGAGAGGTCAAATGCATAAAAATGATCGGTCTCCTGAACGAATATTCGTTACTGATTGTGCTCATCACCAACATTTTTCTCACTCGTAAACTGTCCGGTTTTTCTCGAAACTCTTCATTTCCAGGTTACACCATAGTGAAGGTCTTCCTGAAACTCATACAACGAGCGTTATGTGAACAATTTCCATTTCGGTAGGCAGCAGAATGGGAGAGTAAATACTTGGACTTGCATTCGTTTCATTTAGCGAGAACTGACGAATGTTTTCACTAGTAAGCCTCATGTTTCTGAGTTATCCAGTGAGCTGGTAGGTTAGAAATTTAGTCACTATCCCATTTCAGCCACTATATATATTCTTATTCTTATATTCTGATATATATATATATATTTATATTAACCATGACGTATAACGAGCGCGTTAGGAGGAGCAACTTGAGATTAACTCACAGCAATTTGGCTCTTATTTTGCTGAGAATCCAAAATCAGTAAGCCCTGGCGATCGATGAGGTCCTCACTATCCTTCAGTAAATTTTATCGTGTCGAAGTGGCATCCGACACCTCCAAGGTGAAACTGCTTTTACTTCATACTTCAAGAAATTTTAGAATTTCGAAGTCAGTATCCATTGGTTAAGTACCCCATTTAGTCATCACTCCAAGACGCAAAACATTTTAAATAGCATCATCTATGAAACATACCCTCCACCCAAGTGTACTGTTATTCGATCTACGTCAAACTGAAAGAAAACCTCTCTACTCAGGAAAATATAATTACTAAATTCTGGTAAAGTGAAACAGGAGACTTCCTTCGGAAACTACCGTTTTTTATATTAGCTGATTTCTTAGAATGAAGGAAGTATATCCGTTAACACATCTGTAAAGTTCCCCCAATCTGGAATGCAATCTCTTTTGACCCATTGGTAATGCCCTTCTAGTTTTATTCTTGTAAGAATGAATAATTTGGACGAGAATAAGGATGCAGGACAACTTTATCAACGAATTTCCTTCTAGAAATGTCCATTTTGTGTTTTCCAGTTCGCCACATGCCATTCATTCGTCAACAAAATAAACGAGTCCTTAGATTGAGACGATCAGCATTTTCTACCATTGAGCATGGTGATTATATTCAATGCTTTATTGCGCGATTAGTTCATGTTACATATCTGGTGAAACTTGAAGGGTTTAAATATTCCAGTCTTTCTGGACGGTGGTGCATGAAGCCTCGGTATTAATCTGCCTCAGGATTAAAGAAGAGACTTTCTGTCATATAATTCTAATGTGAATACAATTTTCTTTATGGCCACTTTTGGACATGACTGATTTCTTCCATAAAAATCGTGGACTTGCAGTAGTTTATTCTGTTTATATGATGTAAATGATAGCCTTGTTTGGTTTAAAAAGCTTGAAAAGTTTGAAGCCAAACTTTTAAATCGATGGATGTTTTGAAATCAGTTCCTCATCCTCTACATTAGGCTCCAAAAGATTCTACTGTTTCTCGCTCATGGCTTCAGTGTCGCGGTAATAGCTTAAGCGATTAGCGCAGCGCGCTTAAATAAGCTTGGCTCAGGATCGACTTTGTTTTAAGTGAAGGTCCTTCATAAACGGAAATTTTTCTGTAATGGTCGTACATGAATGTTAGGTTTCAGTTTACACAAAATACTCCAATTAACAAATAATAACCTTCAGCCTGCCAACACCTGCGTAATCGTGGGTAGCACGCTCGATCAAATAGGTGCTTTTGTTGGATAAGCGAGTTTGTTGTCATTTATGGATTTAAATAAGCCTAAATTCTAAATCCCTTTCAAAACCTTGTGCTCTAGTGGTGTTTCATTTTTCATGTTCCCATGAGTTTATCTAGATAACAGACAATAAATATACTCAGGCAAACCTGTGAATAAATTTGTTATTTTCTGAGGCCTCTTTACATCTAGCACTTACCAGAGCCTTAATAATGTTCAAAGTGAAAACTTGTGAATTGGCACCAACCATGTTATGATGTGATTGTGTATCACTGAAAAAGAGCTCGCTCACCAATATCTGATTGCGATCTTACCTTCGTACTTGCAATTCAGGCCCTTCCTTTGGTGACGTTGTGCGCCAATTTTCGTTCCATTCAATTTTTATTCTTGATGGATGTGAAATATTGTGATTTTTAGGCAGATGATTTTGTTTTGTGATTGAAATGCAGGCAAAAATCCTAAACTTTTTTGCATTTGCCGCCCACTTCTTCTTGTTCTCTAATTATTCAAAAAATCTGTTGCCTTATATGAAAAAATGCGGAGCGTTGTGCAATATTTACGACAGGGTTGGGCGTTTTTCTCTCTGAAAAGTATTATGAGAAAGGTTAAAACACAGGACCGAGAAATTGAGTGATTGTGGTAGGTCTTTGGTCTCCTAGTAATAATGTGCATTTTTCATGTGTATGCATGGACCATATTTATTGATGCAACCATCATGTGTACGCAAACATTGCCTTCATGCACCATTGTCGTGGACGAACGGTTTTTTATTTCATTTCGCTGCATCATTAAAAGATCGCATGCATGCAGGAGGGCCACAAATGATAGGCAGAGAGATGAATGACATAAAGCAAACTGAACATAAACAGCACAAAGATGATCGAAAAACCACGGCTAATTCTCCCTGTACCCATTACATGGTCTTCGGATTGCAAACCATACTGGACTCATTGGTGATGGATTGTCAGAATGCGTTTCAGTTGATTTTTCCATCCATTTTATACAGTTTGGTATGTTTTCACCTACAGGACTGCCTAATACTTGACCTTGTTGCTGGAGTGGTTGCACTGGATTATTATATCATGCGGTACTGGCACAAGCAGACATTCATTAATTGGTTCATCTCAAATGACAATTTTCACCTAATTCTTTTGATTGTCCTTCATCGAATAGCTTCCGCAAAAACCTGATCAAAAACAGAAATGCAGATGTATTGTGTTGTGGCGTGTTCACGTTTTGTAAACTATGGCGAACACTATAACCATATAGTCAGTGAATCAGATTGTGTTGTAATGTATTGTTTAGACTGTTGCGTACAATGAATGATGTCGCATTTCAGTCAAAAAATATGAAGGTAAAAAAAATTAGGAACACAAAATAAAACAAAAAATGCATTCACCATCTCGTGAAAAATATAAAATAACTCATTCAGGAATAATCATAGCACATTATGATATGTTACTCAGGAATTCGGCTGTAACACGGCCTCGGTTCGTCAAAATTTGTCCTAAACATGGAGCAGCTCTTAAATGCACCCTTCCAGCCGGGATGTTCATTTCGGCATTGTTGAGTACCGACATCCGCTCTCTGCTTACGAAAACGTCGCATCTGTCCCTCACACTTCAATCACCGATCCATGTTCACACGTGTGTCGTCTGTATACAAGAATCTTGGCTGAACCCGGATATCGCTGATGCACTCGTGTCGATAGACAGCCTCAGACTCCATCGGCAGAGCGGATTTTCGGACAAGAAGAAGACTGGAGGCGGTTTGGCAGTATACATAAACTCCTTCTGGTCTGGAAACTTCGAAGTTGTTTATACGTACTCGCTAAACGGAACCGACTGTCTCGTGACACAATGTCATCCTAGTTTTTCTCGCCATATAAGCACTATCATAACGAATTTATACATTGTCTCTTTTAGCTCGCAACAAAATATCGCACCTTCTTTCGACTCTTTTCTTATTGTTCCTCTTCCTGAGGATAATCTGCATATTGTCGTAGATGATTTCAACCACTAATCTATCCTATCACTGACTGTGTTTGACTTGACTGACCTCTGCGTTCCTCCCACCATAGGCGGCTCCATTTTAGATAGAGCTATTACCAACCACCCTAATTTATTTTCCCCGAAACTGCGTGCCCCAATTTCAAGTGGTGATCACTGTCTGTTCCTGTTAAGGCCTAAAATATACTCCAGCCCAGCTTTCCACTCCTTCAGGCGAACAAATCAAATCCAAGTTCGTCTCCGTAACTTTTCACACGATAACCTTATTAATATTCAGAAATCCCTTTGACTCGCATCTACCTGATTCTCTTTTGAACCCCTGCTCATTGACAATGTCAAATTTTCACAGAGATGGCCAACACAATCTTTGATACCTTCTGCCTCTCAGAAACATTATTCATCTTAAATGACCGTATCTCCACCCAAAAACTGAAATCTTTGAGAATATGCTAGGAGCACTTCTACAAATCCCATAATAACTCAAGCGTGTGGTATATTTCCAACCTGATAAAAACTGAAATCAAACACAACGACACTATATTCTTCAGTCAACTCCCGAGTGGCAACAATAATCGATTCCTAAGGCAAGGCATTCGAATTATGTGTATGGAGAAGCAGAAACACGCAAAATCTGCGGATGTCGACGGCATAAACCGTACTCTCAACCATCCTCCCACTTATACCACAGGATTTGATCCTGACAGTCTGTCTTCAGCACCTTTAAGGCATGGTGCTGTGGCTCTGACCGATGCATTCACTTCTCTGATTAACTCATCATTAATCTCGTCTTTTATCCCTGACTGTTGGAGAACCGTCACTATTGTTCCTATCCCAAAATCTAGCAGTTCTACTGCTTTAGCAAAACGTTTGCGCCCCATCGCCTTAACGTCTTCTGGTCTTAAACTGACCGAGCGTGCTATACTTAAATGTCTGCATTTTCTATGTATCCTCCTGACGACCCTTTTCAGTTTGCCTTTAAATCTAACAGGTCCACTTTGGACGCCGTCACCTCCCTCGTTCACCACATTTGTAAGTCCTTAAACGCATCAATGAAATCTATGCGTTGCGCCTTTCTGGACTGTTCGTCGGCATTTGATTCGGTCCCACGGTCTCTTCTACTTCACAAACTGGAAACATTTCGTCGTCCCAGACCTATATTAGCATGGCTGTCTGATTGAAAGAATTTTTCGAAGAACCTATCTTCTGTTTGTGATTTCTTTGCAAGAGCTGCTTTAAATCTCAACACATCTAAATGTTTCGAATTTCTCTTCTCTCTCTCTCTCTCGGTCAGCCTACCCATCCGAAGCGTCTTCCATCAAGTCAAAAACTCTTACCAAGATTGATTATGCGAAATATCTAAGAGTCACTAATGATAAAATTTTGAAGTGGACTTCTCACATCTCTACCTGTATAAAGAAACTCTGATAGTTGTCATTTCAAATCAGGAAGCTTCGGCACTACAAGGCGAAACAAACTACCATCTCCCGATTTGTATACCGAGGAGCTTTTCCAATCCTTCTTTACTGTCCTCCTGTTATTTGTCCAGGTTTACTTAGAAAAGACTTTAAAATTCTTCGCCAAGTGTTATCAGTTATTAGCCGTGTGTCCTGCGTAACACTGACTAAATTTTCCCTAAATCTGTGTGATCATCAATTATCGGCATGTGAGAAATTTGCTCACAAAATTTTTTCAGATCCCACGCATCCTCTGCACAATGATTCTGCAAAGTGTCGCTCTCATATTTCTACACGATCCGCTTTTCGTTCCATACCCTCTAATATCAACACCTATAGGAACCCCGCTGTTCCATGTTTAGAACAAATTTTGACGAACCGAGGCCGTGTTACAGCCGAATTCCTGCGCAACATTTCATAATGTGCTATGATTATTCCTGAATGAGTTATTTTATATTTTTCACGAGGTGGTGAATGCATTTTTTGTTTTATTTTGTGTTCCTAATTTTTTTTAACTTCATATTTTTTGACTGAAATGCGACATTATTCATTGTGCTTAAATTTTTACATGGTGCGACCCGTCTGGGTGTCTTGAATCGTTTCGTATGAATGCATATGATTGGGCTTATAATTTTACTTTTGTTCTGTGTTTTGAGTGGTATATTTCCAGCAAATTTCTTGATTTCATATCCGCTTATATGATCCGTTAGGCGTTTACTTCATTTCAACTGATGCAGGGCGATTCAGTCCGCTCCGACATATTGAAAAGCGTTTGGTATGTTAAATGCCTTCGATTTGGTCGCAGTTCCCAGCTTCTAATTTTAAGCGCACAGCGCAGGTGGTAGTTTCTCATTCCCTATTTCGGACAGAAGTAATGTTCGGTTAAATGAAGCAGTAAATACGAAAGTAGCTTGTGATAGCACGGTTTAGACTCTGAAGATCAGTGCTTAAATGCCCTGTTGATGGGGACCGATTAAAAGGTCATACTAGTTGCATACAGAAGACTTAACATAAGTGAGCGATATTGCAGTCGAAAGAATCAAACTGTTGTTGGACGTCCAACAACAGCTGATGATTGATGAAACGTTCACGTGCTGTGTATGGTCATGTGATTTATCTAGATTATTTTAACTTTTTATGCTATCATAAAAATTTCTGTGACTTTTTCGCCTTCCAAAACTAGATTGCTTTAATCATCCTCCGATGTTCCCGTTATTGAACTGAATAGCCAATTTTGCAGGGCATTTGGTGGGTATCTCTGATCGGATTATTTCATTTAAATTTGCTGAACGCGTTTCATCATTCATACTCGCAGTGTCTCATGAACTGGAATGTTTGCGAGAACTAGATTTTTAATGAAAATAATGATGCACTAGCATGTATCTGGCTTCGAATTTTAGCCAGCACTTTGTAATTTGCTCTCTAGGTGCCGATTCATGCAGACTTTTCATTGCGAAGCTACCGACACCCTTTGCATACCGCCACTGGCCAATGTGATTACGTCTACAGTTATGCAGGTTTAGCCGTTGAAGTATTCAAATCAGGAAACATCTCACATAAACTCTATGCAGTTCATTTGGTAGTAAAGTACACGGGCAACGTTAATGAAGAAAACTGTTGCGATTTCTAAATTTCTAATTAATCCAACTTTCTGCCAAACTAATCCACGGGGAAGGTGGCCGAAAGGCCACATGGAATGGTCAGTACACGAAATTCCACAGCTTTGTACAGTTGGATCACAAACACAACTTCTTTGAGTACATTTGTATAGGACAAGACACCTGCACCGTCGTTATTCTGGGGAAAAATGTTATACATTAGGAAGACTGTAATAAATAATGCTTAACTTGAAAGATTCGCTGATCAGAATTGGAATGAATCAGGAAAACTAGAAAGAATATCGAGGGTTAAGAAAGAGTTACTCAGCACAGAATTCCAGGCCGAACGAGTCAGTACAGATCCCAATGTCAGTTTTGAACGCCTTCGCCCGCTATTTAATCTCGGAACAAAAAAGTCTTCCATTGGTGACTCTATTTGTAGTCGTTTATCAATTCAAGTGGACCTTTAGTACAATTTACGCAGATTGTACAACGAGCCATATCAAAAATCGCGATCATCTAGTTGCCGAATTCATCACATTGCTGGACAAATCTGTTGCGAATTTACATTTCGTTGATGTTTGCACTAACATATAGTTGATATTATTTATTCTTTGGTATGTCACGTGCCAGTCGAGTTAGTTATACAGTCTATTCATCAAATCAAACTTGGTATTTCAAAGGCTCATTAAGTTGTTTTTCACTTTAGTGCTATAGCTCTTCTGATTGGGGGTGGCCAAGCGGACTAGGCGTTTGTCACTGCGATGGAACAAGCAGTCAAGATTGCAAACCATGATCAGGTGCTGCCCATTGCGGTAATTCAGTAATACGATTCTTATGGTCTTTTTAATGGGATTTACAATCGCTATTGGTTGTGTCTGTAGGACAGAAACCAGTTGGTCAAAATTTCTTAAATCCTTCATACTGTTTTGTTGTTTGTTATAGTCACGATAAAGAGGGACGACAACGACTGAGGAAAACATATTTGCGACACGACCAGCCGAAGCTTGTTCAGTGATTGGCCTAGGGGAGAAAAAAGTTAATATTTAACTCTAACAAAGGCGGTTGCCAGAATGAAAGGCAAGCGTTTTTGTGACAGTCAATCTTGAGCGGTAATAACGGACGTGACTTAGGAAATGACGTTGAAAGGGTTTATGATTTTACTACCAACTTTGTTCTAACTAAAATGATTGAAGTGGATGGTACTCTGCATGTTGCCCAGGAACTGGGACACGTCTTTTAATTTTAGTAACCTAGTAGAATAGAGTACCAAGTCAGAACATTGTTTTTAAACAAGCACCGATACTACAATAAAAATGACAGGACAAGGGTACAAGATGGTAGCGAATAACACAAGCGTTTATGATTTCTGCTAAGCGTTTTCTGGTGTTGAGTTGCTTATATGCTAGGGTATAAGATAGACCCAGTCAGCCGCAACAATTGGATCACGAATTGGTTGGATGCCACACCTACAAGCTAAATAAGTAGTATATTTTTGGCCTCAACAAAAGTCTACAATATTAATAATAATAGTTTTAGTACTAGCTGCTTCATTGACTTCATTGTTTTGTGGCAAACCAAACAACAGTTCGAGAAGGAGACAGCAGCGTTTCAGAAAAGGTTTGCGAAGGTGTCTGTGACAAGTAATGAGTCCGAGGCCAAACTGGGATAGTTTTAACCAACCACATATTGTCGGCCATAAAAAATAGCTTGTAGAGGCAGTCGGGTGTGGCAAAAAACGCAATTTCAACTATCTCAGTGTAGACAATGTAGAAATTAAAATGCAAATGAACACGGAGTTAACCTAAAAACCGGGATGTGGTTTTTTGAAAAGTGCTGTTTTATATATAAAGCGAGAAAACTTACAGAATATGGAAAAACGTCGCTGACTCTGAAGATTAAACTGCGTGATCAGAAATCTGTTTATATTATCCTTCTCGTGTAATGAGTACCCGCACGCAGGTAGGCAGACATACACAACGGACCTGAAGAAATGACAACCGCCTCGTCGGGTTAGACACAGAGAAAACGACGAACTAGGAGTGCTATGTTTTGATGAGGTCATATCTGTTGTCAGCACAGTCCTCCACGCAGACACTGTCTGATTTTAACGCAAAATAAGTCGATCTAAGTCCCAACTGTATTGGACGGTCAATAACAGGAAGAGTTACAGATATGGACATTGAGTTCAAATCCTGACAGTAAGATGGGATTTTTACTTCACTAGCTTTTAATTGACCAAGGCCTTGTTTTGAACTGTATCTGTCGATCCCTAAGGGAAAAGAGAGAAAACAAATTATTGGTTGTTAAAAGTTGTCAACTTGAAGCATTGAGTCTATTTTATCCGTGTAGTCAGATGAAATCATACCGATAAATACTTTTTGGACCTCGATGTACAGCGTAAAAAGTGATGAACGGTTAACCTCAATAAACATACTGGTTAACCATATGGAAGTTTTCCGTACATCTTTATTTCTATAGTGGAGTGATAGACGAGAAGAGGTTAGGAGGATCGCACCAAGAATGCCACATTGTGGATCAAAGATTATTGTGTACAAGACGCTGGTGTTGTCATTTGATAGGTTTAGCCTCACCGAACGCTAGATAATTATGATTCATATTGTCCAACGTTACTTTTAAATATTTGGCGGGAAAACTGTGAGCTTGGTACGGCGAGGTGCTTCGTAATTAAACATCGTGAATACTCTACTTAAATATATAATGTTCTGTATGAAGAATAACCCGCAGCGAAACCATAAGACGACAAAATTTCACGTGCTATCTTGGAGAGGAATATTCTTTCTTGCCCATCAACTATGGTGTCTCACAAAAGGCACCACTTCACTCATTCATTCATTTTTCTGTTGCCTCCGGACACGGACCTCACTCCCGAGGTGACAGTACGATTTCAGAACGAGCATAATGATGCCGCAAAGCGATGCTGTTACGTCGTATTTCACTGAATGCTTTGAAGGACCAAGGTGTTGTGTTTTTCTTTTCGGGACTGAATCATACACAGCCTTTCCTAGTTTCATTCCTCTTTTTCCATAGGAAAAAATCTGTATTGGTGTCATGAACGGTCAGATATCTTGTGGTGGTTCACTAATGTTCATTGGACGTGCTGTATGTGTATGAGAGACTACCTTAAGTTCTCCTCTCATTGAGATTACTCCCAGTCTCTCATACGGTAATTTCGAAATTTGCAACTGCGTGCAATAATCCCCGCTGGATATGCTGCCGTCCAATTACTTCATCTCGTTTGTTGAAGAACTAGTGTTCGCTCACAGGGTCACATCTCACAATGCGGTAACATGTCCACCGATGCACTTGTGAATACTGTCGTGCACAAGTACCTCAAGGCATTCGAAAAATTTTACTTCCGTTTCACTCCCCGACTCTCAAAACCCTTGCGCGTTAAGCTTGCGAAAGTTGTATCTGCATCTTCTATATGCTAGAAGTGTTACTTCCTGTTTCCCCATACCTAGGATTACCGGAGTTTCGTTTGTCCAGTAGCGACGATCTACTTTTTGATTCATCGAAAACGTCTGCAAAACTACCGAATCGTTGACCCAGTTGAAATGAATACATCTGTAGATTTCTTTTCCACTTGGTTATTATTGTGATTTTAAACCCGCAAATATGATGCACTGAGAGTTGAAAATCAGTGATCCGGATCATCAAAGCCACGACTTGCCTATTTGGATATGTGCCATGAAACGCCAAGCAGCGACCGTTTTGCCGATGTACACACCCGAGAAACTGCGAATGATCTGATATATAACATCAGATGTTAGCATGAAAAAGACAGTTTGTGTTATGTGAATGCTTTAATTTCGTTTTTATGTAATTCATACGACTGTATCGCTTTGTAATTGTGTATACTGACCGATTTACGAGCTCTGCTGAATCTGTCAATTAAACGTTCATTTCTAAATTACACGACAAAATAGGCTTTAATTTTTGGCTTTAGCTGGTTCTTCACAATTTTAGCTGCCCCTGATGTCAACGCAACAGTGTTTCAAGGTTTTTTGTGAACTAAAAATATTTACTTTTAAAACAGAAAATCTCCGTTGCTAACCCCGGCTTGCTCAATCTGTCTTCTCAGTTCCAATTCGTCTCCATCCCGTTTATCCAGTTAGTATCAACCCTATAAAGTCATATATATATACATATAATTATACACTGGATTGAAAACACCCATTGTACCGGCGCAACATAATAATAGCATTTTACAGAAAGTGGTAAAAGCATGGAAGAAAATAATAAACAACGAAAAACCAATTATATTTTCACTGTGCACATTTTGTGATTTTCTGATTGGTTCCAAAATTGTTTTAAGTGCCATTGACTTTGATTTTGATCAACATCTCTCAGCTTTTCCAACGAACAACAATCCTCATCTCTTGAGTCCTTACCAGCAAGGCTGGACGCACCAATCGAGACCAAAGCCGAAACTAACTTCTTCATACCTGTACGCCAAGTCATTTCCTGACCGCGACGTCTCTTCTTCCAAACATGCTCAGAACGCAAAGAGCACAAAAAGGTAGACGATGGACAAGCACACGCAATACATATCCAAGCCACCGAAGGCGACGCAGAGCGATTATCTCAGTCAGAGTGCGACTGTCTACACCCAACACGCGACGGCGCACTTCGTCACTGCCCACCCATCGTTCTCACCAGAGACGAATGGTGCTTCGGAGATATAGGTGGTCGAACACAGAAGGTTGCCGGGCATCCTCAAAAGGAAAAGGCTAAGTCTCGCAACCGTGAAGTAGAATACCACGAACTGTGGCATTGTGCACCCTTCCCTTGAGAGGAAGTCAGATGCCATGGCGGCGTTGTAAGTGCCGCGAAGGCTGCTCGTGCTTTCGCAATTCGTGATGTGTCCCGTTCCCCGATATCTCTGCCAGGTATGATCAAGCTCCTAAGGTACTTTAAGCAGTCGATTACTCCTAACCGATCGCTACTAATGGTGAGTGAAGGTACAGGTTCCTGCCAGTCTTGAAGAATTATTCTACATCTTGAAGTTTTATAAAGTAAACAAATTTCCAAAACACAGACTTTTTATTCTCTGAATCCTTCGTTAATAACGAGCACGCCCTTCCTGCAAAGGTTTCAAGAGTCCTGAGGAATTTGATTGTAGACTTTCCTTGAGAAACGTTACCCAACTTGACCGTAATGTCGCCTTATTCTCGACTACAAATAACATTACTCGGCGCATTGTTTTTCTATACACTCCGAAATATATTCCGTTCTGAAGTACTATGAATTAATTCTTATGCCAGCTTATATGTTGTGGAACAAATGCATAATATTCCCCTAAAAAAAGCCGCGGCCATGGAAAGCTATCTAAGATGGTGCTGATCGGCGGTGGGAGGATTTGAACTGATTTTTATCTTCAAGCACTATGATCTTTTTGGTATGATCACCGCCGGTATGCAAACAGCTGCACGATATTAGGAGAGTACATTTTTGTTTACTTGAATCCTATCCAATGCACAATCCAGCTTTGTTTAACTAAAGCGATCCGAGCCTCGAAAGTGGGACAGAACCTGCCTGAACAATCGCGAGAAGCGGAAAGCGAATAAACACAATGTAATTGCCATTCAGCTTGAAACCAAAAGTTGGTTGCAATACTTGCCCATTTAAGACTAATTATCATCAGTACTAGTGCGTTCCAGCTAAATTTGGCATGTAAAACTTTTCACTTTGTTCTCTGCTAAACAACGACTAAGTAAGAGGTCTAAAAGGTGACCATGACCATTGATAGGTCGAAAAGAGATCGGTGGTTAGAGGATGTAGATGCGTGACGTTAGTATTTGACTGCTGCTAGTCTGGGCCTATCATTCAGATGCCTGGTTGTTACAGCGTGACAAATGGGTATCATGTAACGTCCACCCCGATACTGGTCTGGAATTTTAGTTGAAGAACAGTTCGGAAAATAAAAAAGCAAACTTTTATCTTTTACTTGAACGGACTTTGAATTCTGTTTGTCTTGTCTAGATGAACTAAAAAAGGATGCAAGTGATTACAAATGCATATGATGACAGGGGGGTCAACACTATAAGCGTTTCAAGACCAAAGGAGTGGGAGTGAAAGCCAAGATTAAGTTATGATAAATCTCTTGATGGGTATTGGAGAAATTGAAACAAATAGACGGATTAACTGCATGAGTTGTTGCGCGTTCAATCATTGAAAGCCTCTGGTCGAATCACGTGGTAAAGCGGTTGAGGACTGGTCGATTATTTCCCCTTGGGTAGCTCCGCAAACTATTTCCCTTTCCTCATACCTTTGACCGATGCTTTTAGTGCCATCGAAAGTGGATAGGAATGTTACTGAGGTTTGCCAGTGTGATATCGCTCCCGATTTAGCTTCATCGATATTGACCGCATTCACTTCACTATAAAATATCCACAATTCCCCGGTCAGAAATACATGATTGATCAAGATTTTAGTCACGTGACCAAATGCTAAGTCATATCATTTGTTTTACTCTCAGATTTGTGTTGGTTAATTTAGTTGTTTGAAGTCTTCTTGGAAAACCAATCGTCTGACTGACATCTTTGCATAATAGTTTTCCGTTGGCCCGGCGTTCCTACTGTCAGGCAATTCGTTGGCAGTTGACGAGGATATATCACCGTCATTTATCGAGAAACCCACGAGACAAATTTGTACTCATGTAGTCATTTCTGGTTAACTTCGTTTCGTGCACTTTTGTAAAACTATATGGGATCCTCGCTGGCCACGAGCAGCATTTAAGAACTCAGAGGTGCGCCTAATTCAGCGGTCCTTCCACACAGTTCATTATTGTTGGCAATCGGAGATCTGGTGAATCCATGCGCTCCTCATTTAAGCTTATTCAAAATCTGTGGGAACACTATGGTTATAATCTCAAAAGGAGTATAGGCATAGTCAGCATTTGTTTGGCTAATTCCATTTATACTTGACGACACCAGAAAGCGATTGGGAGAGAGGAAATATTCCCTTCGGTGAATAAACTTCGCCGGATCATATTTAGGTCCCCATTAAAACAAGTTACCTGACATGAGTTCATGTTGATAACAAAAAATCCTGAATAGCACTGGTACTTTAAGGTCAGATTAGAAGCGTGGAGTTTATATGATACTGAAGAAAAGATTTCTGAACTTTATCTTCAGAAAATGAATCGGTTAGATGATTCCAAGTTATGATATCACTATAGTCAGTGGATTTTTCCCGATAAATGAACTGATCGCTGTGCTCATTGACAATCGTACTACATCTTGCGCTAGATGCGTTCCTCAACTGCTCTTAGGCAACCTTGACACGTTCCTTTGTAGCGGCGGTCAAACGGGTAAAGTCATGACGCTTGGACTTGGAGGTCATGGGATCAGGTTCTTTCATCGATGCATTTTTAGGAGCAGATGCAGTTGGCGCACAGTGACTGACTGCTACTGTTGGATAGTGAGACTCGACTACTGTGTTTTCATGGTTCTTAATGGTAGGCTGAGCGATGATGCCGCACGATGAATGATTTCGTGACCCATGTAACCTGGTACTAACACCGAGAGAATATTTAAAAGCCAATGTACGCCAGAATGTTCACTGGTCCGTACATACTCATAAGTGTGTTGGTGAACCACAGCAGTTGTATTTTTACATTCGTAAACGCTGTCATCCTGAAATATTTTCCTCAGTGTGATTTTCGATTCTTCCTTTGCTACAGTCCGGCTTGGTAAAACAAGTATTCAACACTACCGACAGTCAGTTTCGATCGCGCACAAAGGTTTGCTGATATCTTACAGCCAACTCTTGTAAATTCCTCTGTTGTGTTCAGCCAAGCACTTGTTCTAATATTTTTTTTATCTCACTCCATAACCGTAGTCTCGTATTTAGCTTGTAAGCTTTCTTTGCATGGCAATATACCGGTTGAATTGCACACCAAATTTGATGCATTGTATTCTCCCCGTCGCAGTTTCGTGTCCACCAGCTATGTTTACTTATAAATTTTCGGTTCATTTTATAACTTTCATCGGTGTGGAGCAAACGCTTATCGATTGGACTGCAAGTTAATATGCTTGCAAATGCCATAAAATTAAAAAAATTGAAACATTTCTACGTGGAGCAATAGCAGCAGCTAGACAACTTTTCGGGCGACGGGTTAGTAGTTGAGGAAGTGTTTCATCCACATACATATCTACGTCCCTGGTGATGCTCACAGTCGGGTTCATCTATTTCACTGCAGAGAATGGATTGTGGTAAGGAAATGAAATAAATATACGGCATTTATAACTGATATTCGGGGATAAGCAATTGGCTTTTATGCGTATTTCATGACGAATTTGTGTTTGGTTGATGGTGCATCCGAGCAGAATTTTCGATGTCGTCGGCATATGGAGGTACTGCTGAACTGTTTTCTAATTGGTCCACTTCACTCCCCTCCAACCGGCACTTTGTCTGGTAAATATGACCTCAAAGTAGGATGATCCTCAAGAAATATCTACTGGTGTTAGATGTCAAGATGTCTACGTTCCGCTCATTAGCGTGTTACATGCATTCAGACAATTTATCAAGCCTTCAATCATATAGTATTGCAGTATCGTGGTCGTCGTTTGTTCTCCTTAGTTTCGTAGTCCTTAAGTACTATATCTAGGCACCGTTCGTTATGTTGATTCAGTATTCACTCAGTTTGTTTCGAAAAATGATTTCGTCAATTAACTGTATGAACTTTCGCCACAATCCTCAGGAATATATGTAGCATGTTTCCTGTTGACCACATTTGTTTAGTTAAATGGTCAGTCCTGTGTTGAGTGATAAAGAATCAGATTTAAGAGGGTCATTATGTTAATTTGAACGGAGACTGAAATCTCGTGGTGGAATGGTCTGCCCTGCATGTTGAAAAACTTAAATATGGCCCCCAAGAATCTGACTATCCGTGCATTTGTTGGGGGAAGCATTGAACATTGCTTCAGTGTTCCTTCGTGGTGGGAAGCTGTGTAGCGTTTTTCTTGTTGGCCGCCAATACGTGGCACACATGGGGACAACGATCTTCGCAGGGAATGCCGACTGGGATGAGAAGGACAGATATAAAAAAACCAGTATCAGCCAAAGCATATCAGCCAGCATCAGCACTTCCGCAACCAAACCGGTGTGGCGGTAAACGGAAGACATGCTGCATGTATACTCCCATCTAAGTACGAGTGCCGATCCAACAAACTATTGAAAAAAGTGAGAAAATGCTTGCTCGCAGCAGCGTTAGCAATAAAATGACTTGTGCGCCACCAGTGAACGGTTAACAAAATGTGTATGCATGAGAATCTCGCCGGTTTTCGTCCCGGTCGGGAATGTATTGGCCATATTTTCACTTTACGATAGATCTTAGAACATGGGTACATATTCCTTAGACACAGAATTTGTCCCGATTTAAAAACAACGTTCTGCTCGGTCGTTCGTGCAGTTTTTTGGCGCTGCCTCTCATTGAAGAGTGTGTCAGACAAATTCATATCGTTCATCTAATCTTTTTCTGCAAACATCCGAAGTGGGATTCAGGATTAGGATGGTTTTTCATCTGATTTCACAATGAGAAGTGGTGTTCACCGGGGTCTCCTTTTTAACTTTGTCGTTGGGATGGTTATAGGGATAGCCTTATCCTCATGTGAGAAAGGTGGCATTGATTTTTTCTCAGATTGGAATCTGTCTGACTTGGAATACGCTGATGAAGTTATGCTGCTGAGTGGAAATCCAAGTAAGTTGTCGGTTTTTCTCCATCATCAGAATGTAAAATGCGGTTGCAGGACTAGAATGGCTCGAAGTCGAAATTTGTTCTTGCAGGGGAGCGACTGCATGAGGTGGACAGATTTAATTACTTTAGTAGTCATATCTTGCCTGACGGTCGGATATCAGGTGAAGAGTCTTCACAGATACATAAGGCCCGATTGGTATTTGCTAATTTGAGGCAACCATGGCGTCGGAGTGACATCCGGTTATTGACCAAGGATCGAATATGCGGAGCACCAGTGATAACGGTATTGCTTCACAACTTCGGAACATGGCCGTTGAGACCAGAATATGCTGGGGGAATTTTATGAGTAACTCAGAGGTGGGGCGTGAGGTATTGGGTTCTAGGGCTTCGATTTTTAGAAGAGAATAGGTTAAGTTGTAATCTGTTTTGCGCGTGCCAACAGAACGACCGCCTCATTGTACGCTATTCTTCCAGTTCAAGGCAGGCAATCGTTGGAAGATGGTTAGGAGTGACCAGTCGATGACACTAGTAAAAGTAGGAAAACCTTAACCAGCGTACTGGCTTATGTAGATGGAGTTAGACTACCGAGTTGGGGTCCATGAGATCCCCAAGATCATGACAATGAGTGATTTGGCTGACTGCTACCGTCAGTGGCGATCTTACATTCGAAACCTTTCTTACTCTGTATAGTTATTCAACTTGTTATTTTGCAGTCGATCTTTTGTTGTTCTGTTTTCTTGTTTTTGAGCACATGATACTGTGAGGTAGCAACCACAATCAGTGCAAGTTGGTGCAAGATTGATGATTGCCCAAACTGAACTGACTGAGGCGAGTAATTCTCCATAGTGCGGTGGAAATGATGCCTGAATGATACCCTGGTGTGTGCATGTGTGCGGAGCAATAGCATTTGAAAATCAAACCACGGGCGTCGGATAAACACATGCACTTGACAGACAGTACTTTCTTGTTGGTTGGCTGCCTCTTTCTGCCATATGACACTGGACATGAAGTAAGCGGTCAAGGCAAATCGGTTACACGTTGCGATTGATTACCAAATGGCAAGTCATGCTTGTCCCAGTGCGTGCCTAGGCATAGATTTTGAATTGGATGTCATTTCTTTGTTACGTCAACTCCCGGCCCCGTTATTGTAATCTTTCCGTCGTCAGCCTTAAGGGAACGGTGCGAGAGAAAAACGAAATCACTGATCAAAAGTTGGCAACTAAAATGAAGACTGAATTTAGCAGTTGGATATAAGATCCCCTGGCCCAACTGTGAGTTAGAAAACAAACGATTTAAGTGACTCTGTGACGTTCCGGTTTCATTCGATTGGCTATGTCATTAAGGACTACCGTCTAACAACAGCCTTTCAGACTCGCAGCGTTGGTATTCAAGGATTGGCTTATTTCTCGTCAATCTTTAGGCAGACTAAGAGTCGGCTTGTCTCACACCTATGCTAAGGGAAATGCTAATAAGGAATGGCGTTTCGTTACGGGATTACAAATTAACCGACGTCAAATGATTCTCACGTTTTTAACTATTCAACCTATAACATTTATATTTTTTATGTCATTCGGGCTTCTATGACCCGCATTCATCGACAGAGGGGGAATCTCGTAGCACCGCAAATACATACCAGTCAGCATTCATTAGGCAAGTTTTGTTCACGTGCTACCCAAGGACATAGAGCGGAGGGAATTAGACTTTTAAATGACTTGTCGGAATAGTTCAGTAACACGTGAGATCAAACTGAATTTTAGCACCAAAATTCTATCCAACACTAGTCTTTTGCGCTATTTTACCGGAAGTTCAGGTCACAGAGGGATTGACCAAGCATGCGGACATAGAAAATCACTTATGTGCTTTTCTTCATTCGCACTTTCCCCTTCTAGGTTTGGGTGAAATGGCGTGTAAACCGTTTTGCTCCGAAATGCAAAAAACCGTCTCCAAAAAGGTTAACGTAAACAAAATATACTCATAAGAGTGCTGGAAGCAGTGAATGTATTGACACGAGCTTAATTCTAAGCAAAACGGTGAAAAAGCGCATAATAAATGACGTTACGTCAGATTTCAGTCGAGGGCGGTGTTTGTGTTTCGAAGGCAACGTGGCGGAGTTTGGCTGTTGGTTCATTTATTGAATAATACAACTCGTTGAACTGTACCCTTTCATCTTATTGCCCAGTTGTTTCTTACTAGCCGATGCTGATAATTGTACCTAACCCAAAGGCTTTAGCACATGGTTCCACGTGCACTATGTTACAAAGTGGCCGTCCGCAGTTGCATTCCATCTTTTCGTCTGATTAAGTAGTAATGCAAGCTACTGCGCTTAATGGACATCGGTTTATACTGTTTTCGTTGTTCAGATTAAGCCAAGTGAGACTGTCATCAAACAGCGCTGTCCCGTGCATATGTTACGACTGCAACGTAAATGTTGATAGAATGCCGAAATACAACTTTATTTCAGTAATAGTATATACTGAGAGTTACGCCGCGTCGTTCTTGACGCGAAGCGAAATGCAGTGAAATAATATTGCAAGTCGGAATGTTTTTGCCTATGGAAGTCTGCAGAACCCTTAAAACATCATCTAGGACATCTAAAACTAAAAGCTGATTGCAGTCGTTCAGTAGATGTGTGACCCGATAGTGCGTACGGTGATACACGGCTTGTATTCGTCCGGCGCGAGCCTTTGAACCAGGAAAGTCTTATTATTGCGTTCTTCACAGTAAAAATTGTGTATGAGCACACCCCGTCAAACCTCGTATCTCGTCCAATATGAGAAATTGAGTGAGTAGATGACGGCAGCGAAAGGGGAGTCGGTTGCTCCAAGTTCGCACCTGATCCCGATGCGTTCTAGTTGCCCTCTTATAATATAGGAAAAGAACGGTCAAGAATTAGACTGACAGTAATTCAGAAAGGACAGCAACAGAGAAAGCAGTCCTTAGGTTTTTAGTGTTTTCGTAAAGTGTTTAAATAATGTACGGATAGAAGTTTGCTCAGGACGGGATACGTAATGTCAGTGTGCATGGAAGTAAAAAAGTAATTAATTCCATGTTTGGCAGAGTTCAGTTTGTTTAAAAATCAACTTCAAAATTCCGTTTGACTGAAGGTCATAGCAGTAGACTATATTTTGCCTATTATGTATTCCCGTGCTAAACAAGCCAAAAGCTGGAATTCAACCGAAATCTGAAATGGGACGAATTAAGCTTAGTACCTGTAAGATATTGTCTAAACAATGAGTGTTATTGTTTCTAGCTTCATCTTTTACCTTTTTCACTCTTGTTTTATTACCGATATAGCAACGCACAAACGTACAAGGAGGAGGGCCTCAACTGTCGAGGGGTTATAAAGGTGGAAAGATGGGCGTTGGTGAGAAAACTTGTCCATCACTTCAACATTGAGACGACACCAGGCTTGACCAACTGTACCCACCAATTGTTCCGACCACACTGGCTTGGCCCACAAGCCCAAAACGACAAATTCTAGAGGGAAACCAGTGCATTTACCACGCGAGAGCATTGCTGTCTAGGTGGAGTTTTCAGGTGCTTCAATCATAAAGAGGTGTCAGCAGAAAAGGCACGATGAACAAAAGTCCATTGTGTCTGTCTCGAACATTATGTGACACTTATGTAATCAGAATCTAAATGGCATTTCGAACCCTTCTGACAAAGTTGTTCATATTGTGAGAAGTACAGAAGAAAGCTGGAGCGGAAGGTCGCACTGATGCAATGAAACGAATAGAAACGGGGAGCCTGGAATTGGGAATCAGGTAGAAAAAAGTTAGTTTTTCGTATCGGCTGGATTTCAACAGACATTTAAAATGAGGGAGCTAACATTTAAAAAATCTATTCACATTCTTTCACCTGTCAAGTGGATTGCACAGATAAAAGGAAGATGAACACGATAACGAGGTCTTGGGAACTTGATGTTAGAGCAGAGGTCGAGTGCGGTCAATTACCGTGATACTTCATAGTGATGATAATATTTGCTAAACCTTAGATATTTGTCTACGTCATTTTCGTATGTTCATCACATAGTAGAGTTCAATTGGTTGATTTATAAAGTGAGGTACCTAATCTGCTTTCGAGCCGTTTTTTGCAGTGCTTATCAATGCTAAAGTCACTACGAGAAATGGTGGAATCAATCCACAACGATCTTATCCGCATTAGGAACCATTATCAACAGTTTAACCGCCCACATAATGAGAGCTGAATATAATAAGGGAAATAACCTTTGATCCTGCGAAAGTTAGTGCCAGTCAAGGATGTTGCATGTTTTAATGTGGATAGTACACCAACCGTGAAGATTGAACCAGGATGTCCTAGTAGGTTAAGCTTTCAAAGAATCTGTTTTACAACGAAAGTGTGGCTAGTAAGAAATGCATAGGCGTTGCCAGTACGTGCACACTACCAAAGCAGTGGCGACTAATTTGTCCCAGACATGATATAAAATTAAGGAAACCGGTAGACTTTCACCAGGTGAACGTATATCTACGCTGCTGGCTGTCATTGGAAACGTCATTTGGACGAATACGGTATGTTTGAAAGAAACCCGACTTCCTAAAAGTCAACGCTAGTCTCTACACTGAACTCGCAGCTTATTCGGTTTTTGATATTTTCCCAATTTCAAATAAACTTGTAACGAGGTACTTTTTATAAACATAAAAGCATATTGCAAAACGGTTGTCTAGTTGTAAGCACCAAATAAACATTTGACTTGGAAGCTTTATCAACTTGGACACGTGCTTGTGCGATTAGAAAAACTTTGATTAATAGAATATTCCTGTATATTTGGGAGAAAAACCGTTTCCTGGTTTTTATACTGTTAACGTTTCTAATTGCACCGTTGCTAACTTGACTACAGTAATTGAGCAGAAATATCGAGAGCAAATTACCTCGGATCCATCCGATGTTTTCAATTTTAATCGTACATATTGGTAGTTGGAACTACAGTGTTTAGATAGATGAAAAACAGGGGCTTGCGTCCAGGACTATTTTACTATGCCTGCACTTCGATCCCTGGGCACTGCAATCATTGTGACTCTTTATATGGTCAGCCAAATTACCGTTAAATACTGCAGCTATTAAGCTGAATGATGATTCATGTGGTATCCACATGTTGAGAGACAGCAAAACCATTCCGAATATATTGTGCGTGTCGAGCTTTCTGGCCTAATTATTCCTACTTCTGAGTGGAAAATACTGTCTTCAGCAAATCAGTCAAAAACCTTTTGATTTTGTGCTAGCAAAACATATTTAGTGGAAAATTATTTATAAAGGTTTTTTGTGTTGTCTCTTATTGTTGAAAGAGATTGTCAGTTAACAGACGGCCGTTCCGGGGAAGACCAGTTTGTATTCATAATTGGCCCACCATGAAAACACCTGGTAAAAATCGTGTGTAGAGAAAGCGTTAAATCATGTCAAGGCTTAACAAATGCGAGCAGTTATTCGGTCTACTTTGGTGATCTGCTCCTAATTCAATCTTGTTCTTTGTCAGACATGTGTATTTGCTCGCAAATACCGACTGGCACATGAAATCATGCTCCAAAACTCCTCTTAATACGGAAAAACAAAGTGAAGGCAACCGCAACGAATTATTTCATAGCGAAAGTGTCAAATTTGTTAGTGCTCATTTAATTTCTTTTCACGGAAATCGCGTTACTGAATTAATATAAGCATACGTGCGGTCTGTTTCAATCTATCACCATGTCGACCATGGACAGTGGTCGAATTTTGCTAGCGTTCATCCAACCAATGATCTTGCTGAGTACATGAGATTTTTTGGACACGAAAGGCGAAGAGGATAATTTCGACAGCAGATTGTATGAGCCAAACAAGTCAAAAAATTGAGTACAAGAAAATGACATGTTTTTCACAATGATAATTCTTAAATCAGGAATTACAGTTCAGTTACTGCAATCGGTGTATGGTGAAGGCATTCACAGCTCGACCATTACAACGTATATCAAATTTGTTCACACTCACTCACCCACCCACTCATTCATTTGTTTATTCACTCATTAACTAAGTTATTTATTAGTTGATTCACTCGGAAAATCATACAAACAATCAACCACTCCACTAGCTAGCCAAGCATGTGATCAGCGAAAAACAGTCAAGTAGCGAACTAACAGACCGGCCAACAAATCAAATTTCCGATCATGTTATCAGTTAGCTCGTAGAATCAACTAACTAGACGCATTTATTATTGCCGCTTTTTTTCTAACAAAGTAATCACTACCTCACGGATAAAATCTTGCAGGTGATAGGCCAAATGACATGTCAGGGTCATTTCACTCGTTGCTGAAACTGTACCACTTTCCTTTTCATTATATTTCACCAGGTGCAGTAACCACTGACTGCGCTTAGAATCGATTCAACTGTGAGAAGTTTTCGAAACCATCGGGACTCGAATCCATGTAGAGAAGCAACCCACGCATGTCTGCTGCGTGTTCCATGGTTTGAGCTTCGAGACTACGCTGAATGATGATCCGACGTTTCACTTAAGAATAAATGGTTACCCCCCCCCAAATTGCGCGCGCACATGGAATCCACCTATGTAGTTCCCACAGCCTGACTGACACATTAGGATTTCCCTGCGAATCAAAGAGCATACAGTGGTTTTAATTTATGGGAGTCAGCGATTAGGAACCTTAATTTGGCATCTTTTGACAAATTTTGGACCCATCCAACTGTTTGAATCGTATCGACATCATAAGCTTTCCACAGTCGATTCTCTATTTTTTACATGAAATAATTCACCATGTGATATCATCGCTCAACTCACGATAAAGAAACATGGAAGCACTGTGCAGCTGTTTCATTCTTGTTAGGAATCATCAGCAGTGCATATCCACCGCGCCCGAACTGGGACGCGAACGCGGGACGAACGATTCTCTATTTGTCAAAATCTGCGAAATCGAACATGTTAACGGACTAAATTGTACACTTTGTCTTTCATACGGGCTGAAGAAAAATGTTCTCACAGGTTCTTTAGAATCCTTTTAATGAAGGCACATTTAAATACTTGTTTGATAATGCCTACTGGGTGGTCCGCTAATAAGCATGGATAGTGATTTGGTTAAGTAAAATACAGGAAACGTGGTTGTTTAGACCAGGTTAGGATGATCGAGGTGATTGGTGACTAGGCATTTTTCCAAGTGGAGCATTCCTCAGTTCACCTCTTCACTAAAACATCCAGCACCGTTTTAGAACGTATGGCTACATTAAAGTAGAGACGCTAGCGATGCTTGGGTGAGATGAGCATTCTCTTTGCAATCTAACAACCGAATACTAAGGATGACAAAATTGCAGCAAAATTTATGAATATATTTTTTTATAAACTTCGTATTGTAATGAGATTCATTGTTAATCGGGAGCTTTTGTAAAAATGAAACAAACTGGCAGTTTGGGTATTTAAGGCGGGAAGCTTTGAAAGATTATCAAACAATGAAAATTATCTGAGTGATCTATTCTGAAGAATAAAATTGGTCTAACCGACAACTATTTCGGAACTCTCAGGACGGTTTGACGAGAATTGGTGGACGTTTTTGGAAATAAACTTCTTTGCAATAGAAATCGAGTGACTTAACGGATGTTTAACTTGTGAGGAGCGAGTGACGTAATCAATACGAGATGGATAATTGAAAATGAATGATCAGCAATGGGAATCAGGGGGAGCAATAAACACCAGTTTCGCGCTCAGCCCACCAAATGCAACGAATATGGGGAGAAAAGATTGCATTGATGTATGTTATTGCTTTTGCGGAACTACGCCTAGTCAGTGGTTATCATTTATCGCAACACGACAAATCATGGTTTCCAAAAAAAGTTACCAGTAACTGTGAGCTGATGTTGCCTTGACTCCCCAAAATACGGTCAGCTTCATTTATGCAACCCTACGCGAAACAGCATTGAATTATCCCATAGACGAAACCCGGAGGTGGAATCGACAAATCAGCCACAAACGGGCTAGTCCGTGCGTCTTATCGGTCTTGCCGTGCAATAAGACAGAGTAGTTCATGCGTTATTGCTCACCGACAGCAAAGCTGGCCGGCCAGATGTCTGAGAAGCCCATTTAAACTGACGACAACTAAACAGTCTCATTTGCGCATTTTGGGACCACGAACACACGATGTTTCAAAATAATGACGTAATTCACCGGTTTGATTTTTCTGTTTTCACTGGACTGATCGAAAGAACATATACTGAATGGGGGGTTTACGATTGGTACTGGGCGAGCATTTCCGGTTTTAAGACAGAAAGCCCTTTGCCAACCATGATCACGTCACTGAAACTTGGGTAGCGATGGCTTACAGAATTGAATGGGACTTTTAGATTGGCTTCAGGTAAGCAGAACAATAGCAAAGCTGTTCCAAGAGGTTTTAATAAAACATGAAATAAATTACTGTGAATTTAGCGAGACAATGAAAGGCGGAACCAAGTTAACCACCGGATCCATTTTTGACCTCAGTTGTTCAGGAAGCATAAATAGTTGAAGAACTCACGGATAAGCATACAAAGAGCAAAGCAATATTCATCCAAGAAATATCAATCAGATGGAAATGCAACAAGAACCTGAGTATTTAAAGGTTACAAAGACTATCTATTTGGGAGTATGAACAAAATATGGCTTACAACCGAAGAACAAAGATTATAATGCGATATTTCGTAGCATATGCAGACATTGTCAAAACCATGAAAAATCGTCGCTGTTCACTGATATGACGACCATTTTCCCATTTTTTTAGAGTCGTTTGAGGTAGCATATCCAAACCCTTGGTTAACGCAGCACGTGTTTGGATTAATATAAATTTACACTCCTCCGTTCCGATTTTTACTCTCTGTATTTGGACGGTGACGAGTGTCTCCATTTTTTGTTGATATGTCGACATTGGTGTACGCAAAAGTCCATGCAAATACAAATACCATTCGCAAATTTCTTCCTATAAAAATATTATCTGAGTTTTTGAAAAACTGGTCGTCATTGGTGCAATGGTGTTGGCTGTTCCCTAACCTATGTATAAAAAGGCGCAGCCATGTCCAAAATCCAGGACAAATGAATGATAGATTCCCAGTTAGAAAACAACCAGTCTCGGAGCTAGGGCAGCCCAGTAAGGTCTGACTGCACGTGACCGGTGTGTCTTAACTGACTGCATTGATAAGAGTGGAATCAAAGACAGTCACGACAAACCAGAATGCAGCGCAAAGGATTCATCCGTTCGTGTTATTATTCTATTCCTTTTTATACAGACGGACAAACTTTTGATTTATTTGGACAAATTCAAAACATTTAGGACCTAGTCAAGTACCCAAGGCGGATGAAATAAAACCTTAATGTCAAAGTGGGGTATGCCATTTGTGCTTTTTGTGTGGCACTGTAGTGTCATAAGTTGGGGGACGAGCAGTTGACTAATCTAGAATGCTTTCTTGCAATTCTTTGCATAATTCGTTCCCCTTTCCTGCAGTGCACGTTTATTATAATCGAAGAATTGTAGTTAGTTATCTCATGATCAATTGCGCATACGTCAGTTTATCAACCACTCAACATCAGCTTCTTTTGAGGAATTGTGGAGCTCAAGTTGTCCATTCACGGAAAATTTCGGGTACAAGGTCGCAAATCAAATTGGAATGCATTATCAATGCGACCATAAAGATAATCGACTTGAATTATATTTCCATGCGTTGTTGCTTCTAATGTTTGTTGAACTCACGAGGAACAAAAGGCAACGTTATCTGACCTGTTCATCTTACCCACTTTAGCTGGCCAAGTTACTGTTGTCGAAATCATTCATCATGCAATATGAACACTCAATCCAGCCTTAAGAAGCCATGAGTCCACTGCACATCTGTTTCATCCTTGCTAGGACTCAAGTGCAGTATACACCCACCCCACCCAAACTAGGACTCGAACTCGGGACGAGCTATTCTGAATCGAACGTCTCAGCATCCGATAGGATCTCAACGATTCATTGGACTTTATCACATCATGCAGCAGTTGATTTGCACAGCTATGGACAGCTGACATGCGATGATGGATTCCAAAAAATAGATGACTTTTTCCGGGCAGCACGATCACGGCGTAGGCTTCCTAAGGGAGAGTTGCCCGTTGATACCGCATTTCGAATGATTCTGCAAACCATATAATCCACTGCTAATATTGATGCAACACTATTGTCAGCCGATTAACGTAAAACGACAGTTCATGCGCAGTCTGGAACTGATCGGAATTGATGTCAAGATCCAATGGACCAAGCGATAACTTTTATTTTGATCCACTCTATTGATCATTCACGGATTCGAGATCAGACAACAAGAGCTATCGCTCAACAGTCTGCTGCTATTTACACATAACTAATCAATATTTATTGTATCATAAAATACCTTGAAGGCGTACGTTAATCACCTGTGAAGAAAATGTCCAACACACGGAAAGAATTCCGTTGATCTGACCAAACTGATAAGAGTAACGAACACCTTTGACGAAAGCATTATGCAGATACGAATTTGAATAGATTAAAGCCGAAAAGATATACGATGTACATTTAACCCCGTATTCCTTTGCCGATAAATTCGGAGAAACCACCGATTTACTTGTATCATTTATGCTGCGTTGAGTTTGTTGTTGTTAATTGGCACACAGATAATGACACAGTACTTTGGAGTATCATCGGGTCAAAAGGAATAAGTATGCAAGACTCCGAATGATTCACTTAGGCCGCATCAAACCGATTAGTGCTAGGACAATTTGACCTTTGAACGTTATCAAATGCAGGAGTGAAAAAAATCAAACGGAATTTATTTGGAATAAACAATCTATTTTATTACCAAAGATTACGAATGATTGCGCACACCCGTCGTTTTCTCAATCGGATCACTAATAATTATACTTACTACTAGGTGAATAGTACTGGGAGAAGGCGGCGTTAAATCACCTCCAACTTAATGCTTTCCCGTAAAAAATGAGCTCACTGTTGAAAATAATCCCAAGGGAACCGAATTTGGCGATGCTGTGAAATGAATCGATGTTTCACGTACACTAAAAAAACAATAGATACAGAAGTAAAATAAAAATGTCGAGGTTTGCTTTGCACGCGAAAGCTTGCTGCTTTCGAGAGCTCAGTGCTTCTATTTTACTAATCACTGCTTTAAAAAAAATCGATCGACTCTTTACGCCGGCGGAACACTTCTGAAGTCAGCGAAAAAAAGGAACTTAGTAAAATTTAACTCGGAAGGTCGTCGAAGTGAGGATATCAGTTCACTTTGGCAAATAAATTTGATCTCTACTGATGAAATACGAGGAACAGTAGAATAGTCAACGAGTTTTCCTGTGTCTTTTATAAACAATCACCAAGAATATGGGATAAAAATTGTTGTCCAATGGTTTGTCAGGCTGATCAGCCCCAAAACGGAAAGTCCTAATTGACTGTGTTCCACCTTGGAGAACTTCGGATGCTAAACCTTATGAATGCGACTCTGACACCAACCTTTAGCTACCAGAAACTTTGCCGTTTTATAACTGTTGCTTCATGCACTGTTTGTCTAACTGTTGTTCGGGAGATGAGATGGACCAATGTGATTGGCTTACATAAATTTACTGATACCTCGCACTTGGTATGCATACGAAGGCTGAGGTTATTCGCCTACGACGGCCTCATGCCATGTTGAGTTTGGTATTCATTTCCACATTCAAACTGTATGACACTGGCTTGGTAAATCACGTGATCGTGATCTAGTATAGAATAAAAATTCATGTAGTGGGGTAAATTTAACATGGACAGAAGAGAATTGAGATCGAAAACGTAAAACTTACTTTGTTTGCTGCAGTTTTACAAACAACTAAGCTGAAATTTGATGTGAACTCTTTCTGCACCCACGCTATGGGCTATTGCATTCAGCTTCGGAACGAATCACTTTGGTTCTCTACGATGTTAGTGGGAACATTCTACCGAATCTCAGAACTCATATATAAAATTCAAGGACTCGTCATTCGAGGGAAATTTTCATCCAGATGGTTCTGTTTTGTCATTCCTATTGCCTTAGTGCATATGTTCGTCAAAATCGAACTGGTTCAACAAACGCGAGTGTGCTGGTTGGGAGAGGGCCATTAATTGCAGGAAAAGGGGTAGGATGACCGTTCCGCATTGGGTTACCACTAACATTACATCTCTATTTGGGATAATGCCGTGCTAAACTAACGTTATGAATTATGTACTTTACTCATATTTGGTCTGAATTTAACAGTCTTGGTTGAAAGAAAACACTGAGGATAACTTCTCGCGTCTTGAAAAACTTTTAGCGCTTCCGTCAAAACTCTGCAAGAAAAACACGGGCGGTGGTGTCGCTAGTGATCCGACAAGTCCAGCAGTTTTATTTTCTCCAATATTGCTATTGACTGTGTTGGTATTTTAGCATCCCAAATTCCCCTCTTACTGTGGCATGGTAAATAGTAGTGTTTATAGCTCCGTTTTGTTCTATACATGACATCAGTCTGCTCTATAATGCCTTCATGCTTGTTCTTGTATTGCTATCAACCGACTGTTCAAGCCTTATTGCGCGTGATTTCAACCGCACATCCACCTATCCCTTATTCTCTTTCTGCTTACCCGACTTGTGCCCTATTCCTACCAAGACGAAATAGTCACCAGTCGTCCCAGTCTTCTAATTCACGATTGCAAGCTTCTGCTTCGCTCAGTGATCATTCTCGCATTTCAGCTAAACCTAGAATTTGTTCCCCTCTCTGTATACCAGTCAAGTGTCCGAACGAAACAAATCAAGACTAAGGCTAAAAATCTGCCTCCCGTGAATATTCCTCTGCTTCGGAGACCCTCGTCTGTGGTATCTTCTTCATCTTCTTGTGGATGCGCTTTCCCTACGTTATAGCAGAATAGCTTCACTTCAAACCTAACTTGCTAAAAAGACCAGAAGAAATCGCTTACTAACTTCATCGTCCAGCCTCGATGAAAAACTACTCCATTTTGGTCAAATAGTCGGCAAACTCAATGAGCTCGTCCTTCATGGAACAATTTGGGGCACTACTGACTGCACAATTTTTTAGCCTGACATCCGGGTCCTACGTGGATAACGCATTCAGTAGCCGATTTGCAATGCAGCTGACAACATCGTGAATCCTGCATTCATTTACTCGTCCTCGTCGTCGCCATTTTATACGATACTCGCTAAATTCGAGGTTAAACCTTGTTCTTCGAAGGAACTATTCAAGCTTCAATTCAAACCGCTCAAAATGTGCCCGCAGCTGATTCAAGTGGCCTGTCTTTTGTCCTTCTCAAAATGGGAGCAAGTTCTCCTTTACCTGTTGTGACTGTGCCCATCACAAAATTCCTTGTTACCGGTATTACCTCAACCTCATAGTGATCTCCAGCAGTTATTTCCATTTCTGAAACATAAGCGAATAAATTTTGCCTCATTGCCGTTATTTCTGCGCTCAAATAAACCGAGCATTCTGTCCTCAGTTGTCTGTGTTCCTCCCCTGTTTTCCCGATAGACCCTTTACAGTCTGCATGTAAACCGAATAGATACCCTTTCCTTACAGTCATCTTACTTTGACATTTTGTTGCCAAAAGTTTAAGAACTTCTCCGAAATCACATTTCGGTGTTTTTCAAATTAGCCTTTTACTTTTGACTTGGTTTCTTCTTTTGTCCTTCTCCATAGGTCTCAGTTTTTGGATGTCCCGTTTCTATACTTTCGTGGGTGAAAGATTACCTTTCCTAATGAAATCAATGAACTAAACTTGGTTACCATTTATGTAGTTCCTTAATTAGCCATTCCGGTATTCTTCAAAAAGTTCTTTTTTGACTTCTTTTCAACCATTTATAGATGGACCTGTTCATTTTCTTGATTATGTGGAGGATGTGATGTTCTGCCAGTAAGTTACTTAGTCGAACTTTGAATGTCTCTGAAAATTCGCATAAAATTCAAACCATTTTTCAAATAAGGGTTTCCATGTTAATAAATCTTGGTGCTTTGCGTGCACTTTCACTGCATCTTTCGTTCGGCTTTCCCAATAGGCATTCCGTAACAGACGCGTCGCTTTTTCCAGAGAACAATCTGTAAAGTAATCAGGTGTCACAAATTGCATGACTTTCACAGCGTCAGATGGAGAGGTTAATTATCTTTGCAAATACGTCAAGTGAAACAGTTTGGTACAAAACAAGCTATCATTACTTTTTCCATATCACTCTCTTCTCCTTATCTTGCTATATTGCTTTCTATTTGTATTTCCGAGTCCGCTTAATTCATGCTTTACCGGGGTCTATTCCTGTTTTTTTCCCGTATTAATAAAATATGTCATTTGCACATAAATGCATGCGAAAAATTTTCAAAGCAAGTTCTTTGGGTTCTTACTCATCCCCTAAATGGTGATTTCTCTTGGTACCAATCACGTGTGCCCACTCGTTCAAAGTTTAGACTAATTCCTTGCCTTTCTAATGTTTATCTCAGTTCCACTGTTCTATATGCAACATGAATTCTGGATACGAAAAGAGAAGTTAAAGGAGAACTACGTTCCAATTTTCACAACCTACTTCTACAACTAACCTATTTATACAGTGATGCTCCTAGTTGCGTTTTTCGCTGTTCACGGAAATGTGAGTTTCATAATTGACAGAAATCGATCATACGTGTATGCATACTATGGCCACATGGTACTATCTGTATATTTTGTCTAACTGAATAACCCATTCGTCCATATGAAAAACCTAAAGGCATAATGATAATACCTGAAAACTGTGCTTCACTTGCGGCTAAACAGAGGCACTTTCAAAGAAAGCTGAAATCTCGAGGTACAAATATAACGACGAAGTGTTCTTTTTAGTTCACTTTAGGTGGCTCATTTATTCATGAGACCAGCTAAAGTTCTCGCTTATCAATAAACCAGTCATATGTGCAAAGGAAACCTTCCATAGAAATACTTTCAACAACTGCTGCATTCTAAGTATCCGTTGACCACCGTGGACCAATTAAGGTCATCTTCCCTATGAACTTCTGTTCTATTAAAGCCAACTCGTTTTAGGAATCTCTCGGGACTGCTGGGATCCGTCATTTATTCCGTTGATGTGTAACCCAGTAACTGCTCGGCTTTTGTCGACCTTGGTAACGAAAGTTCAACTCTTCAGAAGTAGTTTTCCAATCGGTTAACCTTACCCTCTCAGTCTGCTAATTGCCAGCTGTTGCTATCCCTCGTTAAGGAAATGTTGGTTAAATGGTAAAAACACCAAATTTTTCTTGGAGTTAGACCACAAATAGGTTTAGTCAAATTATTCGTAAGTCTCAGTTCTGTTCTTGGATAGAAACTGATATGCTCATCCAACCATGAAAATACTTTAAATTGCGGGAGGATTACTTTGTTTCTAGTGTTTCCCCTATCGACTAAACATTGGAGGGTGTATAGGGTCAACATATGCAGCCTTCGACGGTAATGGAGGAACGGAAGTCCTTGTTTAAATAGGCTGTTTGATTATCAACTGAAATATGACAGTTTGCAATGTATGGGTTGGCAAATTCCGTGAATCGATACTATGCAAAAGATGAAGTTCTGTCAGGTGACCATTCCTCCCGCCGATAAATACGGAATGAGTACGTTTTTGGACAATTCATATAGATGCATCGGGTAGGTTCTTCCAACAGTTTCTTTTAATCAACACTATCAATTCAGAATGTTTGTATCCAATGGACAGAACGGTAATGAAAACTTCTTTCCTCTTTACCAGTTGGTCACTCGAGGAGTAACATCTTTCGGCTAAACATCTACTAGTGAATCCGCGTGTGAATTCGTCACTGACGTTCCTTGTATAAGGTCCAACTTCTCTTTTATCGAGCGTCGTCGGACAGCAAAACATTCTCTCATTGTATTTTGAACTGCTGGCTAAGTTCCTGTTGAACCTAGAGGGAAAAAGCTCGGTCAGAGCACATAATGTCCCACCCACATGCACCCACAAGCACCCACAAGCACCCACAAGACCTATTTTTCTACTTGGGTGTTCTCAAGTCGATGCAGAGGTATATCAAGAAACCAGAGACAACTGTCCTTTCCCAACTCAGTCACGACATTAGTAGTCGGATGAGCGGTGAAAAACGGACAAGGCGAATCGTAAACAATGTACATATCAATTTCTTATCTGGTGTGCAAATATAAATCACAGATGAGGTTCTCCGGCCCTCCATTATCTAGTTTGCTCATGGGATATCTGCAACAACAGATCCCACTGGCTACTTCATCCTGGCCCTAACTTGTTGCGCAGAGACGGTAGATTCCTTGTAAATCCGAGAGTTATTTCCTTCAACGTAATGATAAGTATCATAAAATAGATATTATTCTCAACCAGGATATTGCAAATGACACTCAATATCTGGATCATCTGAACGTTTGTGAATAAGGATTCTGCGTCAATCGATAATACAGACCTGTCCGATATGTGCGGAGCATCTCGCCAATTTATTATACGCACAAATCTCGGGGAGCGATTGCCTACTTTCGTACAGAACCATTGAGGAATGGGTTATATTATAGAGGAATAATCACCGGATTGTCACGAACCAATTCGGATTGCCTGGTGGCAGTGATTTTTGACTGACAGCCTTTGGTCTGTGTACACGTTCAAGTTTGTGCACGACGGTGGCGCGGTGGTACTGAATCGTGAAAAAAAGATGAGGCAGCTTTGTAGCTGCATTTTTGTGAAGGTATAATAGAGGCATGATCAATTATTAAAAAAAGAGTCATGAATACAGCGGACAGTAGGCAAAGTTTGCAAGATGTAAGCATTTCATTTAATCTGAAACGTGCCCGTAAAACGTTAATTCACATCAGAATGAAACGAGGAGCAACATAATGAAAAGCATATGGCGTAGGCAAACTCATGAGCCCGTTTGGTGGAAGCCGATTGGCTAATGCCAGGGCGGGTATTCGTTGTGGTTCAACAGTTCTCGCGCACATGGAAGTGGCTTCAGTCTGTTGATCGATAAGACCTTACAAAAGGCCAACAGCCTTGGATTAAGGTTCCGTGGAATCGCTTGGCATGCTTGGTTGGAGTCATTTTGGTGACCGAAGGTAACATGATGGCCAGGTTTCCCGTGTTCGCTTTCCGTCAGAGCGAAGGATGAACCACTTGTTTCATTGTCCTTTCCGACACGAGCTTTCCAGTCCGCTGACCGAGGCACCGATCTGTTCTGCCTATGTATGTGTCACCGCAGCTGTAGGTGAACTGGTAAATTATATGAACGATGTTTGGGTCGAGCACCGCTGTCAATAGACTGGAGTTTAGCCCTCTTGGATATCTTGATGATTAGATGTCCAGATGTAACAATACAAAAGGCAATTCACCTTAAAACAACTTGGCAGTAGGCAGTACATTCAGTTATCCAGCTTTCCACCGGTGGCCTACAAATAGGATCTCGTATAAGCACTTTTCTATAGAGACCGGAATATCTGAAGTGCAGACCAAGCACCGAAAGAAAAGAAGTTTCTAACGGATAATCTCAGGGCAAAAGGATACCCAGATAAGCTTACCGAGATTCTTAAAAGGGAATGATCTAAATGAACTTATGACATGCGGCCACCAAAATGACTCCAAATGCAAATTTATTTTGCATATCTTCTGTGAGTCGATTTGCCTTGGAGCTCGGAAGGCACAGGGGTCACGTCTTTGTAAAACGAATAGAAAAATGAGGTCACAGTTGCTGCCTAATTCTTATTATCCTTTAGTGTAGCTTCATAAAATATTCGATCGCTTTCTCTTCACAAATTAATGTGGAATCATCCTTAGCGATACCCATTGCCTTCTTGCCACAATTGTTTAGATTGAGAAATGTTGAACCAGTCCTTTGTTTGGGCTTTGGCAAATCTACAACCTGTCTCATGGCTCCCTTATGCCGTCTGGCGAATTTCAACAAAACCCCAGGGAAATGACTCATCCGTTAAACTACCTAACCGGTTATTAAGTTCAACAATCGGCAATTTAACGAAAAACCTCAATGTAATAAAATCTATTCTGACTGTATTTAGGCGGTTTCCTTTTAAAATGTCCATCACAAATGATAAAACTTGTGTTGCACCACCAGAATTGTTGATAATCAAAAACGTTATGCTTTATTGTTTGACATCAAAATTGAAAGCAGTTTCTAATTAGACAGGCAACCAGGCAGCTGAATGCTAACGTGAAGGATTCTTCCTGCGACAACTGGATACGCAGGCAGAGCGATGCTATAGAGCATCAGTAAACGTCTGACGACATTGTAAAACCAGCCAGGCGAACACGGCCGGCCTTACCATACTCGTCATTCTGGACAGGTCTCTTTCACGTGACTGATTGGAAACCACTGGTCTCCTTGAGTAGAAAGAATGTAAATATGCATTTTTTTAAAATCATGATTTGTTTTGTTACGCACTAGTATCTACCCTAAAGTTTTAAATTTCAGTTGGTTTATGTTCGTCAACGTCACCAAAAAGCAAGTACGCTTAAATTGACGTAGATCTAAACTGGCGTCCAGTATTTCGCTAAAACAAAGCAAGTTTTGCGAAAAGTCAGTATTTCTTTTATTGTCTAAACGTCAAACTCAAAACCACTGCAAGTATTGAGGTTGCCTCAGAAAGCGAGCTGAGAGACCAAATCCAGTTGTCTTAGAACCACGTAATAGTTCGGTGTTTAGAGAAGGAGAAACCGATTACTAAACATCAGCAGCCATCCTTTCCCAGTTGCCACGTCAACTGGAGGTTTGGATGCGACTGAAGCCATCCGAAAGATTGTACCCCGCAATGATGTAATATGTGAATTTTCGACGTTATTTTCACTGTCAGGCTCAGTCGGAGACCATTGAAGTGAATTGTAACGCTTGTCAATGTTGGTGATGAAACTAATGGAAGAAGAAGCAATAAATAATTATTCCGACTGAATCCCCCAGTGCATTTGTTCCGAAGCTTCGTATGATGGCTATCGGTAAGCGACTGCTGGTAGCAAACCATTGAATCCGTAACAGCGATTATATAATCCGCGACGACTAGTTGAACGCTTATTCCGCATGATGGATTATTTTATAAGGCAAATCTCATGTACTACTACTACTACTCCTACCACTACTACTACTACTACTACTACTACTACTACTACTACTACTACTTCTACTACCACTGACATCGATTCCACGGTGATGAGGTCAGGGGGAGCAGTTCAAATTTGCGTTGGTTATACTTCATTTTGATTGCTACGAATTGGTTTTCTTCACCCTTGTACACTCGAAATAATACCACGGAATAACAAATTTCTCCCAAACGGAAAAAAGATCCGCTAATTCAGAAGTCACAAAAACAAAAGTGGGAAATGTAGGAAGTGCCCAAAATAAAAGCTAATACTTCGTCGTCATGTTATTTAGTCACTGTATCCGGTTAGTGGAACGTGAACGAGTAAGAACTTCGGTGAAGCGTGTTCTTCATCAGAATGACCGTTACTGTGAACCAAAAGAACAATAATACACTGCCTTGGTCCCGTTTGTTTCTCGCCCTACTGAAAGGTTGAATCTAGCATCCCCTTAAAAACGCTTCGTGGCGTTCGAATTGTTTTGCGCAAACTGTCTACTGCAGATTGTGTTCATCAAACCGCAAAATTGGAGTCGGTTCAGCGAACAATGGCCGAGCAGTCTTATAAATGCCAAATGGAGAGAGCATAATTTTCCAGTTTACTTTGATTCTATAGTTCATGGATTATCCGTACATCTGCAGACAATGTTAGTAAATATTTCTTTGACATTGAGTTAAAAACGAGAAATGCTTCTGATGGTTCATTGGTAATCTTATTATAAGGTAATGAAATATTTCTATATCTATTACTCTGCAGCCACCATTCTTATGATCTGAATTACAGATACTCACTCATGGAATCTTAGAATCCCCAGCAAACTTCAGAAATCACTACTTCGTACTCTCTCAGTATACAGCAAGTTATTTTAAATTGCAGGCTGTACGGATCTACAACGAATTAAATTTCCAGCACGAACCTTCCTCCCTCTCATGTGCCAAACAATGTAGGGCATTGTGAAAGACGATTTGCCGGGAGGTTCTAACGCGCGCGACCGGTCACCTGCCTGGACAAAATTCATTGAATCGCTTTTGCTTCAAGCCACATGATGAGAATGAGTACCACGGAATAATTTCATTTCATAAAACCCTATATTTACATTTACCTAACTGAAACAAAACTCATATTTTAGTGACCGTAAACCATGTCAAAAGACGTACACAGAGGCAAAAAAATTAAAATACTGACCAAGTAAAAGCATGGTGGGAATCTCTGTATTTTTCAACTTTTCAGTCAAACTCACGGCATCGCGATAAATGTCATCGGATCAGCAACTGATTCTGAGGCAGTATAGTTTAAACGACTGTTAGTGGTATGCATACGACAAACGATGGGAATAATAGGGGTTCAGAGAAAAAGTTTTTGAGAATTTCTTTGTGAAATCGGCACCGCTTTTTAAAGTTAACTTACATTAATTTCCATCGAGTGCGCAATCGAACAAAGCCAACATGACGACCCTCATCTAGGATTTTTACCAGCAAGTAAATCCAGTCTTTGACAATAGTCGTAAAATTGAGACGAATTTTTCGATTACAGTTCAGAGTTCGCAGACTGATGGCGATAATTGACACGCTAATCAGGGATGGAAACGAGTTCGCACATCTCCGATCGTTGTTCTATCGTACGTGACGTTGAAATATCGACCTATACGTGAGCTTTCTTAACTGAACATCGGATGTTTAACGACAATAACTGACGTCATCATTCAACGGATTACAAAATTTTTCATGATTCCTTTGATGAAAGTTCTTAGCTGAGTGCGAAAAATTGTCCTGTTCGTTTGAAAATACTAGCAGACGTGAAAGGGGCTCTTTATTCAGTTTGGAGGCAAGTGGATTTGATGATAGATGACGACGAAGCCACAAAGCATATTTTGCTTTTCCACGATTCAAATATGGTCTGGTCCAAGACTAATATACGGAATTGTTTATTTCGGATGGATGAATAGCATAACCTCACTAGCATTTGCCTGTTGTCGTGGTCTTATCAAAACTAACTGTTCGAAATTAATCATGCCCAACAAATCTGTTCATCCAGCTATTGGCTGTTCTATAAGTCAGCTTTCCTTATATAGTGAGTTTTCCATTAACCACTTCTAAAACCGTTTTCTTTTGTTATCGATTGCCTCGGCAGATAAGGCTCCTACGAATGTGATAATGTGGGACCTACACAATACGAACGAAAGAAACGTCATTCAGACCAGTCTAATTTAACAAATACAAACACGGACTACTCAGTTGGCCAGTTGCCATGGTCACAGGTCGTTACCAGTTTATTTGAGAGTTTGTGTTCATTTAAAGACAACCGATCTATGCAATCAGTTGTATCAGTATGTTATCAAATCAGGAAATAACTTGAATAAAAAATGTCGATTAGAATATGCTGATGGGACTAACGTGGCACCTTTGGAATTGCTTTTGTCTCATTTGGGGAACATTCTAATCACTTCAACTGCTACCGGACAAACCAAATTTGTCTGCACTGATCCTATATCTCCCGCTATACAAAGATTAATGGACCTGATAGTCAAAGTCTGAAATCAAGCACAAATTGGAATAACAACAAAAGAAATCAAAAGTTCCCTGAGCTATTTGCCTGTTAACCATTCCAGTTTTGTGTAGTATGTATGCGTACCACACTTTTGATCTTGAGCTTGTAACTGCTGCCTGCTGTTGGTTACAACTCCAAAGCTTCGATTCATTGTGGTTATTTTCTTTGTTCTCCATTCCAGACCAGAACGGCTGAATCACATCGGATAAGTACTGGTCCCGCGCTTTCTTAATGTGATCTTTTTAAGTGGCTTGTAAGTAGAGCTTCTGGAAGGGCTAGAGATGTTTCATCATAATTGTTCTAGACTGGCGGTAGCTTCAAAATATGGATAGAAAGCAAATTTGGTATGCGAAAGAAAACTTCAATAATATTGCCTGTTTGCTAAAACCACGTGTGCTATTCAGTGAGATATGATCTTCGCATGGTCCGAGTTAATCCGTTCATTCTCATTTAGCTAGCCTGACGGCTTTGCACCACTTGATAAGATAGGACATTTTACAATCTCTTGGCATCAGAAATTTCAGCCACTTGCTGTGTCGGTGGGCTGTTTGCATCCACAGACAAAGACTTCAAGTTCTCAGTTCTAGTAACGCCGGGAGTCGGGACAGCATTATTTACAGGGATCCCCTCAGGTTTGCTTGGATTTGGCCTTACCCCAAAGTTATTACATTCGCCAAATTAGCCAAGTGTGAGAAAGCTAATCCACTAACCAGAGAGGGATGACCCTTGAGTTGTGGGGGAAATCTCGTAAACTTCGCATATGGAGTTCACTGGAACTATCATCAAGCGGGAAAACACATTATAAAAAAAAGATCCTTTTTCATAATAAACTATCGATCTGTGTCCCTCCATACAGTATTCAGCCCCAGTGTTTTTGTTTGACGTTTTCTTTCGACAAATTAAATATTTACGTCAAGTGCTTTTGATTAATAACTCTATGCTAATTGAAAGTGCATAAAGTTATTCATTCCTTTCCCATCTCTTTTGCGTGGGGTCTCAAAAGAAACTATCAAATAACACTGAACTTTTCTGGACCGGTTACAACAGCCCCCAGAGACTAAAAACAATTTTAATTTGAATGGTACCGAAAAATGAGTGAATTGCATGTTTATCTAAGGATTCATTGCAGAATAAGAATGCTTATGCGGCTGCTTGCCTGATTAGTTTCTATTGGAAATAAACTGATGCTCGTTGTGACCTATTTTATACCTTAAGCCCACGAGTACCGGTTTGAGTCACACGCGCTCGCTGTTTTTTCCTGTCGCGTTTCTTAAGTTATCATCTGAATTTCGAAACCCATTTGGTGTAGTGAGAAAGCAGACTTCGGTCAAATGTCAGTTTATTGATATAAGCTAGATGGCGAAAGCGTAGTCAGTGTCCTCAATACGCGAAAGACAAGTCGGTGGTGCTCGAGGAAACTCTCAAATGTTGCTTTGTTGAACATTCCTTTTTACGATGAGCACAGAACTGGGATTCAATAAACAAAGAGCTCTCAATACTGGATTGAACAGCATCATTTCGGGAAAACCAATTGAACTTACTGAAAAATTCTCCTCAAGTATTTGGTGTATAGGATTCTCCAATCTTCTCTTCCTTTGTCACACGGATGTTATTCCGTCCGTCTCAGTGTGATTATTAATCTAGCCTGCTGTATCCTAATATTTACTGATTGCATCAGAGCCTGTACACAGACTTCCATTGCTCCCAAATTATTGTTGTCCATCATGTGCGTGTTTTGGTAGAATAGATTATCTATCAGGGTCGATGTGAACGGAATAACGGATAACAGGATATCAAACGCGAAGTGAAGGTCAGCTACAAATAAACTGACAGATGACGTTTCGAACTAGTTGCCTGACCAGTTATTAATCAGCTGGAAAAAAACATTCTAGGACCTAAGGAAATCAAAAGGGTTTCAATCAGTAGTTCCTTGTGGACATTTTGTAAGGCATGTATTAATAAAGGGAACCATATCACAGGTCTTTTTCGCAATCTAGTCAATGTAAGCATTGGGTCATTACCGTTCACAGTTTATAGACTACGTTCGGTCAAATATGATTCAGCCTCGTTCTGAAACATCGGTGATGACATGAGGAAAAGGTACTTGAGTCTCTCCGCATCACTAAAATTGTCACGGGAGTTGGTCCTGACTGTCTGTCCTTAGTTCTTCTAAGGTATGCCTGACTGATGCCTTCAACTTCTGTACTTAACATATAAGGCTTGTCTCCTATCTCTGACTGCTGCAGACCTTTGTATAGTTTCAGTCGCAAAATCCAGCAGTTCCGCTGCTTTAGCTAAACGTTTTCACCCAATTATCGTAGTATATTCCGGTCTTAAGATGACAGAGTATGCTGTACCTAGGTGCCTAAGTTTCTTTATGAATTTTCATGATCACACATTTCAGTTCGCTTAAAAATCTAACAGATCTACTTTGGACGGTGTCGCCTCTTCTATTCATCACATTTGTAAGTCCCTACACTCATCGAGAAAATCTGTACGCTGCACCATGCTGGACTACTGGTCTGCATTCGATTCGGTCTAATGGTCTCTTTTACATTGCAAACTGGAAGCATTTGGTTTCCCGTGGCCTTCACTATCACGGCTGTTAGATGACTTTATAGATCGAACTCAATTCACACGACTGGGCGGTATAACGTCAAAACCACTGGCTGACAACTCAGGCGTACTTTAGGTGCTGTTCTTCCACTATATCTCTTGTTAGTTTACATCAGCGACTTATCAGCTAGCTTCCCTGCCATCCGTTTAGATATGCTGATGATGTTGCCTCTCCGAAGCCGTTTAGAGCAACGATGAATTAAAAACTTTTCAATAATTTATCCTCTAACTGCGATTTCCCTGTACAGACCAGTTTAAACCTCAAAATACCCAAATATTCCGAATGTCTGTTCTCTCTTTCTCGGTCAGCCTACCGATCCGAAACGTCTTTCATCAGCTCAGAAACACTTACCAGGGTTGATTCTCTGAAATACCTAGGAGTTACTACTGGTAGAAATTTGAAGTGGATTTCTTACACTTCCACCTGTGTAGAGAATCTTTGAGGAATGTGCTCTCGAAACAGAAATCTTTGTTGCTACCAGGTGAAACAAAGTGACATCTGCCGTTTTGTATATCAGTGTTTTTCCAATCCTTCTTTGCTGTTCAGTTGTTATTTTACAGGCATCACTAAAAAGACCTCGTCCGGTGACTGTCAATTCTTATTCGTGAGTCTTTCATACTACTAAGCAAATTGCCGTTAAACTGTGTGGTCAGTACTTACCCGCATGCGGAACGTTTGTCTACAAAATACATTCAGAGCTGACTCGTCCTTTACACAATGGTCTTTCAGAGGGCTGCTTTCATGTTTAAACAAGATCCGCTTTCGGTTCCATACCCCTTAGAATCAACAGCTTTAGGAACTTCACTGTTCCGTATTTAGCGCGTTCTGGACACACCGTGATGGCGTTTCAACCGACTTCCCGAGCAACCTAACCTAAGTTCTCAAAGCATTCCCCAACCTGTTTGATTTTATTCATTTTACAAGTTGATGAGTGTTTCTACGGTTTTTGAATAAAGTGCAATGCAAAGTAATTCAATTCAAGCCTATTAGACCCATTTTTGCGTCGGTTGGAATTTCGCCGTCTGAGTTTGTTATAAAATTGTACGTCGCCCGAAGAAATCGGCACACCGTTTGTAAATTAAAGTAAACGTAGCTTATTTATCGGTCACGGATGTGTATTGCATCTTTGCTTTGCGATCGGTAATTAAGAAACATGAAAATTAGGTGCATCGACCAAAACATAACAAAAAATAATTATCAGCCCGTTTCCGGCCGTCCTATCATTCTCAAACTATGTTAAGTGTTTAATTTGGAAAATGGTAATTTACTATCTTTAATTTCAAGGTTATATGCAAGCAGGATTGAGCATTTGGTTTGTCGATTTGCTCATGTTTGTTGTTCAGTTCTGCATTCTGTGGAGTTAGTAAAAACTTTTTAAAATGAATATACGGCCACACTAAGGCGATCAAAACTAGATGGTGAAAAAATTGCTCCCAGTGACTCCTACTCAAACCAACAGGGGTAGGTCATATAAGGGCAGAACTGATCAACTGATTGGCTATCGACTATATTGAAGGTTGGTGTCTTGCAGCTGAATGCGTTAAGTTCATCACGGAAAATGTACCATTGCAGTCAGGCCACTTTAGATGGACAGGGTTTGATAAAAGAGTCACAAAAAGCGTTAGTTCAGTTTTTCGTTTTTTTTCGGGTGATATCACGAGACGGGCAACGAAAATTAGTAATTATGGGAGTTTCGAATTGGGTGAATCAAGTGGAAATAAAACGGCATGCGGGTAAAATTATGGCCTTGAGGTGTTCAAAATTTTATACATGAATGAAATGTTCTTTAATGCAAATTCGAAGATCGGGAATAGATTATCGCATGCGGTAGTGTCTAAGTTCATTTTTCAGTCTTAGAATCAAGATAAATTAATACATTCAACACTTATGTTGAATTCTGTATGCAAGGTGTTCCGCTCAGTTTCTCCGGAAGCTTTGCTTTGGATGACTGACGGACCAAATGTTCGCAGAGATAAACGTTTACCTGTTTCGGTCTCGTTACGGAACGTCTCAGTTAGGTGTTTATATAAATCATTGTGTGCATCCTTCAAACGGATCCTGTACGGGGTACTATTTGTCGCTTTCGGTCAATGCAAACATTAGTGGATTCATGAAAAAGACGCCATGAAGTTCGTCTGACTCATAAACCTGGCAGTTGGCTGTACCCTAAACGTAACCGACGGCGGTTTTGATCACGTGCAAGGACAGGTACCCCGCATGTATGCCTTCAAGTCATTCATGTTATCTGCCAAGTTTTAATTACCATCCTGCAGGTAGTGTACAATTGCCCATGCTAGCCTGTCGTGGTCGTTTGTATCGCATGGTTTGTTTTTGCCGGTATTGTTAAAAATAACACTTTGTGATCATTGTGCGTGTGAAATACCGGATATTTCGGTGAACCATGTACGACTGAAATGAATAAGACATGCACACGATGACGTGGTAGGTGGCCTAGATACGTATCTTTCGTGATAAAAAAAGTTTCATTATGTTGTCTTCAAAGACACCTAGTCAAATCGCCTCACAAATACTTTCTTGCTGAAAAAGACACGCGAGGACTTGATATAAAGAGTTGGCAAAGTAGTTTTATCTGTCGGAAACTTTTCAAAATTGGCACCATCTATTTAAGGAACAAGTCTCTTACCTCATGGTAACAGGAAAATGAGAGACCACGAAAATCGTTATGCGTTCAGCTGAAATATGGGCCTAGTTTATGAACATCAAAGGGAAAAGATTAGCTGTGGGTTTTCTTTCAGCATTTCATTGGGCTATTGTGAAACGAATCGCATAACTTGTGGAAGCACTTAAATGATACTTGTCCAGATGGGCATACAGAAATGAATCGCTATCTACTGGGAACAAATGCTTTAAGCAAAAAAATATCCTTGGTTAACACAGTTTTCTAGCTGATTCACCGGAAGAAGGGAACTAAGCTATAGAAGAACTAGGACATTCCCATTCAACAATGAGTATGCCCATTCAATGAAGTTTGCCCTTAGGAAGATGACATAATCGGTAAAGCGAAGATCGACTGATATTAAAAGTGGTAAAATAGTCCTTTCGAAACTTTTACAAATGTGCAACGAGTTTGTCTCCACATGTTAGTAGATTGTCGGTGATGAAAGGAATTGAACCCACAGCACCTGCCTTCTAACGCTGATTGTTGAGTCGCTGCATCTCTCTCCTGCCCCTCGCCTGTAGGTCTAGTCCCTGTTATTTCAATGACTACGTGCAACACGGATGGTGATTCTCGAACGCAGCCAGTCAAACAAGACGGTACTAGTTCAGAAGACCCTCCTCAGATTTACTTGGTCGGCCAACAAAAGAAAGCCGGTGGCGTAAAAATTTCGCTGTTCTTACTGTAACTATCTCAGCCGTAACTTATGTTTGCAAGCCAGCTGACCAACTAATCAGGAACGCGCAAATTAAATCCGTTTGCAAAATTCATACAGGAAGGTTGAACCCACCTAGCCAAAATAGACGACCGAGTGAATTGGTGCAGTCAAAAGTTTTGGATGCCCCGAGGTCCACAGAAGAGACAACTGCTACCGTGAAGTATATTTCTGTAGTCAGCTGGATATAAACGAAAGATAAATTTGAAGGGAGCTTATGAAATAGTAGTTGGGGGCCGTCTCTGGCAGTATAAAATAGTTTCCAAATAAAAAATCATAGTGCAAAATCCATGCTCACCTGACCAAACAAAACCATCCTGTAGATGTTTTTTTTGCAGAGCTCGTTTAAAACCAATATAAAGCCAACTTTCGACGCATTTCAGTCAAACACGTCTGCACAGAAAAATAAACGTACTCTTAGCTCACGTGTTTTCCCAACTAGAAGATATATGCCAGTTAGTACGAACTGGTGGGGATTTTCCAGAAGTAGCTAAAACCATTGTGGAATTGCACTTCACTTACTGGTCAGGCAAGTAGGATTAGAATTCGCGTCGACCTATATAGGCTTCGACAATGTGGCACGCACACTCCGGCTACCAGATCTGGTAACGAATCTGGAACTGCTATCAGGCGATAACTTTGCAAGTACCCTAATTCACAAACCTTGGAAAAAGTATATCCTTACGGTATGATGAGGGCGGATTCTAAGTAATGCATAGTTTTCTTATATTTGTCATACTTGTTCCGGGCAACCTGATATTAACGCGCCCACAGTGAAACTACGGACCTACTCAATTTCATTCCTTTGCTGTTGAGTTCTTCACAAAACGCCTATGCTCGCTCTGCGTTGCATCCACAAACCAACTTATGTTTCTTCATCTTCTCTCCATGTCACTGACATGGAATAATGGCACAGTCCAATGTAAGAGAACCGATGGCTTGTCTCCCTTATAGTCACGGCTACTAACCGAAATCAATGTTGGGATGGTATCTATTATATTCGTCGGAAACTTTAAAAAGATAGCCAGAATGCACGTGCAACAAAACCACCGTGAACTGGTGTTTGTTTTGTTTTATTCCTCTTGTTTTGCTGTATGTCTATCGACCCCGAACTTCTCTATCTAACCATGCTTTTTTGGCACAGCATCTGAAATCAAGCAAGTGTGAAGTATATATATATATATATTGATAAATGAAAATATCTGCAGCTCAGCTTGCAGGTGAGAATGCATACACTGAGTTAGAACGTTTACTGTGACGTTTCGATCCAAACTAAAACTCGTTGTCAAACGTGAATGAGCGATTGAATGGGATCGTTAGTTCCGTTCATTTTTTCCTCTTTCAATCACCCATTCACGTTTCACAACGAGTCCTAGTTTGGGTCGAAACGTCGCAATAGACGTTATAACTCAGTGTACGTCTTCTCACCTCTAAAATATACATAAATATAGTATGGCTAAGGGTCGCCGTGAGTAAGGCAAATTCGCGTGTTTGGTTTCTCCAGATTACACGTTATATTTTTAGAAAAACAAATGGTAATCTCTTGAAAATATTTGATGGCAGTCTGCTTTATAATGTGAAAATTTATCAGTTCGTATCAAGACATTCTTGGTAATTCGAAAGACTTTAAATGTGTTCGGAATACAGAAGCGTTGTTTATTACTGATCTTCAGCCTCCATCATTCCAGATAAATGAATGGCATACACACTGTTTATTTTGTGCCTTAGCCGTTTGATTATCTATACATGTTTTGCAGCCAAATGAGTGCCCACGATAGTTTCACTGAATTCCGAGCGTTCATGATTGGAAATTTCTGATAGACACTTCTAGTTACCATGTTACTCTCTCGGTGTGTTTTATTAAAAAATCGAAATTACGGGTTGACCAGTTCATTTTTAATTGTCATAAAAGGCTTTGGCGATGGGAGGACACAAGGCAGTGAAATGAGTAAGAATTTGATGTTGCATTTCTTTAGCCCCTGTTAAAAGAGAAAGCGTTTCGGTCGCAAATGGTTAATCGTTAATCTAGGTGTATTCTATCCCGCATGCCCGGGGGGGGGGGAAGAATGTCCCTCGTTTGCAGCAGCAACGGACTTTCCCGACATACCATAACTTAAACTGAAGCTTTTGGTTTTGAACATTTACAACTAGAAAATTAGCGTGCCTTTGACCGAAACAATTGATGGCTTTGGATTTACCGTGTTGCTTATTTGATCCCAGGTTACGTTGATTCATATCTGTTACCCGGATCTCAAAACATCATTTGCTTTTCCTAGTATTAGTTGGGTGAATGAAATTCTGACAAAATCCACAATAAATTTGAGTAATGTTGTGAACCGCAGACAGTTCGTCAGCGCTGTGACAAATATTTCACTTGACATACTAGTCAAAAATGATGTGCGGAAATTTACCAGCCAAGCGTAGCGTAGCGTCTGTCGTGGCGGGAAATCTGTTGCGCTTACCATCAACAAAAGGACTACAACCAGCTTACAGTTCCCACGGTGCCAGGAAAATGGCTGACTTGCAATTTAAACAAAATCATTAAACGTTTAGGCTTGATCATATATCGTCCAACAGCGTTGACGATACTATATTTTAAACGGGGTCACCCTGCTTCAAAGGCCTGGAAGTGTCTCCGTATGGACTGCCCAGAAAACCAGACTGAGAAACCCGACATCGGGAAACACACCTGGTGAATTTCAGTTACCACATTAACTCTAGTCGATGGTTTCCAATAATCATAGCTCAAATTGTTAACGATTTTTGAGACTCTGTCGATCAACCGACCAAAGCCAACACTAATTTTTCAGAGGTCGACTTTCCAACAAGTGTGTCTGCGCTGGCCTTAGCAATGCAACTTTCATCGGTCGATCTATTAACTCCATTTAATCTGTTTATTTACCCCCTATTTCTGCATGTTGCATTTATGTCAGCAAAAATGTTGCACTTGTGAGATGGAATAAACTGAAAAGTGCATACAATGGGGGTATTTATATCTTCTATCCGTTTTGTTCAGCTGAATTAGGTAGATTCAATATTTTTACATACACAGTAGCTAACTTTTCGGAGAGATTTTAAAGCCCGCTGTACATATTTTTTCGAATGGTCTGTCAAGAATTTCATAGCATTCGTTAATGTCATGTCGAACATCCCGTTTTACGTCTTCGAAAACCATTGACTTGCGCACCTGCGAGTTCACGAAAACAATCGATACCACCACCCAGTAAGACATGAAATTGTTGATCATTTTTTGGTGACTTCCACCAATAATTCACATTCCGCTTTCATAATCTTATGCCACTCCTGTGGGAAGACCAAGCATGCTTGAAGTAGGCGATGTTAGTCCGAATACATGGTTGAGAAAAAGAATACCGAGGCTATACAAGTTAACAGTCTTGCACATGCTGTAAAACTTTCAATAGTCTTCAAACTGTTTTTGTTGGAGATTGTTCATTTTCAGCGGAGCCTGATTAGTTGCCTCACACTTCTTATCGGGAACTTCGAAGGAATGATCGTACAAGTGACGCCTCGCTTATGCTATGGTTCATCTCTTAACATGACTTCACACGTTACTTCGTTTCAGTTAACAATCAGCACTTACTGTAGACCGCCCTCTTCCACTGAGATTACAACGGACGTCCATTCAGATCAATTAGTGAACAGGAAATTGTTCATATTGTGCCACTGTTATAGAATGTGGTAGAGCTGGCAAAAGTGGAGATTGGGGGCCGATGAGCAAAGGATTCTAAAAATAAACAGCAAGATATAAAATGGTGCATTTCCGTTGTAGTGACACAATGGCAATCGAAGTTATAATAGCAACATAGAAGGATGGTCAAATATCTGACATTTGTGGTGACTCTTGGCTGACCGTTAAACCTTGATTACAAGGATTCACAGCGACTCGGAGGACTCTATCAAGTCCTAACATCTAACTGAATGGTTTATATGTATGCCTGTAAGCGTGAAGCTCTAGGATTTGGTGTCATAGGAGGTATACGCCTGGTCAGCTCAGTTACCTCGTTTGTAGTCGTGATTAGGGAGACTCACCAGAATATGATGCCTCGTGGATGAGAGCTTGCTTAATGAGCAGATGATCCTGGAACAAATCTGTAACGGAATCAGAAATTTAATGAAAAGTACTACTTGAAGAAGCTAAAGCGGGAAGCAATTTCTGGGATAAGTTTTCCTGGCACTTCGGAGAAACGAATGCCGCATTCAAACGAGAAATGAATAACAACGGAATCTGAAATTAGAATTTTAACGTAACGGATTTACTGTTCCAGCAAGTATCCGATTTCCGACTGTCCCAGTTTTGGACAACTTTACAGTCAAATGGTAAACATACAAAACCACCTGTGCTGAAGAGCAGTATTCTTTCCGAAATTCATGCGTCAAATGATGTATTGGTTCAAATGGTCAGTTTGTCAAATCGACTTGAATGGTGCACGGATTATTCCCTAAGTACTGGAGCTATAGGTCTGCCTCGAATATTAGTTAGTGCCTGTGAGAAACAAGCTGTTCATGGATGACGACAGTACGACTTTGCTAGAATCGACGTTTACATGAAGATTGATGTGCTTGCGTGTGTTCGCATTCGTTTCATGTCTTCATTTGTGGGAACCAATATAGACGTCACGGATTATCGTTGTTGTTAAATGTCCTGGTTGGCTCAACAGCCACGGCAGTGATTATCTAACGTAAACAAAACAAGAATGAAGTGGACATGGTGCCTGCGCATGTGTGCTAGGGGTAGAGAGAGAGAGAGAAAGTGAGAGACTTATTTTTACAATACTGCATATGACTGTCCTCCTCTATGATAGTGCACTGCAAGTGACCAAAACGAGGGAAGCGAAGCCTGCTTGCTTAGGAGGGAAAACGGGACATATCCATTTTCGAGTTTGGACTTTCATTGTGCGTTGCATACAAACCGAGTTACGCAAGGTACCGTTTTGATATTGGCTCATCTAATCGATTTACTAAACTCAGCAAATCCAACAGCCTGAGGAGTGTTTAACATGTTCGTGGGCGCTTCTGTGGATCGGGCTGCCGCCAAAATTATTTTGACTTCAGGTGGCACTTTGTTCGAAATGCTATCGATTGATAGCATTTAAACCTGACGGCAGTCCGTTGTATAGCACTGCGGCACCACCATTGATGTCATGGTAATATTCAAGGAAAATTTTTTCATTTAAATTAAGCAACTATAGTGTTCCGCGTACCAACCTAGATCAGTTGGCAGTATTTATGTATCGACTTCCTACCTACTTATTTACCGTCATTTTTCAGTCAAACAACGCCAAAAATCTCCAGCCGTGGACAAGATGTCCATTTGAATCAATTCGGCTTTTTCATCAGAGGTAATGCTCCACACAGAGTCTCGGGTAACCTCTTCGATTCTTCTTATTAAAAAAGAAAGACCCACCTTTCGTCAGCTCACACACAGAAGAGTTGGCAAGTGAATAACTGTGCGATTTGATCGCTCGATAAAGTGCGAGTAATTAATAATCAAATGTTATCAAACCTCATCGTGGTTCTGACGTTTCCCCAGTCATAATCGTTCGCCGTCAGCCATTAGCATACCTTCCCTTAACCAAGAAGCATTGACAACCATTCACATTGGCGTCATCATTCAGTACTATAAATTCGGACAGTTTAAAATAGACACTGATGGAAGTAATAATACTAGCACTATTTTATGTAGTAATTTTTTCGGTATTTTAAGGAACCACCGGTGGGATGAGGAAATAGCAAACGGCAGCAAGAGATTACCAGTGGAATTAACGTCAAAATATTGTTTTGTTTGTTTAGTGCCCAGTCACTAAAGGCTAACACCTGTATGATTTGCATCTGAGCGTTAACTAAAAGACAAATTGTATAAAAACCTTGCACAATATATATAAATATACACATATATATATATATATAAGGTTTTGAACTGCATTAATCAAGAAGTGCAATGTGGACTCCAGTTAATATGGTTGAAGGTAGATTTAAATGCAATACTAAACTGGAAGCAATCTGTCACTCGAAAACGACAAAACCAAATGGCAGCATTTTTCTGATGCCTTTATGTCAAACTGGCAATTCGCACATCCCACGGGACCAACCTACAACCCTTTATCGAATTTGGCTGTTTAGGATAGCAATACGTGTATTAGGACTCTCATTTTTGACCTCTTAGTCGAAGGTTCATTCGAAACTGGCCTGTCTTGGCGAGTAACGCGGCTAAAGGCTTGTGTACCGCGTCTTGTGACCGAAATTCGACTACAGATTCACATGTTATAAAAACATTTCTGCCTTTCAGCTGACGATATATTTACTTGCAATCATCAACTGACTGACAGTGATTGTACATGACTCAACTCAGAACCATGGAATTGATTGCCAACTTAATATTTTATAAGGTGTCGATGGGACTGTTTGACAGATGGGAAGAAGGTTGAATTCTGTGAACAGTTGTTGGTGTTGAAGTAAGTATAACTGCGTGGGATCGGCAACTTACTGGGAATAACAATTTATATATATGTATATATATGTATATATGTATATGTATGTATGTATGTATGTATGTATATGGCACCAGGGAAAAATAAAATTGTGAGACAGATTTAAAAAATCATGTGACAAATTCGGTCAGTCGTTTTATCTGTTTGTGCTGTGTAGTGCTTGGAGGAGCGGACAGGCGATTGGTCTAGAGCACGAAATTCTTAGCTTGTCATTTTGAATAGTTACAATTCCTCTAAATGTGGAAAGTTTTCGAAACTGTCCTAGTATGCCGAATTGGAATTTCGTAGTAGGCCACTCCGTTGAATACCAACTGTCGGATGCCGTTGATGTACTAGAAAATCCTGTTCTGACAGTTAAACTATGAAATGCTTTTTGTGGTTGCACAAAGTGAACTGGTAATCAAAGATCCTAGGAAGTGGGGTCCGGTGGCCAGAACTCGCAACATAGCTGGTAGAAAACTGGTGCCACCAACAATGTGGCTATCTCCTCAACAATTGATAAAACTCCGGCGATTTTTTTCCGAATCCACGATGTTCTCGGTTCTCATTTTCATCGGTAGGTTAGAAATAATCATAGAACATTTACCAAGAAACCACCTATCACTCTCTATAACATGATCAATACACTATACACAAGTGAAGCCATTTAGTAAAACCACAATGCTATGTAGTAAATTAAACGGCATGACCCTTCCCCATAAATCACTTGCCAGTAGATGGTCAATAAATTTGTGAATGGCTTGACTGCAGTTAGCCTGGGAGTTGGCACAGAGTGCATCTTCGTATCATGACAAATACAAAATTCATGAAGGACCGGAAATCCATGCGCCGTCATGTTATTATGTAAGATCAGTTTAGCGCTCCCGTTAAACAGTATCATGATGCATTATGCCAATATTTGGTCACTGACTTGTGGCTTGCCCGGTAGATGACTGAATTCCAGTCTTCATCCCACAAACACAACTTCCCAATATCGACCGATAACGGAAATTTCGGAGACTTCCACTCAGTTGACACACAGGAATATGCCTCTCTGATCAACATCTCATTCACTGCATCGATGAGACAGCCCGAATGGAGACTTTTATCCTGTTAGACTACCCGTTCTACCTTTTGAACAGGTTCGATGCGACGCTAGTAGTTTAACCAAAAGTCTGAGTTCCCTGTTATGCTGATCTCTTGTTACGTGGTCACCTTTGTTAAACATCACAGCGTTTAAGCGAATCTGAACACCATAACACACCATGATTTTTACTCCTGGTAAAGCAAACTGTACGAATCAGAACTGTTATCTAGTTTGGTTAGTTTGAAATATAGCGGGGTGACGGTATGAACAAATCGGATCATCGTGCATCTAAGAAAGGACGAATGATGGGCAGTGCGCTATTAACAGCACAGGTAAAATAACAAAACTAAAGAGAGCACCTAAGTGTATGATTGATGGACACCATCAAAAAAACATAAACGTAAAAATCATGCATCCCAGATTTATGGAACGGAAATCCATTGTGAAACCGCTTTTGTTGCTACAATTCCTAAAACCAAACTATCCGGCTGGTACACAAAAATTCACACTGAGTTATTTTTTAACGCTAGTTTCGATAAACAACTTATTTATACTATCTGAAAAGTAAGTTCAATACACCATACTGAAATAAGAAACTGTGAGGTGAATATGGGAAAATTAAAGTTTGATTTCCGAAAGACGCACTTTAATTGGCTACGCTGGCACATGACACACCGGACTGAACAACTGGCCTATGGTCAACCATGAACTTGGGTCAGTCATGGCACAAACTAATGTTAGACAAGCGTTAGGTTAGTTTGCATCTACGTCAATGGTTTACTTATCATCCGTTTATCTCTGGTAATAAAATAAAGCGTATATTTGGAAGTATTTTTGGCTGGTCTCTAAATGTGGAGCAAAATAGTTATGTTGTTAATATTCATTTAGAACTTCCCCATAGTATCTCGCACGCCTCAGTTATTGAAAATTTACGCCTTCCAGAAAGGACAGTATACTCATTTCTCGTTATCTTATCTCCAAACGCAAGCCCCCCACTCCGCCACTCCCGGGTGGCAGTCACACGACCAATTATAAAAATACAGATTCCTATTGATTTATCTTTCCCATGACAAACTACGTCTGGTTCGTGAGTAGCAGCCCGTTAGCTCACGTTGTAGTCACGTGATCCGTCTACCTGCCTTACCTACTTGTTTTGCTTCCCTTCTTTCAGTACCCGAACGGTTTCTCGGATGTGCAACAGCAAGTCATTGAGTCATGTTAATTAGCCAGCCTGGAGGAAGTTGGAACAAATCAATGATTGCCTTTAACCACTGTAATAGACCAGCACGCTTCAGATCTACTGAAAGTTGCAACCGAGCGATTTTACTGTATTTTTTCGATTCGGACAGTCAGATATCGTACCAGAACACTTTCAATCTCCGTGTATAAATTAGAATGAACATCAGGAAAAGAACACCAGTTAGAGGCTGCTACTTTTATGTTTTAAACCTTGGTGTTTTACACAGATGTTTTGGTCACACTACAGTGCTTTGGAATTTCCGAACAGGTAACTGTGCTATTCTATATTCAAAGGCGTTTCATTGGTATGGCTACTAAGTGAAGATCCCATATAATTAATCGCCCAACTGCGGAATCTCCAATGTATTAGACCGGAAAACTTAGACCGAAACAGTGATTACGATGGTGCCCCACCCGCCGCGCATACATTTATGAGTAATAAAGCCGATCTGGATCCATGATTAACATGGATCTTGGTACTTCACATAAATCCCGCCGAAAATTTGTACTCCCCATCCAGTTAGAAACTGAACAGGTTTTAGGGCAAGGTTAGTAGCTCATTATCAATACTATTTTATTCAATGTGAAACAGTTCTTCACTGGTGGCACACGTTTCATTTCTGGAAAAGTACTGATTATATCAACAGATTAAGGGGCCTGGAGAATATAGTATTGCATATGACAGTGTAAGCCATGCTTGCCTATTCGTTTTTTTAACGTAATTCGCGTGACACGCAAATAATAAACTTTAATTAGGGCATTGGTTTGAGTAATGCCAATCTGTATTCGAATTAAGTTTCACATGGCTCAGGAACCAAACTATATAAGAGGTATACTCCGGTAGAAGACAAGGGAGAGCAGCTCTTATGGGGAATAAATATACTACAGATGCCTTCTGTCCACACTTTGAAATCATTTATAGACTCGTTTATTCAAGAAAAGGCAAAAGTCAGCAGGAACTTTGAAGTGACATGTATTTTTATGAAGTTCTAGGACACTGAGTTTGAAATTTTTTTTGTCAGATTTTCGTTACCAGTCGAGTTGATATTGCCGGCCTTCAGATTTTGGAACTGAGTTGCCAGCCGAACGTCGCTAGAAGATTAGTCTTTCCAGTGGTTCTCCCTTCATGATGACGATTTGCATTGTTTCAAGTACTTTTTAATTAGTTCACTGTTTACTTAAGTAGAGACATGTGTTCCCTTGAACAGGATGTATTTAGGAATCGAACATTTTATTGGTAAAGTACCTAATTAGCCAATGCAAAAACTCATTATGAGTAGTGAACTGCCTTTTATCTTTTTATTTCCTTGATTAGTGAAATGAAAGTGTATATCCTTTTTAGGAAGGGGATAGGGGCCAACAGACGGCTGCCAAGTGGGGAAGTTGGCCGGTAGTGAAAGGGTTAGGATCTGCAAACCTCAGTTCCGAAAGTCGCGACCTTATCCCTTTGACTGTCGGAAGACTCAAGGAATGACTGGTATTACATCTGTTCTGTTTTGTTTTCATATATCTCTATTTCGATTTCTAAGGACGCTGTTGCAACTAGAACTCAAAGTCAGTATGCGGAAGTGCAAACAGAACATCCAGGTAGGCTGATAAATGTTTGTTTCGCATCATCCCAGTAAGACATTTGTGCTTCACGGCAAGCGATGCCTATAAGAGAAGACCAACGCTTTAGAGGGAAAGGCCATATACCGTGGCAAAAGTGGTGGATGAAAAGTGCTGTTGGAGCTAGACAAATCTCTTGACAGCTAATCCGCATAGTCTAGCCACTCGAGCCGCAAGGAAGGGGCGTTGGTATTGCGGGGTACAAGTTCAACTAAATATCACGCACGATCACTTCGTAAACATGATTATATGAATAGGTTCCGGCTTGAATGAAACAAGTGAGTAAGGTCATTGCACTCTTCTATGGGGTTTATAGTTAAGATAAGTGTTTGTTTGGTTTGTGGAACGTTAAGACAGTGGAGCAGCTGGGTTGAATATCCTTCAATTATATGTTCTATTAGTATTCCAATGATCAACCTTCTAGTTCACTGACCGGTCATATAGGTTTCCCTAAGTTCAGTTCTAACTAAATCACGGGTATGCTTGCCACGTTAATACGTGGATAATGATAGCGGCATTATGCAGGCTTTGCTTATTGCTCATTTCCGACCTTTGACCTTTGTGATTAAGGGTGTTCTAATACAGAGGCTACCGAGAGGTCAGAGTGACCGCACCATCATTTCACAGAAAATGCATGTGGCGAAAATATTCATTAAAAGGAACTTGATTCCAGTTTACCAACGGGAATTTGCAGTTTGCCGCGGTTAATCAGTCTGAGAATGTGTATTTTTTCAAAGGCTGTAAGGATGAGGTTGCAAGTGCCCATATTCAACAGCATTACAGGAAAGATGTTTACTGTACAAAAACATTTTGCACATTGATCGAGGTGTTCATCAAAAGGTTGAAGTGATCCCTAGACGGGGCTCCTTCTAATAAGTAATAGCCATTCTTTCCAGCAGCTTGTAGACTGTGTACAACAATTCAAACGCAGTACATAACGACCCCCGGTTAGTTGGCAAGGTTGCCCGTGGATGATGATATCAGTAAGATCAGTTGCTCCAACAACTTGAGTTTACGGTAGAAGAATAAGTAGTATTAAAATATCCAAACGTAGGTTATCAAGACTTGGTGTGTCCATGACTGCGAGAGATGTTGCTTCTAGGTTTTGCGTTAGCGAATGAAATGTACTGTCATTTTGAACCCCCATGGTTTCAGTGAAGAATTATTTCCATTTGGAACCATTGCAGTGAGAATTGTACAAGATTAGCGGTATAATCCATTCGTATTTTACCATTACATTTGCCGGATGAAGAGCATGTGACAGTTGATAATTTCAATACGTAAATAATAAACTAAATGGGTGCATGATGAAAATTGTTTCATTCAGAAGAGAACTGTGGAAATAGTTCGGACGAAAGCCAAGTAAAAAATATTTTTTGTTAGCAGAATTGACCATTTTCGGTTTGATATCATAAGTCCCAAGAAGTATCCTTACTGTCACATCATCGAGGTCAGCTCTCTTCTGAAGGGATTGGGAAGCCCCCTGGTCCGAGATCTAGAAATAACTTCTGGAAAACGCAGAGCCCAAGTCAGTATAAGACTATCAGAATCAAGACGGTGGCACACAACGTGCTCGGTACAACTTCCTGTTTTGAATTCACTCCTGTGTTTGTGTTCAATGGTTTGATTAACAAGTAACATCAGCAGAGCGGGCGTACGACCAAACGGTCGTCCGTGGATGAGCAAAGTACCCGGACAGATTTGGTGCTACATACGGAATCAATCAAAGGTTATTTTTCCTCTCTATCGCTAATGTCAATAAAAAAATTGTCCATAGTCAGTCAGAAAGTGCTAATTTTTTTCGGCAAGTAAGAGCAAAAATGAGTTGACAGACACGAAAGTTTAAAATGTGATTTGCTGTACAGGTTTAATTAGACATAAGCCCAGATGATAAATTAAAAGCACAACCAAAAGCTAGGATCTTTCAAAAATTTCTACCTCGGAAGTGATAATCTAACAATTATGAGATTTTGTTCAAAGGGACGCGCAGGAACATGTCCTTCCTTTTGGCAACCGTTAGCTCGATTTGGGAGATTTTTCCAGTGGAGGATCCTGAACGGATCTTTCCCCAAAACCCCCCATCGGAAGCATTCATTGGTTATTTTCCATTTTCAAACTGAAGTTATTAGCTGAATAAACATTACTGTTGAGGGCTGGAGTATATCGAACCAAAATGTATCTACTTGTTCGAGGCAGCAAAGTGAGTATATGATGATCATCACATATGGATTTGCAACAACTTGAGTTGGAAGAACAAATTCCCTTTCCTTATAAATTGCCCATTAATGTAACCTTTTATTATGCGAGTGAAATACAACAATTTTGGTGAAGGAAGTTGGACACAGGAAGACCGAATAGGATTGTGCTCCTCAGTAGGAGGATCCGGACTCGTCAAAACGCCACGACCATATCCCACTCACCAATGACTGTCAACAAAAAGAACCTCGTTAGTGGCGCTGATGTGCTACCAAAGACACAGTGCATCTACTGCTATATATATACATGTATGTGTGTATATATATCGTAAACTGGAGTGAAAACAATTTTGTTACCAACACGACTACATGTAAATACAGCTGCACAGCAAAGACAAAAACAAGAGAATAAAACTTGACCGGAGTACAATTTTTTATGATTTCACTGTAAACATCCAGTGAATTTTCGTTGGGAAGGGGGGGATGACTTCAAAATGAAAGCCACAGCATTCGCACCACTGACTTCGGTTTTGAGCTGTATCTATCACAGTCTTCAGCCAACAACAATCCTCATCTCTTGAGCCATAACCAGGAAGGCTGAAGGCACCAATCGAGGCCAAATCCGAAGCTGACTTCTTTTATGGCTTCCTGAGGATCTCTTCCTCATTTGGTGGGTCTGCTGTAACAGGCCTCCAGAGGCTTATCGGAATAGCTATAAGAGATGCTGACACGGAGGGCCAGCTAAATTGTGCCTGAAAATGCTTCGCCCAACTTACAAGACGTAGCTGCAAGTTGTTGATAGGCGAACCGTCAGCCTCACAGATCGCCTAGCTCATGCCCAATGCTTTCTTGCCACTTTCTCGGATGAGGTGGGACAGCTTGCGGAAATTTTCCGTAACCGCAGCATGTTCCTTCTCCGAAGTTCTTTGAGATCACCAGACCTCGCCACTCCTACGCAAGCTTGCACTGAGTTCAGGTCTCGTTACGAGTTATGCTTCGTTATACTCTCCACCAGCCGAGGTGGACTGGCGTGCGTCAAGAAAGTGCAAAGGCTCAGCAGAAATCCAGGGTGTCACAACACGACGGGTCAGATGACAACTCACCATTCCAGCAAAATGCAAGGCATTCTTGATAAACGACTAGTGTTTGAGTTGGCGTCAATTCTAGATTTTCAGCCATTATGCTTCGAACGAGTAAAAAGTGAATAAGATCAGATAGCTTGTGGCAATCATGAGACGCCGCAGCGTGCGTTTTGAGTATCCACCAAAGCACATGGACAGCTTAGTGCGTACCAACGCGTGGTTGGTGTCGAGGGAGTGTTTCAACACGACTGGCAGTCCTGTAGACAGCCGCGCTTTCTGCATCTAATATAGTTGTGATCGAATTGGGTCCACCACGAGCTCGAAAATTTGCGAACTCCAGGTGGTCTGAGCACAAAACCAGCAACCGTACTCCGTTTTCAAAACGACAGCAGTGGAGACCAAAAAAGCTCCCTAAATTCAACTCATTAAAGGATAACAGACCCACCCTGGCATTCATGTCCCCTGACAAAATCACGACATCACCCGGCCTTGTTATACGTAAGAGGTCGTGCAACTTTTAATAAAGAATGCCCTTGACTGCATGTGGGCTGCAATCTTTTGGTGCGTACGCTGAGACAAAATAACAAGTTGCGTCCATCAGAGCGATGGTTATTTACTCGCAATGAACCTCCAAGTCTCAATGCTCATAGCCTGTTGACTAGGATCCAGTCAAGTAGTGCAGCTTTGGCCCTCTCACTGACATACCAATGCCAGCAAAACCAGAAGAACACATACAAAACTGTACGGAAGGACTACATGGATGCATCAGCCGGATGACAGAGCTAGAGTCCTGCATGTGAGTGTCTTGGATACAACACACATCGATGGCTAGGGTCTCCATTGCACGAGCCAGGCACCCTTGATTATCTACACTTATCAAGGGTCCCTTTTTGAAGGTGGCTAGTTTTAAGGAGCATCGAGTACGAAGAAGTATCTCGGCCGAGAAAAGCTGGTTCGGTAATGTTTGAAGGTTATCTGATGGGAAACTCCAGAGCACAGCAATACGCCTTATTCCAGTAGCACTACCACTAGTATGGATGACTGCAGTTCCCAAAGAATGTAAGGAAATAAAATGGAAAAGAAGCAATAACACGAATTTCTAGAGGAAAAAATAGCTTTTTATGCAAGTAAAAGAACGGCCAGAAACGTTCTTGTGAAGATAAGTCATAATCATAATTTGACGCGTGATGGGCTGCTGTACTACTCGGTCGCCCCGTCCACCTTTTAACTGGAGGAAGCACCTCTAACGTTTGCGTCGCACAGCGTTTCAAGCAGCGCAGTAGGATCTTTACAGACGAGCCAGTGGACAGATGATTGGTTCATACGCCTCGTCTGGGAAACTCTACCTACTCAGGGGAACACGACAAAGGACAGTGGTTTGCTTTGGTCGCGGGTCACACTCGCCACATCACAGCGGGAGAGATCACTTGCCAGGCCCAAATCCACCACGCCCTCAACACTGCCGCTTATTTGGTAGGCTTGAGTCTATCTTATTCACGGCTAACCATCAGGATGGTAACCGTACCCTTATCCGCAACACAGGGACGGGCCCAGTAGCAGGCAGCTCTGCCTTGAATAAAATCAGGCAGACCCATAATCACAAATATGAGTCAATGATACAGATCTGCCTACAGAACTGAAACACAGTAATCACATACTCGAAGTAGCAACAACGGTACACAGTTAGATGGACTGAACTTTTCAGGCCGAATGTCAGTCCTCTGAGTTCAAAAGTCAAACCAACAGAGACCAAGCGGAAAGCAGCCGAGTGGTTTCCAGGCCAGAATCGTCAAAGAAGTTCATGGTCAAAGCCAATGACAACCTTACAAATGAAGAGGAACCCCAAACACTGCGCAGATGCGCTGACGATGTCAATTACACTGGTAATAGAACATTTGCGATCTAACCGCCAAGCTCGGCGATCGAATCCCTGTGAGAATGCTTAATTGCAACATGAGAATCCTGATTGAATTGTACAGACCCCGCCATGACCAAGAACTGCCGCAGAGGCTAAAGTGAGTAAACTGCGTGCAGGTAATCCTTAAATATTTCGTGAGGTTTCTTAGATTGATTAAAAATTTTGAAGTCCTAGTTAAAGATCACTTTAAACTGAATTTGATTTTGGTTAATGTCAGGATTGTTGAAGAAGTTGCGCGGTGGTTCTAATTTTCTTTATAATTTGCCCAGGTAATGCACTCACGTCCAACCTCAACGCCATCCTAAAAACTTGTCCAACTGGATTCTATTCATAGATTAAATGATAGAAAACTAACGAAACATTATTTGATTAGAAAAATGATACATGCTCTGACTGATCATCGGAAAAACACGGGCGTTCAAATCGAGTTCATATCGTAGGTTTCTGATCGACTTTACGTTCACACAGGATGACTTGCATCAAGACGAATAACAAATGGGTTGGAATTACCTATCTGTGTGTGTGTGATTCAAAAAATGATTGCGTCCGAGAGACGCGTTACATTTGGAAAGGATTGACGTTCACAAACCTGATCACATGATCCCCCGTTATCGGGCGAGCGCTCGCGCTCTCTCGCTCCAGCCGCCCCGTGTCCATTCGCTGTTTACAGTTTGGGTAGACCTAAATTCTACCAGGTCACGCGCGGCAGCATATTGGACCCAAATCGATCACACATTCAAGCTGTTGTTGTTTCAATCACGACCTGCCTCCATATTTGCTTTCACCTCGTCTGTCCCTAGTCTAGTTGATACGATTAACACACCCTCGTAATCCATAAATGCACGACAAACGAAAACACGATATACCAGTTTCAAGTCAGTGGCAGACCGAATCAGTGTCGGACAAGGATCAACTATTGCTTCAGATAAAAACATGGACATAAATTACAATGCGGTTTACTAACCAAATGGAAAATGTGCTTATATTTGGCACTCATAGAGTTGGGCTGGCTGACATGCGGGTCACGAAAGCATAAATGTGTCCGTTGAGGAAATGTCATAATAATCCAGCTCTCTCTGTGAAAAACCAATCTCCGTAAGGGGTTATCATCGCGTCAAGTTGCAGTACGTCGTAGTGAACAATTAAGAGGGGTGAATGTGCAACAGAGTACCACGTACGCATTCTTGACGAACTTAAATATCCACGAAGCTGGTCTTGTGCTTCAGGGAAACTAATTGGACTTAATCTAAATTCCCGTGGTTAAAAATATGTTGATTCTTTTATGGGGGTGGAAAAAATTATCAGAAAACAAATTTAGAAAACACATGTTATCCATTAAAACTTCTCGTTAGATTCTTTTTCGAACACCTCTTCAGAGATTGCCAGCATCTAACTAGTATTTGAAAACCTTAGTAACATCGACCAGATTTCTTATCGTCTTCAGCCATGCGTAGCACAAGCTCATATGGGCGGAAGTGGGGAGCGATCCGTGGAAGTAAGTTTGTGAGTCAGTTTGGCCGTCAATGAACTCATGGATGCTGGCAATGCATTTGCAGACCACATTTGACCCATATGTGTCTATTATACGGCAAATACTCAAACTCAGATATCGCAAATCTTGGTACTGGATTTGGCTGAACAGCTCCTATCGTCAGATGCAGATGAATCACCCCTTCGCACAACGAGTACATCCTCCCTGGGGCACTACCCAGAAATTCACGTTCGAATCGAGGCGGAACCTGCGGCTCATGTCAAAATTCTGACCCTCCCATTTGTGATACCTTCGTCTATGCACTTTTAGTGAAGGTTTATCCGGACTAGTGACAACAACATGGTTGCCGTTCCCAAACAATCCCACTGAAACGAAAAGCATAACGCAAGCCGCGGGAATATGGAAAGTTGGAATATTTAGATCATTCTTTGCCAAAATACTGAAGATTGTCGGAATGAGAATCCGAATATGGATTCAACAACAACAGCAATGTGGAGATCAGGTAACTGCTCCGTTAAGCCGACGAACGACAAAACTTCCATATTGAAGGGGAACCACGAAATCAAATGCACTAATCTTCCTAGATGAAAAACACGTTCCCATTGAGCGTGATTAGTTGCAATCAGGCTATTGAAATAAAATCTTCCGGGATACTTTTTCCCGGAGATTTGGATTTATACACTATGGACTTTTTGCAATACATCAGTATTCATGCTTTTTATTGCGATTTTCTTTGTCAATTTGTGAATACTTGGGGCTGCAGTTAACTACAGAATCAAACAGTTTAGGTGTTCATTTTTCTGAACCATACGGTAATGTCATCGATGCAAGAAGAGATTATCTGAATAAGTGAAAGAACGACTGGATTACAGACTACAGTCGGACTGTATGAGCAATGGACCGAACAAAGTGACCCACTGAATGACTTTCACGTCTTTCGTAAATGACCGACTGACTAATTGAGTGAATCTGCAAAGTGACTGACTGGCAAACATTGGTGACTGTCAGGGAGTGGTAGTTTAGTCCAATAGAGCTGTCTCGTCGGTTATCGATGACTGTGCGACATTGGACGGCGCCAGAAAAAAAAATCGCGATCAATAGAAGGGCGGGGATTTAATCCCACCTCGCGAGACAGAGAGCTGAACCCATCAACAAAATCTAGTCGTATCACGTGGAGTTTATTGGGTATGCAACGCAAACGGAACTGTCAAGCCTGGCGAATGACTCGTTTCCGTTGCGGCAGACAGTGCGATTGTGTGCGAATTTGTCATTTCAATTCCCCGAAACTGATCATACAAACAAAAGGTTTTCATGCTTCTGCCAACGTCTTTCGGTGTCGTGGTTTGATAAACGGCCTACTAGCCAACGTCCTGGTTAACGGCTATCCTGCCGTTCCATCTGCACTCAAAATCTTCATTAGATATCGTTCATGCATCATATGTGGTTCGCTCCACGACTGATTTGCGTATTTGGAATTGTGCAGAAACGGACGTTGTAGGAGAAGTAACGCTTGAAGTCTAAACCGCAAAGACCAGTCATATAGACCAGGCTAATTTCTTGGTAACCGAAAAAAGTTACAATCGATATTCTTGCTGGATGCTATCCAGTAACTGGATTTTGTCACGGTAAATGGGACCTTCTTTGTAAATGCTTTGTAAAATAGAAAATTTCTGTGCAGTATTCATTTCATTCACGTTTGGAATGCTTTGCGGAAAATTACGTTTGTCAGTGAGTGAAAGTGCCGGTCCTGTAGCATTGCCTGCTCATGGTGTCATTCACAATAAAGGATGCATTGCGCTGCGAATTAGATCGGTTGGTACAGCTGAGAAAAATTGCCGCAATTGACTAGCCAACAGAGTGGGCCAGTCAAATCGTGGTATCAACGGAGAAATCTTGAGCCATTCGTTTATATACTGATCCAAAGCACCTACACACAGTACACGCTACTAGTACTCAGTGATATTTTGGTAGAGGTGAACCAAACATGTCTCTTTACCAAAAGTGACTCATTCCCAGCATTCTGGCAGTGTGCTCTGGATGAGAAATTAAGCTTTCGGGATCCTTTTGCCACACCTTTCTTCCTTTTCCGTTGGCTGAGAATACCGCTCGGTAAAAAGCAATCCAGTGAAATATTCCAAAAACACCTCAGTTAAATATTGGAAATTCTGGAAAGCCTGATATTGCCGACGATCTCCTAGCTTACAGCAGAACGCCAGAAGAGCACGATAAACACCTGAATGATTTCTTTGGGCGTTGTACGGAACGGTGTACGTCGCTGAGCAGCGAAATTTGAGCACCGGTTCACGATCGTAGCTTTCCACGGACACTTCCTGACCGATGACGGGCTGATGGCTTGTCCCAAGTAAGTCGAGAGGCTAGTAAATATATCATCTCCCGCGTATCCAAAAGGTGCTTTGCGACCTAACGCAATGGCCAACTACTTCAGCAGATTTTTACCACAGTTAACAGACTTAATGAAACGCATTCGGTAACTAACAGACAAGGTAACACAGTAAAAATTGAGAGCAGATCAACAAAGCGTCCTCGAAAGGATGAAGAGGGCCGCCAGCACTACATCAATATTAGCCTGGTACAGACCAGACTCACCCCTTGTCGTACAGAGCGATAGCAGTCAGTCGGGCCCGGGAGTAGTACTTCTACAAAATGGACGGCCAGTCGATAACCGTAGCCCCAGCCTCTTTCCGGCCAGATAGGGAAAAAGATGCTGCAATAGTTTTCTCCTTGGGACGTTTCCGTATTTGCACTTAGGGCAGAAGAACAACCGATCCAACAGATCACAAACCATTGATAACTATTGCTCGGAACTATTCAGCGACGTGCCAAAGTGTTCACAAAGAATGTTGATCAGACTCCAGAGGCATGCTTACGAACTTGCCTACTTCCCAAATGGCTATTTCGGATACCTTATGCTGGCCATTTAGGCCGGATGACGGAAAGTGTCCACCGGAGTTGAAGCATGTTTCAATAAGTGACTGGAGTTCATTGAACAATGATGATTGTGCAAAAATACCTGAGTCAACACAAAACTTCCCAACTTCGTTAATCCGGATTTTCAATGCTCGGGACCGCTTTTCCGCGGAGAATGGTGTAATATCGAATGGCGATCGTTCAGTCATTCTGGAGAGCTTGCACAATGCGTCCACTGAGGAACTTCATCTATTGCGTCTCGCCCTAAACGTTAGTACTGGCTTACCTAAAGATTTGTTTTACCGAGAAAGAATGGCCAGTTAAGTTACGGACTACATTCCCCATTATGACTTATATCTTGTCCGTAAGAATCGACAATTAAAGATGACCATGGTGCCACAGAGCTGTCTACCCGCCCTTGGCAAGTCGTCGCCCCAGATGTTTTCTAGTACGGTGATAAACAATGCCTCATACGGATTGACACTATTTATTCCCCAATGATGATTACGTCGTCAACTCCCTAGGTACTCATTTGTCTAGGCTCGGTATCCCCAAGATGCTGACCTTCGACAAAGGACCACAGTTTACATGTGCAGAATTTCTTCAATTTCCTAGGCAATGAATATTTGAACACCACATCAGCAGTTCACACTGTCGTTAGTCCAACTGCAAGGTCCAATCCACAGTGAGAACAGCAAAAAAGAGTACTCACATTAACAAAAGAATGAAGGGATGATCCTTATTTAATGCTACTGGAGCAAACATCCTAAGTGCTGTAGTTCAATACAATTCAGCCCAAAGACTCTTCGAGAAGAGAATGCATTTATTACTACCAGCAGTGAATATCTATTAGAACCAAAAGTGTAACCTATGATGTAATAAATTTCTCACTCCAGCAAGGCGGAAAATCCCAAAACGCTATTCTCTGTCGGTGCTTAAAGTCGAGAAAGGAGTATGGATCTAATATTTTCCTGAGAGACCTTAAGTGTGGAGAAAAAGTAAAGTTATTAGGTGCTTAGAAAATAGGTTGCCCGAAGTCGAATTGAACAGATTTAAAACGCAGAAATAGACGACATACCCGTATAGATGAACGGCAATTCTGTAATTATGAAACACAGGAAGCCAGAGACACCAGAAGCAGGCGTCCCTACCAAAAGACGGATAATGGTATTTTTATTCGGCATGGCATCTGAGAGCAGAAGAGTTGTCATACTGGTCATCGTTGGTTGCATGACGATAGACCGTGTCAGACAAATCGCGATCAATAGACCCGATCTTGCTCGATAGCGAGCAAGCGCACGACGCAAGATTAGATTGAAACCGCATCATACCAGTGGCTACCAGCGGCCAATCGATATCGTGGAGGGTGCGGATATGCAAACTGAGAAGGTTATATCATGACTTGCGCTAACCAGTCGGAGTGAGCTGTTCAGATTCGGTAGGAAAATAGCATGGACTAAATCCGGTGAACTGCGACGGACAAGATGGACTGATCAAGCCTCCACCCGGAAAACTGATAAAATAATGGCAGATATGCGTCCAAAGTAACACAAACAGGTGGTTTCCACTTAATAGAACGACATTTTGTGTTGGTTGACTGTGGTGGTTTTCATTTCAGCTGGTAGGGACAGACGATAGAAATCTAGATCTATAGGATGAGCTGATTGGAGAGTGGAATTCTGAATGTTGATTAGACGATAACCAACACTGGTTTGTCGACTGATCGGCCGATTTATTCACTCACTCACTGATCCACTCACACATTCACTCACTCGCTCACTCCCCCAGTCAATCAACCAGTCAGTAACTGACTTCAAGCTTTTTGTCTTTTATCTTTTGCCTCCTTTTTATTATTGAAGCAACAATATACATCAGTTCCCAGGAGGGGAGCCGCGACCAGGAGAGGGCTGCCAAGTGGGAAAGTCGACTATCGATGGGAGGACTCGAACCCGCGACCCTCAGGCCCAAAACGCCAGGACCCTAACCGTTCTGCCACTGCCAGTGGATGTTTAAATGAATGAATGGTTAAATGACACTGGTAATAGAATGACTCCGTGTTCAGAGTAGTCAGCAGCTTTAAAACGCTGGACCACGGTAAAATTATTCAGCAGATATTTACGGTCATCTGAACATCGTAGCTATTATCATCTTAATATATCCAGAAATTCTTCGTCTTCAACTCCGATAACAACGACAATTTAAATTTAGTATTCAGATAGTCAGTTTTGCTTTGAAACAGTAAGTTGTCAAAATCACTTGAAGAAGCACTGTTCTCTTGCCGAAACCGTCCTACTCGAAGCAGCCAGGAATCCGCAAGTTCATACCTAGGATAAAGGTACTTCAGAACAGTCCCACTTATTGTGAAGCATACCAGGAAATCGAGAAACCTTCGGAATGGACTTTTAACGGTTAACCGCCTGCTGATACAACTGAACAAAACTCAAGTATTCAATAGTAATAAATCATAATTCTTGACTTTCTTCTATTTTCATACGTAAATATAATAACACTTCAGGAAAGAATTGCGGCCGCTTAGAAACTGCCGGGACCGGTGAAAAATACGGCGGACCTTAGGATGCATATCGATGAGAAACAGGACCCATAATTGTTCGAAAAATTCAACGTTTCACCTCCATCAAAGAAAATTTGACCCCTTAACAGTATTCACATTTTCGGATTTTTGAACTTTAACAATTCAAAAATATGACGCCGAAAGTAGTATCGCCAGTTTGGTCATAAAATTGACCAGCTAAAGGTGCTTTTTGAAAACCCAGCTCCTGATCCAGAACTTAGTATCGCGTGGCCTTTGGGTTTTTTTCCGAAGATTTCACTGTTCCTTTCGCTTATCTTGGTGTTCATTCTTTCAGTTGAATTGAACTGAGATGGGACCTTAATTTATTTTCCGAGTTTCGAATCATGGTCAAAACTCGATCGAGACTTCGTGTATCGAAACCACTTCACTGTATACAATTTTCCCCTGAGCGTTGAAAAGTACTTACGGCAGGCAATATGACTTAGAAGCATCCTCAAAAATAAATATTTGATAAAACTTATTAATTTGAAGCTCATGAGAATGATGATTCGAAACCTCAACCAAGAAAGCACAATGAAACTATTTTATATAAATGGTAAAAGGTAACCAAAAACGTTTCATTCAATTTATGAGTCTGAATATTGTTTGATAGACTCATGAACGATAAAATGGAACTTCATGGATTGCTATGGCTGCGGTGTTTTTCGGACGGTAATACCAGCTGAATTAGACACAATGAGTTTGATTAAGATTAAAATATGGCAATACAAAAGCTACGAATAGTCGGGAATTAAGTGCCTGAACGAGACGTTTTTAGCAAAATTATCTTTTAAGGGATGCTATTCAGTTTGCACTGCGGTCAAACCTTTATGGATACTCAAATCAGGAATAACTGACAAAAATTAGGCGGGCTTATGTCAGCATAGAAATGAGTTGGTGGAATTTACGATAATGAGTATGCTGAGCAGTTTATTTGTGCTTTAAATAACGACAACAGCCTTTCATGCATACTTCTGCTAAGCAAATGAAAATCCCATTCATGCACCTGCAAAACTGTCACATAAAACTTTCTCAAAATGATGACGGTATATCTGTATTACGTCCGTGGCTTTTGCTCCCTGAATAGAAGCCAGAATAAGATGACCAATGCAATCCGGAGTGCCCTCAACTACCGCAGGATGTCTGGGTTGGATGTCTTGGGTTCCAAATCGACTGCCAACGTTGAACGCATCTCGAAATGCTACCAAATGATCAGTCTCTCAAACAATCTTCGTTGAGGAAATCCGACGCACTGCCTTCTTACATATATACATATATATACATATATGTATGTTTAGTAAATCTCTGCACAATTTTTACAAAATCGAAGTTCGCCCCCAACTCGGGGGCCACTTATAAGTTTAAACGGTATGTGTCTGTCAATTAGAGCAGTTGCTACCTTCATTTATTGGGTTCTTTTGAGCCATAACATTTTGCGTTCCCCCTTGAAGCTTGTCATCTATTAAGTTCGTGGATACCGTCTCATTGATTCCGTTACAGTTTGAGGGCTTCGGTATATCTAAATCAGCTTGAGAGACTTTTGCGAGTGTCGCAACGACATTGCACCCTGACGTAGTGTGGCTGCTTGCATGCTGCCAAGGCCCAACCGGCTTTACAGGACGGCTTATCCCAAGCCAAAGATCTAGCCACGACTGGAAGATCAACGGGCAAAGGCCTTGAATTTTCAGTTAAATAGTGTATTTGGGCTGGTAGACCAGTAGGAAAACGAGTGGAAGAATAAATGACCTAAGTAGATGGGATTCCACCCAGCAACGCCGCGATGCTTCATGGTCAGCTTCTTGTCAGAAACAAAGGCTGTCAGGCAGAACCCCAATAGGTCTTCTATTTAGAAGATGGACTCCCTAGAACGACTGTATCACCGTGCCGCACGAGTTATATGTCAGCAAAGAATTGTATATTCTATCGATTTTTGGGAGAAACATCGAAACTGCGCCGTCTTCGCATCGAGTGAGGTGGTTAGTGGTAAGATAATCATCAGTGCTCCCTCGGTTTTATTCAACCTGCCGCATTTGTCACCAACCAAATGTCGTTGCCCCCTCTGCCTACCCATAATGTCCCTACTGATAACACGCCCGATACTCGCAACGGTTCATTGTCAAATAGTGTAGAAGTTGGTTTTCAGTCTGGTAGCTCACACTTTCTCAAGCGTCGTCAACCTCTGAATCTCGGTTCCTTCTATGTGCGCACTCCAATGCAGGCTGGCCAACAGGCGTGTTTCGCTCTGACGGTGGACTCACTTTCGATTGATGTCTGTTGCGTGAGTGAGACACGAATTCAGGATTCGAGTAAAGTAATCCAACTGAGTGCGCCAAATGTCTCGTCAAGATATTTCCTGTACACTTCAGGAGATGTAGCGGCTCAAGTTGTGGGTCAACGTGGAGTAGGAATAGTTTTAAGTGAGAAGGCTGAAGTGGCCGTTTTAGACTGGATCCCGGTTAACAGTCCCTTAACAAGGGACTGTTTATCAGTGTACAGATAATGAGGACAGGCTTCTCCAATGTTTTGCGGACAATAATTTATTCATGTCTAGCACAAAAATTTCCGACAGTTCGCGTCGAACAACGACAAGGCGCTCTAACTCGACAGGTATTCTGAGTCAGATCGATCATATTGCAGTAAGCTACCGTTGGGGCGTTCCTGTCCAGAACTGTAGATCATATTGGACCATGTACGTAGACTCGGACCATAGGTTAGTTTTAATGTGATTTCAGTTTCAGCTCAACGGTCATCGACGCAGGCCACAAACTCGATTAGCCGTCGAACGTCTGTGTGATTCGGCTGTTCGCAACAGGTATGAACAGAAACCATCCGAGGAACTAAGTTCGTCGAGCAGCAATGTAGACGACAGTAGGGACGAAATCAAGCAGGCGATGCATGTGACAGCAGACTTCACCTGTGTTCCTAGATCTAGCATCCATCAAAGACACTGGATCTCACAAGGGTCGCTGGGTCTAATAGAGCAAGAACACCAGCTGCCTAACTGCATGGAGGTGAATAGAATGCGTCGACAGTTGCAACGTCAGTTGACGATAAGTCTTAAGAATGACCGTGAAGACTGGTGAGTTAAAGTAGCCGAAGAGATGGAAGTAGCGTCCGCTTCAGGTAGCAGTCAAAGACCAGTGGTGGTCAAGCGGATTAGGCTATGAAGTTTGGAAGTGAAGGTAGCGAGTTCGAGTCCTCCCACTGTCAGTCAAACTGTCCACTTGGCAGCCCCCTGTTGGCCGCGGTCCCCTTTCTGAGAAATGATGTACATTTTTATTTCATTAATAAAGGAAGTAAAAAAAGATCAACGACTTTTTAGGCTTACACGTGACACCGGTTGGCGGCGAACTTCGGTTAGTGAAGTCGCGCGCGATAAAAATGAAGGGCTTATTTATGGCTAACATCAATCGCAGCATCATCATTCAGCGTTAAACATTAAGAATAGCCTCACTAACCGCTTCCTAGAGCTGCATGCTTCCATAGAAAAAACGGTTCTCCAAGGTCAACAGGGAGCGTACCTACACAGGTGGGAAAAGATAAGTTGCTTCTATAGCCAACAAACAAAACACAGTCTAACTGTACAAACGCACTCTTTCAATTATTCTGAATCGAAAAAAATGACAACAACCACCACTGTTCACAATTCACTGCCATAACCTTCAGTGTCTCCAGCCAGCTACTTGACGGGTCTTGCGGAACCCAACCAAGGAAAGGTGAGACACCCACTTCACCCAGGTTCGCTGTGCATTATCTCATTCCACTTTGTCACGTCATCTGGTGACCTACATTTCTTGGAGGAACCCACAATAGGGCGCGATATAATCGGCGAATGTTCACCATACGCAACACATGACCCAACCAGTGTAGTCTACTGTTTCATGCCCCAAGGTAAGGCATTCGCAGAGTTGGCACCTAGTACCAGATTTCTGACCTCCCCATTACTCAACCGGTCACTCCATCCAATCCCATATATATATATATATATATATATATCTGAACAGAGAACTCAGATTCGGTTGTTTGAGCGCTGAACCTGAATGAATTAGTGAATTCATCTGGCATGTGCTTCAGAGAGAGGCAGTACTATGTAACTGTAAGATCACCTGAATCAAACGCGGTTTTCAAATCAAGAAAGACAGGAGTCGTGGGTCTACAGAACAACGTTCCTTTGTTCTTAGATTTACCCAGGATGAAGCTTTGATAAATGCAACTCTGAGTGGGACGGAAGCCGCTTCGTACTCCTGCATACACTCTTTGCGAGCAGCACTTAACCAGCAGAGAATAATGCCCACAAACAGTTTGGATTCAATTCCTCTGCGGTTTCCGCGTGAGGACCAACCACTCTTCTTGAAAATCAGTACAGTCACCGATTGACACCAGCCCATAGGATTCTTGTCCTATCTTCATTCTGATCCAAGGAGTTTCGTTAAATCCGACATCAACACTTCGACGTAATACTTGAAGAAGGATAAGCCATCTGCCTTATATCTTTTTAAAAATCCTCCCCCCCCCTCATCATTTCCATTTCCAATGTGGAGCCGGTATCCACCTGCATTGTTTCACCTGCAGTCGCACATGAATGTTCCACCGCGGCGGTGTCACCTAAACGGTTCCCTAAAATGTTCTTCCCAACATTCCAGCATTCCTTCATAGAAGTGAATCATAGTATCGATAAATTTATTCATCTCACCTACGCTCGGCTTCCTTGGGCCAGAGTACCTAATCAGTCTGTAGAGCTGTCGAATATTGCAGATAGTTGTTACTTTTTTTCTATTTGCCTAAAGTTTTTCACCCAACATTGCTCGCCGTCAGTTATCGGACTCTTGGTCAGCTGATGGTTCAGTAATTTATGTCCTGGTAGACAGATCCGTGAGCATCCAGCACAGCATCTGAAGTCAGGGATATCCACTGTTCTGGGGTTTACATTGGCAAGGAGTCCTGTGCGGCCTTTGCCGTTCTTTGATCTACTCTTAAGTTTCACTCGGATCCTGGGCATTTTGTTCAGACGACAGATGCATCGAAAACTCCAATCGGACCTGCAGTCGACAATGTTTATTTCGAATCCCGTGGACAATGCATGGGTTTTGTGCTGGCGTGACCACAAACTGGTCGAAAACAAAAGTTAGGACGGACTAATACATGAGAATGGACCACACTTATCGGCAACCCTTGAGTGATCCATATCACCGGTGACCGACGGCATTGTTGTCAATCTGAGTCCAACGTTTCGAAGGCAATGGAAGAGGTTCAAGTGAGCTGATGTCGTTTTTTATGACAAAAATTGGTTTCCACCATAAACTTCGATGTGATGATCACCGTTGTCGCTGACATCGGCTGGAGTAGAAAGTTGTTCTCCAGTGTGCCATTCCACCTATGCTAGGCTTTTAAGTCACTACCAACGACCATAAGTCTGCTGATCTGGAACTTCAGAGAAATCGAGAGAACTCCCGGTTAATCACGTCGTTTGTCTCAGGGGAGCTGCATTTAATGCGCGCGCGCACTGATGCTACGGCACTCCAGTTGACTGCTATTGACACGGACAGAACCGCTCGGCTGTACCCCATACAAATGACTTGACTGGATCCAGTCTAACGGCACGCTCCGCTCGAATGCCCAGAGCGATGCCAATGCCAGCCTGGCAACGGTCACTCGAAACTTGATCACCGGAAACGGGGAGAGTGAAGAGAGAAGAGGTAGTATATGGTCTACGAAGACTGATCACGGAAGTGAGATCTAATATGAACGTTTCGGAGAAGCAAAATTCATCTGTATTAAAAGTTCTTATAGTTTTGGTCAGAGCAGCTTGTTGACCTATTTAGTTGGGCGTGCCGACACCGAAGACAGCCAGGCGAAGTGAACACTTAGGCTTTGGTAACTTCTAATCGGTTTCGGCTTATCCATTAGATATCTATCCGGCAGCAGTTTTCCGGGGTACGTTGCTTGATCCTTATTTCTGGAATTCCATCATTATGATGGCTTCCTTTTGAAAAGGTCTCAGGGGGGATTTGGTTTAGCGATATCTCACCGCTGTCCATACCGTAAAAGAGATTTTCTTTGGAAACCTTTGGTTCGAAAGACTCTCTCGCAATTCAAGCCTTTATGTCCAAAAATATTCCGATTTGTGAAACTCTCAGCTTATTTTGAGTATACATGAAAAAAGAATAATGCTGCCTTAGAGGTTTCAGTGAGTGAACTGAAACAGCCAGGGTTTGTTGGTACTGAGAAATTCAGTTCTTTTTTAAGCAGCAAAATAAACAAATAAAAAGACAGAGTGATAATGGGGTCACCATTGGGACCATAGTTTACTGGTATTTTTGTGTCCAAACTAAAGGCTAATCAGTTACACTCAGCAGTCGGATACTGCGGTCCATACAGAATATAATTTTATGATATACTGTGTGTTGAATGCTCATGAAACACGAACCATGTAGTATAGACGCTTAACAGTGACCATCCAATCGTTCGTGTACGTTAGTTTGTCTTTCACTGGAGGCACAGATCATCCAATGAAGACTGTTAGGTGCAATCGTTCGCAGCACCAGTGAACACTGTCTTCACATCGAAACCGTTCTTGCGTTTCCAGCTGAAAGACAGCGCACCAGATTCCGCAGCCTTTTACTTTGGGCGTGTTCATTTTCCGCTGTTGTAGCACTAGGCATATTGACCACATGCCCAAACGTCTATTCGATCGCGTTCGTGAACACCATCCAGCTTTGTTAAGCAGAGGAGCAGTTAAGCTGTTTATTAGCTCGGCTTAGCACCACTTACGAAGTTAAAAATAGACAATCAGGAACTGACCGGTATTTCTTCCTAAACAAAGCCGAAATCATGTGCATTCGTTAGTGCAACTTCCTTCCCCAAGCATAAACAATTTACTCAGACGCTTAAACTACCCTGGCATGTTTCACGTCAACCGGAATATAGAGTGCCACTCAGTCGATTGTCAGACTGATCGCCTGGATAAACGTATTTACTGCGGTACGAATTGTGTATTTCATTAAACTATTTGCAACCCTATCTAATTTGTTTGTATCGGCATGGGTACGAATAGTGGAAGATGACATTACTCGTTGCTTCTTTATCCGGTATAACCGGCAGCTTACCTTGGGCAAATGAGTATAAGCCGAATATAAAAACTGACGGATTATCCGGATACATTCATACGCTGCACTCATATGATATCGATTTTTAATAGCTGTGTGAATAATTGCCAAGTCTTGAACCGTAAGGAAGGAAAATATGAGCCATATATCCTGATGGCGCTAGTTGTACCACAGGTTCACGGAAGCTGATTTGGTTTTCGACATGTAAGATATGGTCCTCCTCCAATACCACAGCTAGTCCTAATCAAGCTCCCGGACTGACAGGTATTGTAGATTTCTAACTGATCATCACAGTCAGCTGATGCAAACAAAAGCTCCTTCACTTCGAAGATGAAAAGTACGTATCCCATCCGGATTGCTCAGTAACCAAGCGAGACACAGCATGCCGAATCGCCAGTGGATTTCCGCTCAATAATACAATACCGTCGACGTAGTCTAATTTATAGACGCTATTTTCTGAATGGAGTATAACGCCACCACACAATGGACGAGATAAAGCTTTCTGAAAACTTCTTTTGAGGAGATCAAAAATGTGGATAAAGGGCACTCTTATAGTACAGTTTTGGATACTACGAAGAGTGAGCAAAACTGGCCATAAACTTTAATTGGACTTGGGGTAGGCTGGTACAAAACTTTGGGGGCCAACGCGCACGTTAGGATGTTCGTCTGCACTTCGACAACTGTACGAGGGTGAATATTTCATTGAGGAATCCACGACCAATACGAAAGCCAGTCTGTATCTCACGAACGTGTACTTCAAACATATTGTAAAATCTTCGAAAAAGAGGGAGAATCGACAGTTTCACAGCTATCGGGATTAGGCCGATACTCCTTCGGTCCTTCCATCTAGTGGACGCGCTCCTTTACGAGGGCAACACTTGATTTTCCCCCAACTTGCCTTCCCGTCACACGTGGATGGGACCTGCTCCGGGCACCCGACAGTAAAGAACAATACTTAAACCTCTGTCTAACGAGTTCCATTTTACTTCTTGTTACCAGAGTTAGGGAAAACCCGTCCAGTAGTATTTACATCTCATGACCTGGATTTCCTAGCAGAACTCAGCATCAGACCGTAGGCCTGCCGCGTGCCTACCAATTGCCACGTGTTGAAACAGCTACAAAAACGGCTGAGACTTGAGGCAAGCGAAAGTGTTTTAAAGTACTCCGCCCAGAGCATGATTCCTCGTTGTTAGTCCTGACTTTTCGAATCTTCAGTCCCGCAGATTGTTTGAGTCAAAACTAATGTTTCCCTGCAGGTGACTTGGATGAGATTGAGTGATTTGCGAGAATTGTCCATGGTGTCAGGCGTTCAACCTCTTGTGTACAATGATGTCACGAGATCACTCGATCTTTGAGTAAGCATGAGTTGAATTCAGGTCCCGTTAAGAGCCATGCTTCACTGGGGTCGTTTATCGTTTTGTCAAGAAATCTGATTATTCAGCAGAAATGCAGTGGCAAAACAAGACGATTAAGGAAAAACGCAAGACATTCTCAATACCCTATCCGATGTCATTAGGCCGAGAAAGCCTAGCTTTTCAGTTTTCTCTTTCTGAAGTGTCAATGAGTGCGACGGGTGAAATAACTTAACTCAGTCGAGTTGATACAGAATAATGCTTCCTGCTCCCACCGAAGCACACGAAAGCCTGGCAAAAATTAATGCTTGTTGGGGTTTGAAGGAAGTAGTCCAGAAAGGCCTACACATTTGTGAGCATCCCGGCCATTGATAGTTCATAGCGATGTAGGCATTCTTGGTCCATTGCTTGCTCAAAGAAGATGGTTTCCAGGTGGCGCACCGGCGATTTGGAGTCAGAAATTTGTACTAGCAATGAACAGTTGGTGGTTGGGACACATGGTAAACAACTGTACCCCTTTTTCTCTTTAGATTGAACCGAAATTAACATAACTTTTAATCTCCTTCGTTCGTAAACAAGTGGCCTAGTCTAGCATTCATTTTTACAGTTGAAGTCACGATGTCACCTGCTTTGTTCTACCTAAGATTTCTTGTTTTCACCTCGGATGCTATGTAGGCTAGTACGCCAAAATCATTAACACGTTGCATTTATCGGAGCGATAACCGCTCAATTTGCACTAAACTTTAAGTCTCGATGCACTTAGCCAACTGTCTGCTGGGATCCCGTCAAACATTGCAGCATCAACCCTCTCACTGAGAGCCATATCAAGGCCAGAAACACCAGAAAATTTGGCCTTAGGCTTTTCACGGCGTCCATTAAAAGCTTCGCAGAAGGATTGGATAAGGATGACATTCGGTTGACAGAGCTGGAGTTTTAAGTGCGAGTAAGTTGGATATAGCATACATTGACGGCTGCCAACTCCTTTGGGTGGGTTAAAGAGGCCTTTTGTTATCTGCGGATCAGTCACTATTCAGCAAATAAGGATAGTTTGATGAAGCATCCGGGATAAGGTAGAGAGTCAGTTGACGAAGACAACTTCGGTGCAGATTAGAAGTTGGCTGGAATAAAGCTCGAGACAGGCGGCCTCGAGGTTCCTACCAAAACACTACCACTAGTATTTGAAGTCTGCGGTGGTTATTTAAACGAAACATGTAAAAATGGGAAGTTGTGTACCTACCATGTGTGCGTTTGTGATTGGATCAACTGTCTGCACGGAAATGTAGACTTTCCATCAAGGGTTACCATGACTGGCGATGATTCGGGGTATGGCATCCCTTCAGGTCCTTTTATCAGGTGATGGCCCTTTGTCGTTATGACAGTCAATCTCAATCTGCAGAGCAGCAGAATTACTCCAAAGAAACCGGAGACCGATTGAACAGTATATGCAAAATTTCATCAGCTCCTTTTTGCACGACAAAGGTCAGTGGTCTCATTTCCTTAAGCGCCCACATATGTCACGTCACAGAGCTACCAGCAGATTTATCGCATTTTAGGACAAGTGTTTCCCAAGCAAAATCCTTCACGCCGTCGACACTACAGCTGCTTGGCGAACGTCTATTACACCGTGAGTCTAGGTTCAACTTATTCACAACTAACTACAAAAGTTGTGGCTCTTTCATTATCCGCAACCCAAAACGGAGTCCGGTGGCATCCAGCTCTCGCTGGGTCCCAGATGGAACTCAGAACAGAATGTTGCAAGCTAGTGACAAATGGATGCCTTTTGGTACAACATTTAAGTTTCATATGGTCGACAACCACAGTTTAAAGCCTCGCAGAAAGCTTAGAATTTTAGTCCCGTTTGTAGCACAACTGCTGTGCACTGTTTTTATGGTTGATGAGATGGACAACAGTACTATGCAGGGCTTTTTGTATTTTATTTCTACTTGAGTTATGAAGGAGCATGAATAATGTGGTTCGGTTTCGGTTTTTGTTCTGCTTACCAGAACGTCCATAAGCTCCGCACGACGGAGCTTGACACTTACTTCTCAAACGTTTCATCATTAATGCGTGTAATCTCAAACAGTGATATGGCATTTCCCGCTCTAAAGCTAAGGTCAACGGTCAGAAACTCATGAGAACTAACAACTCGCTGTGAGAATCAAAGTATAAAAAGTGATGCGTGTGAGCGAGTGAAAGTCAGTTTTGCTCACAAAGATAAGCGACCTAGCCGAAAAATTAAACTGTTTGGATCCAACACATGATTCGGATCATACTTATCCGTTTGCTGTTGTTAGTTCACTGGAAAAAATTCACACGAAAAGCGTTTAATTTGGGAACGCAAAACAGATTGCGCACTAGTGATGAGTGACAGCAAAGTGGATGGTGAAAAGTGGTCATCTGGGGGAGTGATTTAATGGGAAATGTTTTCGTATTTAGAAATTTGATTTGATTTTCCTAATGATTTGCCATGCAGCGTCAACATTCGAATTGCCATTCAAAATTATGAAACTACTGTACAGCTGTTTCATCTGGAATATATATCCCTCACCCCGGAGTCGGGACGAGAACTCGCAACGAGCAAGTGTGAGTCGAGCGCCTTGCTTATTAATCTAACCGAGTTGATTCTCAATGGTTCATCGAACATCAACACTGTATTAAATAGCTTGCGCATTCATCACTAGATTTTACAGGCCGCAGGTCATTTTATTAGGTCACTGGTGTAAGCTACCAGAGATTTACTAGCCGGATGACTGAAGTCATTAAAATTTGGATGGAATTCAATGTTATGAAAAAAGCAAAAGTTTCGCTGCTCGCACACGTTTAAACTTGGAATAAATACTGAAATTTGGAGTAGGGTAAGAAATTAAATTGCACAAAAACTGAAAACAAGTTTGGAATTTGTAGAAAAAACGCCTTTTTAATAAATTGAGTCACACGAAATATCTACATGAATATAGGGATTGTCGGCACATTATAAAGGAAGCTGTGGGCGAAGCTTTAGAAACTTCAAGCCCGATAAACCGTGCTACTTGCAACCATACTTCTCATGGAGGCTGCATCCAGTTCTGGAATTCTTTGGTTTTCATTTGATATGTGACTAAATTTCAGGGGTGACGAGAGATGGTTAATATTTTGTATATGAAAAAAGGTTCGTGCAACGACCGATCTTGGCCATCAGTTGTCTGAAATATTTTGATAAACAAAGTCAAAAGCCGAGAATTTCATGCAAAGAACCGGTTCTAGTCAAAGAAAGCTGGTTTTCATTGCCTTAAAATTAAGGGTAGCCATTTATTTAACCAAAATAAAAGATACCTTAAATCGACAATTGACACCATATACACAACCGCACAGTTGTTTTTGCTATGGAAAACCTGGGGAATAAACTTTCTAAATCATTCTGAGTATCGTTCTGATGATCCTAGTGCCTTCAGGCTTTATCCATCGGCTCAGGTTCAAATACGATGACGCAGCCATTGCAAAAGCGGATCGCCGCCTGATTCAACGAGTGTCACAACGGAATCAAAATTGATTTCCAAAGCTGATGACTTGGTTCTCCTGTGATCTCCCGCACTAAACCATAATCTCCAGCTTCTTCAATAGTGAAGCCCCTTGTAGCATCGGGTCAAAACGTTGACCCAAGTTATATCATGCAAGACAAATCCCACAACAAAAGTTGTCAGTAGGACTACGCCCCTCATCGTCTACCAACTAGCGCCTTGTGCACACAAGTGTCTAGTTCTGAATACTTTTATTAATTATGGCACCATTTCACATAACCTCTTAGTCTGCCATTCTACTGCATCGCTAAAAGTATAAAACATTTTCACCTACCTAAGTCCGGTGCATTTTCCACAGTTTACTGTGTACAAATCGTCATGTTTTATGTTCGCGGTCGAAAAGAGCAGACGAAGTATTTGCATCGCATGATGCACAGCTTACATTGGTGATTCCAGTAACGATTCTTTCCGTCATAAAATATCAAACACAACCCAATCTGAAACAATATTATCTAACACGTCCGGTGTTTACCGACCCCTTATCTCCGAAGTTGTTTCAGCTGCTATCGGAAGTGGATGAAAGGTGGATAGGATAACTCCAAGTGTTATGTCCTGCTTGAAGCCGCGGTCCGGATGGTCTAGAAGGTATTTGCAATTGAAGTACTCAAAACTGAAGAGGACTTCGGGGTTTATGATCAAATATCAGGAGGATGAAGAAATGAGAAGACCAAATATAGGTTATTAGGAACGCAGTGAATGGTTCAACAAACCCCAGTCGGGGCTTGATGGATAGGCATTGTAATCAAGACCTTGGACTCGACGGAAAGATCAACTAAAATGCACTTCAGCAGTTTTCGGCTGCCTTGAGAATTAGTATCACATTACAGGCTAGTTTACAAAAAAATTAAAATGTCTGTCCAACTTCCAGTCAATGTATTTGTTCTCTGAACTGCATAACCGACTTTTATTTTCCTGGCCCTGACACCGAGCGAAATACCTACTTTCATACAGGCTATACATAATGAGAGGTATCGGAAGCTCAACGTAAACGAATATTTTCCATGGGCCGGACTATTTGTAAGTTGTTTGTAGGACATAGGACTAGGTTGGAATTAAATCTAGTTGGAAAGTCAATGATGTTCTGAGTACCAAAGGATTCAGAAACTCGGCATCACAGTGATCAAAACCACCACATGCTTCCTTGAATGACAACGTGCGTACAGACAGATGGACAAACAAACGAATCTATTGCTGTCGGTCTAAAGTCGGAGAAGATTGCAAGGTCTATCTTCCATTGACCGCACCTATTTCTGGATGACTTGTTAATGATAAAATTACTGATCTGAGGGATTTTTGCTGGTTCGCGTGTGATCTTGATGCCTCTGCAGTTGCGGTTTCACAAGAAATATCAACAAAATGGTCTCTAAAACATTCAAAATGATGTTAGAAATGTCGGCTGAAAGGAAATACAACTGGATACTGGTGCACTGGATTATTCAGTAAAAGAAGATTAAGTTGGGTGCCATAACTTGGTGGTGAGTCAAAACACAGTCATTTGATGAAGCATTCTGGGAGAGATGGGAAGTGGGTTTCCTGTTGACGAAAACAGTGTAGAATGACCAATGCACATTGGCCGCTATATGCTTTCTATAAAGATATCGCGCAAAAAGGAAATGGTACAGAGCTTTTCCCCGAATTTTATTAATGACATTCCCTGCCAACATGGATTTGCCGTGCATGGGCAGTTAATTCTATTGTGTATGCAAGCTCATAAAACAACCTGGAATGAGGACCAGTCAAGTGATGAATGCTGATGTGGATACAATCCCTTTATAGTAGACGTATTGGCCGCTGTACTTTACGAGATATGGTAAACGATGTGCGTTTTGTGGCGCTGTCGGTTTGGGGCATCAGGTGTTTCTGAATATGCTGCTTTCGTGAACTACACCGATTGCTCACCGGCTGCTAAATTGATTCCTAGTGGAACTAGTTATGTGCATACACTGGTTTGCCTTGTACTCTAGTAATTATCTGTGGCGCTTGCATAACAAACAGGTTTCTTGGAACTGCAGTTAACTGAAGTCTTGCCGACTTCTGTCAATAAAAGCTTGCTTTGAGCTAGGCATTTGTTGTGATAGCCACCGAATCAGAAAATAATCTCTGGTAATCAAAGTAATATTCATTTATGGACATTAGTACGACGATTTAAAAATGTGGGGTAAATCGGAAAGAAAAGATACTCTGGTTATTGAATTTAGCGTTCCAGCATCAATCTTTTAGACGGGAAAGTGTTTATCTGCTTGATGATCCTGTCTTTTGAATATTAAATTGATAGGTTGAGGGTTGCTTTGGGGACACTCGAGACAATTAAAAAGCCATGACAAGTGCAGCAAGACAGGAAAGATACAGGCGATTTAATGGGTGTGTTTGACGAGTTGCGTAAACACTGGCCTCAAGTTCGTATGTGACAAGCATGGATCTGGCTATCCCAAACATGGCAAGCTGGCATTCTGAAGTGCGCTCAAACAGACAATTTGGTCTCATCACAACCGAGATGATAAGGGCCTATCCAATTATATTATGGGCGTATTTATTCCTGTCATCCTAGTAGAAATTCATGAAAAGACCGAAGGAAACCCCGCTAGTTAATGCCACTCTTGTATCGTGAAACGACGGTACGCTCAGCAAGGTACAGCCTTTATGACCGCGAGTAAGGTGTTTATGCGTGTATGTAGGCCTCAGAAACAGCACCGTCATGGTAAGCGGCAAAAATGTTTTTAGATAAGCAATGTTTATGGCATGTTTGGAGCGGTGACGGAGATGCCTCATTGACTCTAGGCCCCACCACATAACAGCACAACCGAAGACCGTGAAATTTAGAGTGGCACAGGATAAATGAGATTTGAATCCTCCTTCCTGAAGAACGATGTACATTGTTACTTCATTAATAAAGGAAGTAAAAAGATAAAAGATTGTTGCTTCTTTGAGTGAGTGCTCTTGTTTGGCTAGTGCCGGGTGGTCGAACAGCGTCTTCATCCATTACCATGACATCCGCACAAAACCGTCGCTTAAAACCTACGGAGTCTTAGTCATTCTTGGGATCTTGTTTGGTATCACTAGGTGAAAAACGGAAGTTGATGGGATGATCCATGGAAGGGAATCCGGATTTGTTTGGCTAAAAGATGCCTGGCGGCTGTCGGCGCTCCAGGCTGGATTTTTCCCCAGGAACCTCAACCGGAGCCTTTGATTCACAAGGCAATAGAAACGTGCTCAGCGCTATCCACCCCCCATGGATTAATGGGTAATGCGGTCCCGTTGATCCGGCGCAACGACTGACGCATTATGTAATCTGCGTGTGGTATTCCGGAAGACGATGAAGGGGTTCTGCAACAGGACGATTAGGATGGCCATCCAAAGCCTTTGGTTCTAACAAGAGTTGGTGCACAAGGCAACTGGGAGTGGCTAAGTGGAAGTTCAACAGCCGAGATCAATTAATCCTCTTGACATTTTCCAATTGAGTTGCCAGCTGCCATCATTCCCCAACCTTATGCACTGGTGATGCTGTACTGCTACTAACAAACATTTCAGTAGTTGAAGAGTAAATGCATTTACTGTATCGAAATTGAGTTGGGTTAGCAGCACGTCGAAAGATATCATGACAAATTTACTGTTCGATGACATAGTATAGTCAAAATAGTCGTCAAGTTTTCGGCTACCACAAGCAACCTTTTTCAAGGCTAGTTTCATCTTAACTTTCGCCCAAAGAACACTTCCCTTTTGGCAATATGTTGACATTCTGCTTTTCCATGGTCGAGTATCCCAATTATGTTCTTAAGGCGCAGGCTCTACTGTCACTCCACATTTGTTATTACGACAATGGGTAATTACTCTTTCGAGTATGAATTGGTCCATGAGAGTCCTTGGTATAATTTAAATTGAAACTACAGTCGAGAATAAAGAAAATTAACGATGTATTGGAGCTCTTACCGTAAAATAAGAGTCGATTCACCATCCAGTTTGGCATGGTAACCAACGGCACAATAAATGCGCACGGCAGCTGACTCGGCATCATCCTTGGCCGAATCTTGTCGTGAAAGTTAATCAACTGGTGCATTCACATCTTCCTCTATGAACGAGGAACTGACGAAGCACCCATCAGTAGATTTTAACAGTTGCCGCAGTACATAATTGGACTCTGTCCGGAGTTTCATTGCTAATATATATATTTCTTCCAAACTCCATTATGATCGGTAGTCATGTTGCAATTGGATTCTTGGTAATCCTTTGCGAGTAAGATCTCTTCGTTCTCGAAGATGTCACGTGCCACTATGAAATTGGTAAGTGGAGCAGGAGTTTAACTCCTTAAATGCAAAGCAATAAATCAGAAACTTTCGTTTGCATTCTAATGCATTCTTCATCATCAGCTTCCAACTCCGTCTGTGGAATATGTCCGGATGAAGAAGGCTGAATCTTTTAAAAATTAAAAGTATAGTATTTGACAGTGGATCGGGAAATGTCGGGAGATAGAACAGCAATTGATGGGACTCCGGAAAATCTGAGGTAGTACGTGGATAGCTGCCTATTCTGAGTCTCCAGATGGTTAGCATTACCAACCAATGGGTAAACGTAGGCGAATTTACAAAGGTCCTCCAAAGTTGCATGCAAATCTCCGCAACTGGAACAATGAACGAATTTAAGAACCTCTGTTCAGAACCTGGACCGAGAGTTACAACTTATCATGGCCGGTTGTTCGGGGAAATAACAGGGACAACGTCTTTGCTTCTTCTGACGGGATGAATGGCAGAGTTTCAGGAAATCCCATGTTTTTTATCAAACATAAGATTCTTCGTTTCATACCCAACTGAATAACTCACTGTAGTTTTAAGTGCTCGATCCGTTGTTTGTATTCTCCGGATGTATGTTTGTTGGACAGACCCATCGCACGACATCAAATATAGTAAATTTGATACTGGAAATATCAGCATGAACCAGAATCATCGATACATATTGGAATATTTAAGAGGCGGGGGCATGCAGTTGAACGTAATAAGAAGTATACGTAAACCGGACTTATGTCAGGGTTCATTTACTCGTGGAACACCTTCGAACCATTGACCATCGCGCAATGTTTCATCTTCTCGTTTGTGGGTCGTCAGCACTCAGAGTAAATAATTTTGGTTGCACACGGCAGCAAAGCCATGCCGGGTTGTGTCGTATGGTTTCTATACACACTTATCAAAGTGAATTACTCGGATGTCGAGTCCCAACTTAGATTGGCGCTCCATAAATTTCCTTTGGATTTTAGCGGTGAGTTGATCGTGATCATTTCCTGTGGGAATAAGCCTCTGTACCACGCAAATATTTATTTAGAGTTGAATCGTGTTACTTGCTGTACCTGTTATAAACTGTCTCAGAATCCGCACATGTTTTTTATAAGTGACAGCTTATATTCAGTGCAAATTAAACTGTGAACCTTTGGCCTGACATGAGGCGTTGTGATATTGCATTTTTCCTGATTACTCAAAGTTCTTAGTAAAACACAGCTTGCAGTTAGAACCCATCAAAATAAGCATGGGTGTTAACGAAACCTGAATTCAGCTCATGCTTACTCAAAGATCGAGTGATCTCGTGACATCATTGTACACAAGAGGTTGAACGCCTGACACCATGGACAATTCTCGCAAATCACTCAATTTCATCCAAGTCACCTGCAGGGAAACATTAGTTTTGACTCAAACAATCTGCGGGACTGAAGATTCAAAAGTCAGGATTAACAACGAGGAATCATGGTCTGGGCGGAGTACTTTAAAACACTTTCGCTTGCCTCAAGTCTCAGCCGTTTTTGTAGCTGTTTCAACACGTGGTAATTGGTAGGCACGCGGCAGGCCCATCGTCTCGTGATGAGATCCACCAAGAAATAAGCTTCAAGGTGTAAAAGTGATCCGACAGGTTTTTTGGATTTAGTGACGGACGATGGATTGAAACTCGTTAGGCAGAGGTTTTTATTATTGGGCACCCAGACCAGGTCCCATCCACGTTTGACCGAAGCAAGGGGGAAAGGGAATATCGAGCTTTGTACCCATACGAAGATCATACAGTGAATGATAGAACCAGATCAGCTTTTGCGAACCAAAGTATGCGGATTTTTTCCGGCAAAACAGTATACACTGTCATGATTCTAGTGTTCTTGTTCGCGGTTGCATAGCTTGGCCCCTCATTGTTGTGGATAGTTGGCGGCTTTCCGCGCTAGACCACTGATATCCCAAAGCATGACTGGGAAACACGGGGTGTACAATGAATTGGTGCGTTTTCGTGTGTTGGATGCACACAGCCGCTTTCTGAGAGATGCAATCACTCTGCATGGTTTCCAGTGGCTTGGACATGCTTGTGTATGCCTAGTCATTATTTGCTCTTTTGTGTAGTTGCTGTGCAAATTGTCTGTTGTCCGACGCTTCCTCATTGACTATTGAATAATTTGAAATTTACAAGATCAACACGATGAAATACTTGAAAAGTATGCTTTAACCTGCTTTCATCTGATTACTTCCATCTATCGTCACCCACTACGTGGAATTTCTCACCGATGCTGTGTTCTTACTGCGATTTTTCATGGGCCAATGCGAAAATGCAAACAAATTCTGATGCCTAGTTTGGAAAAATGACTTAGACAGGCGTGTGCTGGTGCCATTATATCTAGCAGAACTTCTCTTTGCATTACCTGGTCATGCTGTTTCAAGTAACTACGGTAGATGTCATGTTGCCAATTAAAATAATGCCTAACAATCAGCCTTAATTTTTTCTACGCTTTTTAGTATAGACTCCATTGAAAATGGACGCGTTACTTGCTATTGGAGCCACAACTGTTAGTTAGCCAGTCGGTAGAACTCTCCCCTATTTTGTTTTATCAATCGGTTGTCAGAATACTTCATTAATGAAAGTTAATCATTCGATGAGAAAAACTCTGCAGATGTACCTCTTTAGATATAAAGAACGTGTAAATACGTGTGACACCTAGGCTGCTTAAGTATAAACCTAACACCTGTCCAAAGGGCTCATATGTGACTGTCTATGTATTATCCTTATTCTTCTTCAAACTGTTTTCTTTTGATCATCACATTTTCATCAGAACTGCTTATCACACTGATTTCGAGTTGGATTTAAGTCGGAGGGATTCTTGTTTAGTTGCAGGAGGCAAACCGCCTTTTCAGACTATCCTCTTGAATGATATTGAAAATTCTTTTATTTGCGGAAAAAAATAAATTCGGCCTACTAAAGTGATGCGTGGTTTCGGTTACACTCACTAACATTACGGAGAACATTTTTTGAAGGCCTATCGGAACGACTGGCTAACTTTGAAAGTCCGAATAGGCAAAATGCAAAACGTTCAAATTGGACTAGCACATGAGGGCAGTGTTAATCCATCAATAATGCTAGTTTCGCCGTTTGAATGATACATCGTGATTTTTCTCTAAACCACAAACATACTGTATAGTGTGACAATCAACTCAAGCTGTACTGCATTATTTTCCTTCCAGTTTGGTAGTTCGTTCCCCTGGTTATTTTGTAATGCAAGGAAAATCCCACGCACTGTATGGAACAAATGTAACGGCAGGTGATGAGCGTTCTCTGTAATTCACCACGAGCACCGACAAAAAACACGATAAGTTCTTCGCTACGATCTGCCGCAGACCGCCTTCGGGAACATTTATTTGCCTACTGGATGAACATCATTTAGGCAGAGATTATAAATTTTCTAATTCCGACATCAGTCTGATCAACATGAATCGCGAAGAAGCACCGAAGATGAAGGCTCGATGGAATGCTAGAAATATAAAAGCAATCTACTGTCTTGTATTCACACAGATAGGACAACAGTCGACGTAATCATTACGTTTATTGTGACATCGATGTTGCATCTTAAGAGCAATACCTCAGTGCATATTTTTCTCTGCTTTCTTTTGTACGAATAGTTTCCATGTCCCCGTATGTCGACTAAATAGTCAGACACCCTCTTTATTATCATTCCTTGCCATATTCGAAGAGCCTTTCGGACCCCCGCGTCGAACTGAGGCAATAATATGGATGATTAAATTACCAGTATCCCTAAGGCTAACGTGTATATACCTTCCGCGACCAGTTTGAATTTCGGTTCCCAGTTACTTGGCCGCCTCGTGCAGTAGATCTCACTGACATTGGGTCATATAGCTGCGTATGGTCTTCTTCGCATTGCTACAACCGATTCTGGGTTTTGCGACTCTCATGCTTGTTTTTACATTGGTCTAGTTTAGATTGACTTCGAGCTGAGTGGTATTCGCTGGGGTATGTTGAGGCTCACCTAAGTTATGGACCATACTTGAGCATAACCAATCTCTTGCTTTTTTGGAACTTCGGTAAAATCATTTGGGTTATCAGTTCATTACTGATACCAGGGACAGCTTGAGAATTTCTAGGCAATATCTTCTAAAATAATGGTAGTTTCAATGCATGAACATGTAACCTCGAAAAGATTGAGCCGAGGCTAGCAGGCACATGTGTGTATTGGAACTATTTGATTTTTTGTCCAAGTATTGTGAACAACAAGTCGTCCATTTGTTGTTAATTACTGAAACGAGTTGACTGTCTGTCATAGCAACTCTCTGTGAGCTTTCTGAGAATGTTTATTTTTGTGTTTTGCATCAGTTACTTTTCCAGAATGAAGATGATGGTTCTCCCACATGCTCCGCATTTTGCAACCGCTTCTAAAAATTATCTGTATATTTGATGTCCATGGGAACTGAACAAAGATAGATAAGGGCAACTTTGTATGACTAATAGAGCGTCTGTGTTTTCAGATGATTATGGTGAAACAAACATCAAATCATAAGATAACATAGTAACAAAAAATAATTTTTCTGTGCATGCGATTCAGATACCGCTAAATCTAAACGACGCAAATTTTCACGTCCTAGGAGAGCACACACTAATGACGGCAGAACTTTGGTGCAAACCGGAATGACACAAATGATGCTACCCATCATAAGACTATTAGTATCCGTATGTCTATTTCCCAGTGGTTGATATAGTGCCCATTCGTTGTGAGGCATGTCATGACAACTTCATTAGTACCGCCCTGTTGAGTTCAGTTATGTCGTTGAGTATTCATATGCAATTTAGCTCAAAATGGGATTTCCTGTGTCTTGGCAAAATTTTTCTGACCTGGTGGGAACCGGATATCGATGTTTAGCTGTGAACATTGATTTTTGGAAGTTTTTGTGGAATTTTGGGTATGGTATATTGTCTTCCGAGAGGAGGAGAGGTCTTAAACTTCCTGCTTATCACAGCCTTTAGAATTGGAAAAAACTGCGGTTGACATTCCTTTACTTCTTCATGAGTTTCCATGGTCTTTTTAAAGACCCGTCATTTCCTCTCAACCTAATATCCTTAATTCGATTGCTTATTGCTTTTCAGTGATCCCCCCTTCCCTTCTTCCTCAGCTTCTTGTGTATTTTTTATTCTGATTTTATTGAAGCGCTTTGGAAGAGAGACGTAAGAGTACACTTATTCGGATATTGGTCTTTCGTTTAGTAGTAAAGAAAGGAATGACCACGTCGCTTTTAATCCAAGCATCGCTTTCCTTATTTGAAGCCCAGTCACACTTTCGGTAATTGGCCGAACCTATTCATGTGCTCCTAGCGTTTATTTCATCCGACACTCATCGCACTTTAACCTTCCACGACTTCCAGGGGCTATGAATTCCAACAGGTGACCATCTTTCGAACCAGGCAATGCGATCTCTAAAATGTTTTCAAAACTGTCATAAGTTATCTCACAGTTAACCTGTTTTTTGAAGAGCCAGTTTTATCGAAAATTCTACTTGTGACTTCCTTGCAAGTGTCGTAGGTGATGCTTTATAAACATACAAGTTCGACGTCAACTAAGAAGTTTTTCAATGGGTCAGAATGGAGGATGCGATGAAGCCGGGAGTAAGTCATTGCATTGTGATGATGAAGTCCGTCATATTTCGTGACTTAAGGGAAAGTATTTCTTTTCCGAATGAATCTCCATGTTGCGTTTCCCAATGAATTGAGTGAATGTTAAGTTGGAAAGAATGGGGTTTACATATCAACCCTTATTTGCGTGCGAGTAAAACCGACTTTAGCGTCCAGTTTAATGAATCGAACACTGGTCTGGAGGTTTATTTTTCAAAATGTATCTGATATTCGACTTACGGCTTTTTGAGTATGAACATCGCAAGAAATTTTCAATGTTGGCGTCACACATCAAAAGTAAGGCATTAAAACATGCAAACACACAAACAGGCAAGCAGGCAGACGAACGGGCAAACAGAGACACAATAAAAGCAGATTAAACTGCGTAAGTCTTTCTATCAACGATGGTACTAATAATAACAACATCAATAATGATGACAATAATAACTCCGACCATAGCAAAAACGAATCACAGTCGTACTGCTATTAGAATGACAAAAAAATAATTACAAGGATAAATAAACTAGTGAAACCAGCAAATCGACTGATTCACTCTGGCTCCAGCCAGTCCGATGACACATTTACTAGCGCTGGATTAAAGTCTTAATTCAAATGCAAACTAAAGCAATCCGTAACTGCCGAAGAAATTCCGAACTTCCCAGTCAGGTTTGACACTATATGCTAACCATGCCCTTAAGAAACAGAGACGAAGCACCTGCATCGAATGGAAATAGCCGCTGGTTGCCAATTTATTTTTATTCTATCCCTGTTAGCATTTTAGTAGCAATCCAAACGTTGTCGGGAAAAAGCAGTCTAATCAGCATAACATGAGAATGCCAGTTTTTCATTTCAAATTATTTGTCACCAGGGTAATGCACTGCAGATGAAACACCATTCTGACGTTTTCAACAGAAACACACCAAATGCACAAAATTGAAATTTCGTCAGTTGCATGTCGTGGCGATTCACACGGATGAATCGGCACAGAATACACCAATTTGAATTGCTCTATATGAAAAGAACTAATTTGAGAGATTAGAATGGGAAAATTTTCTGGTTTACTCAGGACCAACACACACTATCGGAATCCACTGTAAATTCTAGTAACTGGATCAGATTTTGTCTTGGAAGTGAACCACATGAAGGCTCACCCTAACTGTTAGGCACAGTACTGCTTCAGATTGACTGAATCTCGGTTTTGGCTACTGCAAAGGAGTTCATTTTTCATATCCCATTCAAGAAAAATACAGACTAGGAGGCTAATCATCTTTGTTGATAAAAAGATCAGCAACTACCAAGTGGATAGGGCGCATTTCACTCACAGGCGCTTTAGTGGCAGATAATTCGATTTTGCTGTGGCTGGATGACAAACTTTACTTAGTAAGAACTCATATGGTCCTGTGCAAATCAAAGTTTAAAAAACGTTTTCCGGTTGCTGCTTACATGTGTAGGCTAAAGATGTCCTTAGGCTAAAGATGTCTGATGACAAAGTTCGAACATTTGCCGATTTCTCCACTGGTCGCTATACATATCACGCTATGCATTAGTAGTTTCCACCTTTTCCGGAGAATCTGTGAGCAAATCTTTCGGGGATGAATGTTTCGGATTTGTAACAGTAAATTTAGATGGTTTCACAAATAGCCTGATTAGTAACGATTATTGCGGATGATTACAGTTCGCTCACTGACCTGTTGGGGTGACGATGATTACTGTCATTTCAGTTATGGACATCACGTTTACAAGAACCGAAGATGCTTACCTGGACAACATCACGATCACAGGTTTAGATCCAGACGACAGTTATAGCATTTAAAAACGTTAATCAGTGGCACTCAAGACGGCGCCTAGGGTTGGACATAGACAGTCTCCCCCAGGCTTAATAAATATCAGATTCATTGAGCGGATTTCCTCACCAAACTATATGATTATTTTAAGAGCTTTTTCTGACACGAGTGGCGGGCTAAATGAATGTGCATATTCACCCTGATACTGACAGTGGCGTTAAATAGGCCGATATTCTCTGTACGTAGAGCACCTGGAGCTTTTACGGTACTGTACAATACACTTGGTACAAGAGTGTGGTTAAATTTGATCTATACAGACATCCGAAATTTGCACATTAATGCCTATTCAGCTTTGGTCTAAATGTTCCAGACCGTTTCAGTCAAATACACAATACCGTTGACATTCTTGCTCAAGCAAATGAAAGTACAAAACGGCCGGCTAAATGCTTGGTTGGATTTAGGTTGCTCTGTTTTGTTTTCATGTCTTTAATCATTTGCAAGAAAAAGTAAGATAAATTACCAAGGTTGTCAATATCTTCCGATCAATCACGGACTGGGGAGTCACCAGGCTGTAACCACCTACCAAAATTTGCGTGCTTACTCTGGTTCAGTCACGTTGATTTATCCACGCAAGTCTTAGTGTTGTTACTATTCCTGTGTGGAATTTGGAATTAAGCTTGATTCATTAAGATTAAATATCCTAGTGACAGTTTATTCATCCACTGGGTGTTTCTCAAGGGTTGCTGTGCGTGTAGTTCGCGCCCTTGGGTTTGTGGAATCGTTTGGATTTGCAGTCTGCATGGTTATTTCATGGTAAAACAAGGAAGGCTCACTTCACGAATGTCATTGCAGTCGCATGACTTCTTGAAAATAATTTGGCTCCCTCTCTCAAGGCGTGGCGGGCCCAGGTATAAGTTGTATCGGGATATTTCTCCACCACGCCGAAGTGACTGGTGGATTGATTTGCGTTTAGATTTCGGAGTAATACTTTATTAAGTAAGCCCACGATCGTTTGAGTGCCTTCAAATATACTGGCTCAGTTGGTCCGTGTGCTGCTTCACGGTTTTAGTTATTCTAACAGCTGGTATTTTTGACTGTGATTTCCAATAGTAAAGTCCTTTATTATTTTTTCCTGTCATCCTTATAATCAATGATGAGCTGACGGCATCCGGTAGTACAGGGAGTGCCAAGTCAGAAACTGTTTTCACAACAACTCGGTCGTTTATTGCAATCCTATTTTTAGCTGGTCCTGCTCGCTGGGATGGATGAATTGAATCTTGGTTACTAAACAGATTTCTTTGTTTTTACGATGTTTTTGACCCAACTGGTCCCCAGAATCTCTATTCGTTTAGTTCAAGTTCGTAGTCGTTCATCCGACTGCACCGAATGGTATCTGTTTGGGATTTCAGTTACGTTGGATTGAAAAGTGTAAAAATGCTACAATACTATCGTGTCTTCATAAAGAATTAGAGAGGATTCATCCAAAAGAGAACACATTGTATTGTCTTTCATCTTCCAATCGGTGAAGACCAAAATATGAATATATATATATATATATATATATATATATATATATATACGCATGTATATTTGTACAGATGTATTTAATAAATGGGAGAGAAAGAACGGCCAGCAATCAAAGGGATTCTAAGTTAGAGTATTTGCAACAGCCGACCCCATTCAATCACAGGCGTCTTGGAACAAGGCGAACACCCTGAACATTGACCCCTAATTTGCAGTGGTTGCTGCGAATAGATTTTCATTGATTTAATTACTGAGGTATTAGACGTATGATACAACTCTGCATACCAGTCTGTACGCCTGAAACAACAATCCGAGTAAATTTGCTAACCAACTATGCAAACTCGAAAACACAATCGTCTGTCGTAATCCTACGAAGAAATACACAAAAGCGATCATGTTGGTGACGCTTGAAACTGTTGCGTTCGGATTTGGGCGTTGAACGAAAATCGAGGCAGAGGATATCGATGTGAACATGCAGGTATGACGAGTGTGGAAATCTATACTTTCGTTTCTAGCGTAAAGGGACTGATTTTGACGGGCTCTTAATGCGTACCCAAATGGCCAAACAATTTCTTCGAATTCGCTTCATTGATTACGCGTGGGTTCGTAAATCTAGCGCGTAAGTGAAGTGTGGACGGCTGCCAGAGCTTGCATGCGTTTTGGCCGATACCCCATCTAAGAACTTTTGGAAATTATTCTCAATTTATCAATAAATTACACTACACTCTCTGTAAAATCAAATTCTGAATCCAACGGACGGGAGTATTCACCGCCTTATTTAGGCCTGCATCAGAAATTCCCCCATTGTGAAACTGACTGCCGAGCGCGAATCAATGCAATCCTATCACTCGCGAGAAGTTTTCAGAAATTTCCAAATGCCTCTCCGATACAAGGTTTGCCTTGGACTGCCGTGAAGTTATGCGGTAATTAACAGAAGGCGGATCTCATGTATCGGATGATCCGGAGAAACTTTGCTTAATACATGATAATGATTCATGCATCTCGGGATTAATCTTTGAATATACTAAAGGAGTAAAAAAGGAAACAAATCGGAAATGTCCAATTCATGGAATGAACTCCAATTCACGTGATTATTATGCGTTTTGGCATTACCGATGGTTGTAAGAGATGGACTAACAGCGTAAAACTTCCAAGATTAACGAACTATCGTTTGCAACAACGGAAGATTAGAAAATTTTGAGCTCGAACATGGGAAATTGCTTGTATGTAATGGCTTCAGGCAAGACCTACGGTCAACGAGCCGAACAGGTCGCAGATCGATAAGAACAACTTAATAAAACAGGTAGCACTGAGGAAGAAGAAAGAGTGGGACGTGATATTTTCCGAGATTAATGCAATGGGGATAGGCGAAGCCCTCTGCGCAGTTCTACCAGCCACCCAATGTTTCATACTTGCACCAGTCCTTACAGGTGAGCAATAACGTGGGGGTTATGCAAAACTTGATACAATCATAATTGAATCTACCCGTCAGGAACATAAGACCGTGGGTGATTGAAAGGTGTATCGGACAGGAACAAGTGTGCCAGGTACCAATAAGATGAAATACTGGCAGAAGTAGTGTGAAGGTGAGGGACCAAAAGTATTCATCTTTGACATTCTCATTAGACTTATGTACTTCTGGCCCACGAATCGGAATAGAGGGATGATCGACAAGCAAAGAGTCAAAGCTGCTGTCACTGTGACTACCTGATATACAACCGATCTGAGCAAAATTTGAAAGGTGGACGCTCGAAGGGCAGCAGACAGTCAATTCTACCACTATTTTTTTTATCAATCCTGTGATTCCGTCAATCAAACGGAAGTCCTCGATGTCCTGCCGTGTCTGCACATCCGGCCGGAGATAGTCAAGTGGCAAACTTGCCGGTAGGGTCTCGATGCCTGCCATCTATGGTCAACTTTCTCACTCCGCAGTCCTTTTTTGTTCGCGACCCGGTCCATGAGAACGATGCATTTGGAGATTTTATCAATAAAAGGATTTAAAGCTAAAATATCAATAGAAGGTAGACTCACAAGAACACTGCCATTTCCCCAGAGCATCAATGCCAGCTTCGTAACCTAGACATTATTGTCTAGGGTAATATATTCACAAACGAAGGTTCTAAGCTTAGCGGGCGAAGCGAAGTCCACGAATCTCATACCTAGGGTGGGAGTGCTTTTCATCTCGCGAAAAATGTTATAACCACCAACAAAATGCGACCTTTTTATTCCTCAATCATTTTTTCGTGCAGGATCAGGGTAATAACGTTTCGTACCAGTGGCGCATGTTCATTCGGTTCACTTATTCACCTGGTTTGTGTTGTAAATTTATGTACAAATTCGATGTAGTAATGAGTTGAAGCATCAAAAGGTTGAGTTCAAACAATCGCAGGATTCGCGAAAGAACAATGCGAATAATGAAATTTTATGACCCATAAAATATTCACCAAGAAAGGCATCCGCATTCCCAAATATTGAAACCATCGTAAATCAGCAAAACTAAATTGCTTTTGTGTGAACAGAACGATGTGACAATTTCTGGGATCTTTTGTGAGTGATGTGATGGTTTTTACCCATTAAGGTAAATGCTTCAAAAGATGCGTTTGCTGCCCAGCCTTATTGATGAAGGTGCTGACTCAACTGCCCAGATAAGAAAATTCGACTCTTCAAGCCAAAGACACTTTTTTTTGCTATTCCACGTTAAAACGGGACCTTTGGCGATGTTCATAAGAAAGTAAAATCAGTGAAGGATCTTTACTGAATCAACGAGACAACGTGGATTTCACCTGGTAACGTTACCGATTACTTATTACTACCGGTGAATGAGAATGATCGGCCTTGGAGTTGACAAATGTCCGCCTGAGGGTCCTAGACTCATGCTTCTGTTCTGTCATTCATTTGTCGGCACAGACAATTGAATGCATTTGTAACCACCATGGTATTCGTGCACTGAAGGTATTAATTTCTTTGGATAAACGGGAATATTTCAAGCCCATGACTTGGAGTCCTGTCCTAGATTTTAGCTTGGCAATTACCGGCGAGCAGTTCTAGATATCGCTGAAACCTGTGATCTAGTTTCAGTTTAGAATATCCCACTGAGGTTGCTGATATGGAGTTCTTCAAATCAAGATGGATACGGCTTAGTAAGTACGACATTCACACTGGAGGGACTATAGATAATGGTGTATTTTGTATCAGTTAAGTGCTAAAAAGAAAGTGACTTCCTAATCGTCAGCAACATGCTTCCCCAAGTTTTTAAATATTTCTTGTTATTTCCCCTCTTTAAAATACTACCTTCTTGATCTAGGACTGTTAAGCAAATTTTTACATCCATCTATCTACCACTAAACTGTTGATGACATTCTGTGTTACCGTAACGTGACAGAAGTAGGAGAGCATTTTAGTGCTGCTCACATCGGAAGTGGAAATGGCTAATCAGATATTCCTAGATATGTTACTGAGTAGAAACGAGGACAGGTGAATCCATTACCGGAAAGTACACGAACTTTCAAAGCTTCGAATCAACGAGACAGAAAAGGCATTTGATGAAATACTTGGTTTTACAGCCGTAAGATATCTTCACCAGAGACCATATAGGACGAGTTTAGCATCATCCCTTGTTCTCCAACGCAACGGATAATCGGAAGAGTTGAAGAACAACGTGAATGACGAGAAAGCTGACAAATCTGAGATATTCACAGCGAAAAGAAAGATCTATTTATTATGCTCCATTTCAAAGGTGATTATTCACCGGAAATTCTTACTACATATCTCGATGCAGCGATAAGACCCATTTTTAACGCAGCGAAATTGCATTGGTCATTCAGGGCCTGAGGCTTGGTAAGCATAGGGAATACGGACAAACTGCCTATATTGACCGCTTCCGTAGTGGCCAATCCATTCAGGTGCGTCCATGGCGCATTCTGTGTCGGTAGAACAGCTTGGTAATAGTCCATTCACATGAAAGAACACCAAAGCTGGCTTAACCGGGGTGAACCCGGGACGATAAATAACACCATCCTAGGCTCTGGTCGTCGCATAAATCAAGCGCGGCTTAACTGGTCCAAACACACCTGACTAAGAATACCTGGGATCGCTGGAGCTTTAGGGCTCAGGACTCTGACCTGTACGTCAGTGCATAAAAGGTATAGTCCATGCCTAATTTCTAGCGTGATCAACACACACACATCCACACAATATAGTGCTAGTGACTGTTGTGACATGGACCGGTGACATTTGCAACCTAATCAGCTTATCCCATGTATTGGTGATAAGGCAACAGGGCTGGACGCACAGTTACACAAAGCTGCACACATGTACACAAGCATCAATTATTGCTTCCTGGGTGTTTGTCTTATAACTCACTACGGCAAATTTGGGAATTTCGTAAACAATTTTTCCCTGATTTGTATTCTTGAACCGAATCTGTAGATTTGTTTACCGTCTTACTCGTCGCTATTACTGCTTCCAACATTCCATAATTCAACTTTTATTACATTCTCGTTATATTCGCATTTGTTTTGCTGACACTTCATTTTCATATTCGTTATTGTTTTCAATTATAAAATTTTTTCTCGCATCTACCGCAATCCCGTAGCTATTGTATTAATTCCGTTACATTTGGCTTTCCTAAACATCATAATTTTAGTAAAAAGAAATGGCTAAAACAAGCAGGGAGAGATATTTAATTCGATTTCCCTTCATATTAGTGCAGAGTGGTAAACCGTGTTGTCCTTGGGAGTTCGCTTTCACCTGTCTATTGCTTGCTAGAAGTTTGAAAACTGAAGGCAGTCGCAGTGGTACCGGACCCAAAATATTCGAATGTATGAATTAAGACTCAGTTGACTTCGATCAGTGTCAAATCCGCCGTCAATACGAAGCTCATCCTTGGCCAGACTGAACGAAGACATGGCAATAAAATCGTAGACGCTATACGCAAACAGACTTGGAGGCGATCAGTTGTAACGATTTTTGTTTAACAAAAGACCGTAATATGCATCATGGAATTCTGCGGAAGGCACACTACAAATGGCGCCGAGCGCAAATTTATTTGGGACACTGCATTTTGTATAGAACACTTCATGTATCCAGTGCACAAATGAAGAATGGCAACAATGCGGCAGGAAAGTACGACACCAAATCATAAGCTAGTTTTCAGTGATTCGTACTCATGCCATTACATCACTATATATCTTGACAAAAACTTTTCACTCTAGGAAGGATTGGATTAGTCAGATACAAATATGGGTGGGGAAGGGATTTTTGGTGTTACATACATAACCTGAATACACAAGAATGTGTTGTGTTAATTGTTTTGTTGTCTAGGGTTTGCATTGGGACGGAGGGTAGGCCAGGGGAGTTGAAGCGCAACCACAAATTGTTTTGAGAACAAGGTGGAAAATTGTGAAGACGGATTGCGATAGCTTCCGCAGTGCTCAAGAGGCGACAATTTGCCAACCTGGATTGTTGACCTCTGACCTTATACAGGGTCCGGAAAACTTGCGCCACATTCATGGCGTGGTTAGTCTTTGCTAGATGTGAAACCACTGCGCTATTAAGTGACTTAATTGTTCCAGTGCCTAAGCATGCCGGGTGGTGCTCACGGATTCGTTCAGACCAGCGCCTGGTCGTGCGGCCGATGTACATTGTCCCATAGACGTCACCGCCCTTTTTACCAACGTTCCGATCACGGAAACAATCGAATGCCTCTGTGACTACATCGAGAACAATGGCTTAGCGGCAAGTCTTTCGATAGCAGACATGAAACAACTGTTGTTCTTTTGTACCTACATCGTCCAATTTAAATTCAATAATCAAATTTTTCTTCAAAAGGACGGCGTAGCGATGGGATCCCCACTCGGTCTGCTACTAGCTGACATTTTCATGGCAAAGCTGGGACGTGGATCATTCGAGTCGTCAATACAATCGCTCTACTTATATAAGCGTTATACGGATGACATCTTCTGTGTACTCAACCCCTCGACGAAAACTAAACAACTGTTGAATATGTCCAACTCGGCTGACGCAAATGTGAAATTCACAACAGAGATGGAGCTGAACAATGAAATAGCTTTCTTAGATGTACGACTTAGTCGTCGAGAAGACGGCTCAATTCGGCGATCAGTACACAGAAAAGCCACACGGAATGGGCAATACATCAACTTCCACAGCTTTGTACCTCTTAATGTGAGGAGGAACTTCATTAGATGTCTGATTGCCAGGGCAAAAAGAAGATACTCTTGAAGCTGAACTACAGACGGTCAGAAGAGTATTCACTGAAAATGGTTTCCCAATTAGATTAATCGACAAGATGTTGGAGACAGAACAGGAAGTTCCTAGGAGGGTGACGGTGGAGAGAAAGTCAGTATACATATCTCTGCCATTCAAAGGTGACACGCTAGTAGAAATAGCACGACGAAGACTGACTAGTGCTATCAATAAGACATTCTACGCAGCCAAGCTTCGTATCCTGTTCAAATCCCGCCCCGTAGTGTCATTGTGGTTGAAAGACAAAGTTCCTGATTATGCAGCCTCGTTTTGTATCTATTCATTTACATGTTCCTGTGGGACAATGTATATCGGCCGCACGACCAGGCGCTGGTCTGAACGAATCCGTGAGCACCACCCGGCATGCTTAGGCACTGGAACAATTAAGTCACTTAATAGCGCAGTGGTTTCGCATCTAGCAAAGACTAACCACGCCATGAATGTGGCGCAAGTTTTCCGGACCCTGTATAAGGTCAGAGGTCAACAATCCAGGTTGGCAAATTGTCGCCTCTTGAGCACTGCGGAAGCTATCGCAATCCGTCTTCACAATTTTCCACCTTGTTCTCAAAACAATTTGTGGTTGCGCTTCAACTCCCCTGGCCTACCCTCCGTCCCAATGCAAACCCTAGACAACAAAACAATTAACACAACACATTCTTGTGTATTCAGGTTATGTATGTAACACCAAAAATCCCTTCCCCACCCATATTTGTATCTGACTAATCCAATCCTTCCTAGAGTGAAAAGTTTTTGTCAAGATATATAATGAGGTAATGAATGTATTAGCCATATCCAATTGTAATTTTTCATGGTTAAGTTAAACGCACACTGAAAGCAGAGTATTGACGGGACCCAGTCACACAATTTATTGGTTACCGCATCCGAGGAATCGATGATATTAAGAACCTGAGCAAAGGTCGCCGCGATGCATCACCCGGTGTCTAAGTCATAAATGATACTTGGGAAATCTGTAACCATAAAAATGAACCGAAAACGAACTCTAGATTTGAGACCTAACTGAATTCGTTTGTTTGTCTTGTATCGCCTTAGAGATTGGCGTATTTGCTAACTGGAACCTGCCGAAGCTTTGTATAGTAGCAGACTGCATAGCAAATTGAGATCCGATTGATACAAATGTTGGATGCACAAAGATAAGGGCACCGAGCATCGATCAATGAATGTTTTGCCCAATGAGAAGGAACGGGTCTATTCCCATCAGAAAGTCACTGCCCCAGTATTTTGTGACATGCTTCCTGCAGGAGTGCAGTGTAAGGAGCATGCCCCACAACCGCCAGGGGTCCCTACACGAGAAGACGGAGAACCGCCAAACGTGACCCTGAAACTGGGAGTGGCATAGAATCAAGTAAGATCCCATTAGGGCACGTGTGGTAACGAGCCGGGCGTTAGTGAATCGTCATCCACCACGAAAGTTTACGGTGGATCGTGGACTTGAACCTTGATCTTTTTGGTGGCGGAAGCTTAGTCCACCGCGGTGAAGTGCACCTGTCATTTCGAATCGCGTAGAATAAGTTTCCTTAAGTGGTGACAAAGAAAAAGCGGCAATCGCAATCAATAGTTAAATTGTACCGATAACAAATAACAAGGAATGCCACCGAGTGCGGAAGCCAGGGAAAGAGTGCAAAACAGTGAATAAAGAAACTAAAAGAACAAGAAAATAGACCGCAACAGCTGCCACCTACTTCATAAACATTAAAAAAATCAATTGATCGTTAATCCGGAAGAGAAGATAAATTAGTTGGAGCTGAAGTTTTTGTTGGCCCCGGCCGAGAAAACAATAAAAACAGTAGGCATCCACGTGGCAAACGGACTTTAGGGTTTCTTGCGTTTTTTCGAGGAAATTTGCAGTTCAGCTGAAACGAAAAAGATCCCAGGGATTTTAGTAGGACACAATTAAGAAAAACAGACGGTACCGAAAGCGGTGCAACCTGAGTAAAATCAAATAATAAAGCTTCATTCTGTGCATGATATCAAATCTAGCGCACGAATGTGATCAGAGCTGCATTTCCATGCTGAGCTTCAGGCATTTACTCACACTAAATAATCCCACTTTCAACCAGTTTGTGTTTGCCGGGTTGTCGCTGTAGCAAACGAGCTGTCGCCCATCTACCTTGAGAGGTTACAAGCAACTGGCATTTCAGTGGTTCTTTCTGTGTCTAACGAGACAAGAAGCTACATGGGGGTTGAATACAGCGGAATCTATCAGGGTCCATCTTAGGTGGGGATGAATGGAAATCTTTCTACCTATTGCCATGGCAAAGCACTGATTCTGATTATTTCGCGCAACTAATCGGGGAACATGCTCCACATGGTTTACAAACAATTTCCATTATCCTCATACAAATAATCGGTTCGGAGGAAATGCTGAAACCAACTGCGTCACATGTTGGTGATTACAAACTTCACTATATGAAACATTAATTCCACGAAGTTCCTGATTTGATTCCAATGGAGCACATGGGGTCAAATTTTTAGTTACATCAACGGTGGTTAATGAATCCTAAGTCTGCTTGATACCCAAGGAACCCGCCATACACTTATAGTGCTGGAGGGTTTAAATCACTTTCATGAGTTTGCTCCAAGGAACTTCTGTAAAAATCAAATACCAATTGCTTTTAGGGACACAGGAGAGTACTCAGTGGTAGTAGTACATTTCGAAACATTGTCTGGATGTCAAATTACGGAAAGTTCATTGTGGTGGATTCTATGTACCTGTGCAATTCGGGTCAGTAATCAATAATCCATAGGTGAACTGTCCAGACAACCTTGTAGCTCAGCTGTAACGCACGTACAAAAACGTGGGTTCAAATCCTTCTGTGATCAAAGAATCTTCATATTGGGCTCAATAATACGTTGGCGAGATAGACAGGGATGTGTTCTCCGTTAGCATAGAACGATCGGGTAGGAACAACAATAACCAGACATTTCGGTTAACAGGAGTAACGTTTTTCACGACAAGTTTTCAATCGACGGATGCCAAAATCAAAAAACCAGTCGCCACGTGGAGTGCTTTTGCAAAATGGCTTTTGTGATAAGACTATTTGCATGTCTCATAGCCTCTAGAGACCACCGCACGAGAGAACCAGCAACCGTGACCTTGAGACACAGAAAGAGTACCACGCATGATACTGAACGACGGATTCGGGATCCGAGCCCTTGAGGTTTGAGATGGTACATATTTAAACTATCGGATCACGGTCCACCAATCAATATACCGTCAACATCATCTTTTTTGTAATCCTTGTGGTTTTCGACTTCTTTAATATTTACTTCTTTGGTTCCTATTTGCATCGTTTTCCAAAGGAACATATTGCTATGTAACTATAAAAACCAAACCACGACAAAGAAGCATCAGTTTAAAGGGGGAAATCGACTTGCACATTGCCTGGTAAGGCAAGTGATATTTCGAGCACTGGATGAAATGGCTTGCATGATTAGCTAAAAACACAAGAATCTGGGCTGAGAAAACAACCTCGTGAGTCGTCCTGCATTAGATCGTTCTGAGCTGGATCACAGAAGACGCTTACTGATAATCAAGTACCGTAATGGTCTACGTTTTTCAGATATTTTGACCATTTGTATGGCCTACGAAGACAGATTTTGGCCCAAGTGAACAATTGATACGTTGTTGGTAATGACTGACCGAGTGAATAAACAGGATCAATTCCTCATCCATCCAGAGGAATATACAGAATACGGATGTGAATGGGTTCTATCGGGCGTTTAAACGGGAGCTTTCAGTGAAGGCCAACTTAGCAACATTAGGCTCAGACGTCACTGGGCCCTCTCTCGCAGTTACCCTACTGAAGTTTGATATATTAGTTTTGGATTCTAACAATCCGAATTGTCGACTGCCTCAGATGGCGCGACGCATTTCTGTAATTTGTGCTCTCAACCTTCGTTTACGCGATACAAAAAGAAGTTACGACTTCTATCGAATTCGAGGGTAATAGTGATAAGTGCCAGTAAGTGATGCACAAGCTTACCCATTTTACTGCTCACAGAATCTGTGAATAGAGCAGAATCAGAGGAAGCACAGTTGATAGAGAGAAATTCGCGGAAACAAAGCACACTTGAATTGTAGCGCAACTGACCAAGAACAAACGAATGCACAGAGGAGAGATCAGGATTTTGTAGAGCTCAATGCTGGGAGACCCTTAAGAATCACAAATCGGATTTTATATGCATCAACGAACAGTGCCATCCGAATCTACTTTTTTGCTCGGAATGGTGCGGAATAACCCATATCTGAGCTAGGGCAAAAAAGCTTTCTCCAGATCAGTTCCCGTGTCATTTAGCAATTATGCCAAAATTATTAGGACTTACATCAAAAAATTGGAATAGGGCAAGAGTGTGCCTGTTTTAAAAGACTTTTTCAACGGTGCATCCGTTTGCAGACTATAGAGCAATGACAAAGATAACACAGATAACTCATGTACCCCACAGTACATAAGCACCCGAGTAGGATGGATCACGTTTCAGGCCTACGGAAACGAGATCTCGATAAGTCAGTCGAATGACATTCCCGAATAGTTTTGACATAGTTCTGAATAGTTCTGGCATAGATCTGAAGTCACGTGGGAACTGGTAAGGAGCCTAAGCAGCAATCTAACACACTTCCGTTAAGCCAGCGTTATTTTCCACCGAAGAAGAACGACACAATAACATTGTGAATGGTTTCATTAGCCAATGGAAAATCTCCCTTTCTCCATCAATGGAATGTTTACGAATGAGAATTTTACAGTCACAGGGATCCTCGTTCTGACAGGAAAATCAGTATCAACGGATATTTCACGAAATGCCTTCCCGGCGGCTTGCCAATATAAGTCTGAAATTTCTACGAGTCGCGGACGCACGGTGATAAACTGAACTGTTTACGTCGAGCAAAATTCCTGGGGAGAAACAAATTGCCTGAATTCATATCTTAAATCAATAAGAATTCACTCTCAGCGACGACGCTCTGTTGTACACAGTACTCTCGCTGGCAACTCTAACAGTGGCACCATATAAAAGCCGGCCCCGTGGGGACGTCTGATAACTTTCCTTTAGATGTTCAACCCATAACCAAATACGAAAGCAACCTACCGTAACCATTATCGTGGGGTATTCGCGCAGTTGTAGTAAGCACGTCAGCATCCTTAGGAAAGCTAATTAGCTGGAAGTAATTGTTGGTACTAGTCAAATTTTCCCGTATTTTTATGTTCTATTGCAAATGTATACCATGAGCGCTTAACACGTCTTAACTGTGGTTGACGTTTGCAGTCACCATGAGACGTAATGTGCTCTTTCCAAGAGAGACACCAATTCATCCATCTGAGGAACTATTGAGAAACAGAAATGAGTAGGGTTATCGTTGACGTGATCACCATTCCTTTTAGTAAAACAGTTTTGACGTCAAAAGTATTGACGAAATGTGGTAAATGATCGAAATAGGTAGTAATAAAATAATTGTGTTTCTGGGAGTCAAAAGTAACCAGACTCTAACATAATTCTTCTCTGACAGCTGCAAGACATCGGAGATCAAGCTTGTATTATTAAAGATAAACACTCAAAAATATTATATCCGAATTCCGTATAGTCCCTGAATAACAAGATATCGCAGATACAAAATCCTGATTCCAGGCAACCTGTTTACAAGTCCTTCAAATTGTTTTGGAGTGCTACTGGTAAGACCAATTCAGATACCGAAGTCTAAGGAGCGGAACCAAAACGAGTTCAATGCCCATAAACTTATGCGACCTGCTTTAGGATGTTGACCTACTGGAGATCCAAAGCAAAGAGAGATTGTCAGCTACGTCCTCCTGTCACCCGAACAGCAGGAGGCTAGGTAAATCATTCACAAGGTCAACCTAACCGCGACGAACACGCCCGCGGTTGTTACTTTCAATTATATAATATATACATATATGCCATCCTGTTGGACCTCAGCTACGAGAAAGAACATTCTCTAACCTGCTATAAATATATATATATATGAATAAAAATATCTGCAGCTCAGGCTGCCTATTTTGAAGTTGAAAAGGCATACATTGAGTTTATATATATATATATATATATATATATATATATATATATATATATATATATATAATCAGCAACGCAAAGGTAGTCAGCAGGGCAAACAAAAACGGGGAGCGACTAATTCTTGAAGCCCTCCACTCGAATAACCCGTTCAATCGGCATGTCGAGATTGCCAAACATTACGTCATCTTAACAAGACCCCGATGCAGAGTAAAGAGACAAACAGACGGACAGTGCACAAAAGCGAACAGAACTAGCGATCCCATTCAATCACTCATTCACGTTTGACAACGAGTCCTAGTGTGGATCGAAACGTCACGATAAACGTATTAACTCAGTGTACGCCTTCTTAACTCTCTCTATATATATTGATGAGTGAACATATCTGCGGTCCAGGTTGCATATACACAACGATTGTTCTACCAAACCTAATTGGAAGGCCGTTTGCGTGTCATTGTCTTCAGGATAAGTCCTTTTCCGAAAATCACTATGTTATGGAGACGGTGAACTTAAGGTTTGTCAGCCCCATCAACGAAAATTTGAAACAGAAATAGTTTTGCCGCCGCGTTAGATGTAGTAACAGCAAAATTATAATTCACAATGTTATTATAATCACTAGATGTATGGATTTTAATCAACAACAATGACAAAATGGCCGGCTATTATCATTTCCTTTAAAGTGGGACGTCCAAATCCACCCAATTCTTTGACATTTGTTCAGAATTCGAGATTCTTTCGTTTGGCATGTCACGACTAATCTACTTGTGAATGATAACGAAGTACCTTATGATTTTTGTATTTATATTCCTCGTTAGACAAATGCCCTATTTCTCTCCCTCCGTAAAAAAACAAATATAGACGTACAAACGAACCAAATACTAAATCAAAGACAGAAATGGATTGAACCTACCCAAGTACTTTTGCATCACTCTGTTTTGCGTGATTATTTTCTAAAATGAAAATTTAAAAATACGCGACCAATTTATTTGCAAAAGAAAGCAACCATAACAAACTCTCTCGGTAATAAACTACATCAGGGAGGAGGTGGACTACGGAGCACCAAAGCTACGATAGTCTAGACCTAGTTTTGCCCACCAATCGCTGACCATAAACCGCAATGGGTTTAGCTATAACATCCGATTCTTCAGCACTGAAGCAAAACATGCAGTCATGCCACTGCATGCAAACAAAATCATAAGTATCGGACAAACTATAAACCGACAAACGCTTGAAGAAAATATTGGGCGGAGATAGGTATTCGATATCGGAGTGAAAAGATGAGAAACGGTAGTAGTCGGACACCGCGCAGTTCGTCATGGAAGTTCCGCCTCATTTCGTCACTTAAATAAACGGGTTAAAACGATGATAGTGTGTTTACATCAGCTGTCTACTATCCTCGGACTACGAATGCATTTACTACATTCGTTTTAGACCCATGTTCTATTTTTGACTGTGCCGCTTTTTCATGAGTACTTGCCACTAAAAAACAATGCCATGCTCACAACATCTCGGAATCTTGTCTTCATTTTAGCCCACGTTCACTCCCAATCAGAAACTGACTTCATAAGTAGCACAGGTATTCAAACCACCTAACGACTTGATTCTCTTTTTCGATTATTAGTCCCCTATTCCTGAGGGTTCCCAACTGCAATTGGACTGACTGGACATTGTTGCATACTGAAGGCCAATCGAACTGCGTTTGTTCAGTCTGATCGAGAGTTTACTATGCGGACTAATTTCACCTCTGTACGAAACCTTAACAAGTGGTTTCGATCAATCAACTGAAGTCCAACAGACAATGATCGTTCGCTCCTCCGCCCGACTGCTCTTGGACACTTTTGAACTTGTACACTCTCATACGGTTCAATCAGGTGAGTTCGTTGGATAGATTTTGTGGGCCACTGTTCCATGAATGAATGAAACATTCAAACACAGAGGGTGTTATTCTGTGAACATAACCGACATTTTTTTCGCGGCTATTTGACTTCTGAAATTCCAAGCCAAAAACAGCAGCCAGAGTGAAAATGTGTTTCACCATTTACATCAAAACATCAAGCTGCGTGTTCTGATGCCTTACAGATCGAAAAAAACCAGGGCGTTTTGCATACCAGCTGGCCGGGATGCACAAATAACGAAATAGGTTTGGTCCTAGCGCAGTTCTCTGAATGCCCCGGTTTATCCGGAAAAGGATATTGCACATTCCGAATTAGCTACACACTCCCAAACCGACGGAGATGGTCCTAAACATAAACGTGTTCTCCATCATTATACTTTTCCAATCTCTTGTGCAAAGACCCGAAGCGGAGTTGGCGCTTACGGTGATCTAACATTCGAGATCACCGCGAGAAGCCCTTTTTCGTCAGGGTTGCCCTCTTTCATCTTTTCTTTTCTTTTCAATTTTTTTATTAATACAGTTAAGCAGATAGAGCTATTCTCACGCGGGAATAGTGACGATTACACTGAGGCATTTGTAAGGTGGGCTACTGGCGATCTTTGATTCCATCTGCGTATGATGTACGGTTTGCAGTGTCTATAGTTCTGTTATAGTTCCGAATCAACCTACATGTGCTCTCTGCATACAGTTGAGAAGCAAATGCGAAATAGTTGCATGTTTGCTCTCGCAGTGACATGCACGAAAAAAATATTAAGGGCGAGTATTCAGGCTTGTAGTACCGAAACTTTGCAGACTATCAGCAATGACTTTCCAATGGCTAAACAGAACCGAAGAACTGGAGACGGAGTGAATCATCCCTTTAAAATTGGTCACAAAGGTAGGGAGCGATCCATCAAAAGATTTACCACCTTTCCACGATAATCAGCGCCGGACTGTCACAAAAACTGTTGAGCGCATTGATTTTGGACTGAGAACACCGACAAGAAAATAACTATCTAAATGACATCGACCGTGCCCTGAAACCGAATGTCGTCTAGGCTAGGCTAGGAACTACCGTTGATCAGTACACACGGATTTGTGTAGACATTAAGTACAACAGTCAATTCGAAGGCTTTATGGTAATCACCGATAGATGTTAAGTGCTTCACCGAAAATGCATAATAAGTGCTTTCGGAAATGCAAGTACTTTGGCCGACTGCAAGTTGGAAACAATTTAAATTTGAGTGTGAAACCAGAGATTCACATTGAACAACCATACATACCTCCCAGACCACACGCGTTTTGTTGAACTGTTGAAATTGTTTGATCCGCTTCAGGTCAATCTCACTGGAGGCAGTCTGCAAATCTCTCTGTGAACCAAAAAAAAACATTCGAGAAGGATGCTGAGTAGATAGGAGGTATGCAGCACAAATAACGAGTGCGCTGGATGTCAGTTTTTTCCAATTTATTGCAAACTGTGGCCAGTAATCACAGAATGAACAAAGTAACCAAGCGAAATTACAATAATTCACTAGCACACATCGAAAAAAACTGAACTAATTACATATCGCGAAGATCAAAGTAGGAAATTCGCAGCCGTGAACTCCCATCGGTTATTGTTTTCGAGTATTCAGTATCAATTCCGTTGAAATCAACTGCACTCGGAATACCTGTAGAACCTGTAAAAATCGCTAACATACACACTTTTAGGTTTCACAAATTCGTGGTATGAAAACCGTGTGTTTTGGGCTGCATTACTGGGTCTGCATTGGATCAGTGAATTTCGATACAGCTGAGAGAACCGCTCACTTGGCTTGTCTTATCTGTTTGAAGGAATGCACTGAGCGGTCAACAAGGGTAAAACCACTGTTGTAAACAACGTTGGTCCCCAAACAAAGTAGTCAACTGGAAACCCGGTAGAGGTGCAAAGCCAACAGGAATTTATGTAGATACGATAAAACACTAATCACAGCAATAACTAAACCGAGTAGGACAACCGTTATTTTCACACTTCCTTACACTGATATGAGTTGCGACCACATCGCAGTATTATTCAGTCTATGATGAGATTGGAAGCATAAATAATAAATTAAAAGATAAAGTGAAATTCATACGAAAAAAAAACGACATTAAACGAAACCACATAAGTGAATTCAGCATTTGGCCTGATCTATACAGTGAACCTTTTCTTCATATTTTATCTTTTACATCCTTCATTATTGAACTAACAATGTGCATGATTTTTCAGGAAGGCGGCCGCGACCAACAGAGGGCTGCCAAATGGGGAAGTTGACCGGCGATGGGAAGATTCGAACTCGCGACCTTCACGTCCAAACGCCACGATCTCATCCGTTTGGCCACCTCTTGAACCTCAAGGATGTAACTCGCATCGTCGGATTAAATCCACCGGCAAATATATTCATGGTTTTTACCATGCGGCAGAGGAGCCACCTTCGACTATCTTGTCTACCAACAATTTCGAATGACTCTATTTGGGGTCAACATTAAAACGTAGCCAGTGAACATTATTTCATGCAACATGCTCGAAACCTGATTGCAGTGGATAGGGCATCCTCAATAGTCGCAAGAGTCCACTACTGCATGTGGGGAGCCCGCTAACATTGACCCCGAAGCTTGCTTATATAAGGTCCCAACAGATCACACGTGCTAACGAGCACTGCCTGATGGAATGTTAAAAATTCGAATCCGAGTTAATAACAATTATCACGCTTAACTCTAACCGGGTAGTCCGGTTGGCGTCCATTAACTCATGAAGATTATCATTTGCGTACCAGCGAGCACTGATAAATGATGCATTCTTCATGGCGATCTGATAGCTGAGCTTGGCATTTAGGTTGCAAACGTTTCATCACCGGTCGAGATGACATCGGTGATGAAAAGTCTGCAGCCTAAACGCCAGGCTCAGAGATCAGAACCCCATGAAAACAATCTGAGTTAGGGCTAACAATTTTCAAATCCACTGGAATGATGCAGTAGTTCATTTTAAATGTGAGCTCATCGCTACAAACATTCCTTTGAAAATAATGGGATATTTCAATTCTGTGGTTAAAACAAGCGTTAATGAGAGGAGTAACTCTAATCCAGGGAGAAAGCATTTTCATTCGACATTCTTCAAAATGCGGGATGCGACAGCTTAAAAGTACTCTATATTTACGCTTTGGGTGTACTTTATATATTGACAAAATAATAAAATTATCATTAAATGAATAGTTAAAAATATGATAACAGGATACCCTTTAATTAGCGAGCAGAACTTACACTAAGCCAAGGGTGATTCAGTGCCTGATTCGGTGTGATGCGCTTTTGAGGATCGAAAATGAGCATGTTTTTTACCAAATTCATCGGTGATGTCGGCACGTCACAGAGACAGTCGGGATCAAACTGATTTTCCGGAAAAAGATTCAGCGACGGAGAAGAAACGCAGGAAAACAGAAGGACAAGAGAAGAGCGAGTAAAGCCCAGAGTGGATGCGACTTATGGATAGACTGCTAATCCTAGTTGACTATCTACAGCGTTACGTGAAAACGTGAAGCCCTATACGTGCAACCTATTCACTCTGAATGCCAATTTGACATGCGGATGAATGGATGCAAAAATGAAGATAGTAAGTTATTCTAAACAAATCAACTGTTGAAACTAGCTTACTAGATCGCTTTGGAAAACGTCATCAGCCGAATAAAACAGACGTTCGACGGCTAATCGAGTTTGTGGCCTGCATCGATGACCGTTGAGCTGAAACTGAAATCACATTAAAACTAACCTATGGTCCGAGTCTACGTACGCGGTCCACTATGATCTACAGTTCTGGACAGAAACGCCCCAACGGTAGCTTACTGCAATATGATCGATCTGTCTCA
>LUCM01006746.1:132379-342419 GCA_008360955.1 Fasciolopsis buskii
GGGTGACCATCTAAACTGATCCTTGGAGTGCTCAACCCAGCGATCCAGCCTTTGTTGTCTACCATGAATGAGCTCTCCATCCCTACCGCACACGACTTCACTAACCGAAGTTCGCCGCCAACCGGTGTCACGGTTAAGCCTAAACAGTCTTTGATCTTTTTTACTTCCTTTATTAATGAAATAAAAATGTACATCATTTCTCAGAAAGGGGACCGCGGCCAACAGAGGGCTGCCAAGTGGACAGTTTGACTGACAGTGGAAGGACTCGAACTCGCTACCTTCACTTCCAAACTTCATAGCCTAATCCGCTTGACCACCACTGGTCTTTGACTGCTACCTGAAGCGGACGCTACTTCCATCTCTTCGGCTACCTTAACTCACCAGTCTTCACGGTCATTCTTAAGACTTATCGTCAACTGACGTTGCAACTGTCGACGCATCCTATTCTCCTCCATGCAGTTAGGCAGCTGGTGTTCTTGCTCTATTAGACCCAGCGACCCTTGTGAGATCCAGTGTCTTTGATGGATGCTAGATCTAGGAACACAGGTGAAGTCTGCTGTCACATGCATCGCCTGCTTGATTTCGTCCCTACTGTCGTCTACATTGCTGCTCGTCGAACTTAGTTCCTCGGATAGTTTCTGTTCATACCTGTTGCGAACAGCCGAATAAAACAGACGTTCGACGGCTAATCGAGTTTGTGGCCTGCATCGATGACCGTTGAGCTGAAACTGAAATCACATTAAAACTAACCTATGGTCCGAGTCTACGTACGCGGTCCACTATGATCTACAGTTCTGGACAGAAACGCCCCAACGGTAGCTTACTGCAATATGGTCGATCTGACTCAGAATACCTGTCGAGTTAGAGCGCCTTGTCGTTGTTCGACGCGAACTGTCGGAAATTTTTGTGCTAGACATGAATAAATTATTGTCCGCAAAACATTGGAGAAGCCTGTCCTCATTATCTGTACACTGATAAACAGTCCCTTGTTAAGGGACTGTTAACCGGGATCCAGTCTAAAACGGCCACTTCAGCCTTCTCACTTAAAACTATTCCTACTCCACGTTGACCCACAACTTGAGCCGCTACATCTCCTGAAGTGTACAGGAAATATCTTGACGAGACATTTGGCGCACTCAGTTGGATTACTCTACTCGAATCCTGAATTCGTGTCTCACTCACGCAACAGACATCAATCGAAAGTGAGTCCACCGTCAGAGCGAAACACGCCTGTTGGCCAGCCTGCATTGGAGTGCGCACATAGAAGGAACCGAGATTCAGAGGTTGACGACGCTTGAGAAAGTGTGAGCTACCAGACTGAAAACCAACTGCTACACTATTTGACAATGAACCGTTGCGAGTGTCGGGCGTGTTATCAGTAGGGACATTATGGGTAGGCAGAGGGGGTAAAGACATTTGGTTGGAGCCAGAAGAGACAGGTTGAGCAAAATAGAAGGAGGAACATCGATAACAGTAACCGGTACATGTCCATTAATACTACGATTCTTCAAATAATCAGCTGTCGATCCGGTGGATGTATCAGGAAACAAACCAATCCATCCAACTAGGGGGCGATCGTTTCGTGGCCAGCACAAAAGAACACATGAAAAACATACTCACCCGATGACCAAATGTCTACCGCCTGAGTATAGCCTTTGTTGATGAGCATTTCCGGAGCCATGTAAGCCACAGTACCAGCGAACTCTTAAAAAACCAATAAAATCATTGGGAGGTTGTAGAGGTAGCAGGCACCAAACAGAACACGGAATCCTTTGAAACTACAGAACCATGAGAGTATGAAAATGATGGCGTGACATTTTACGGGGATCATGTTCCTTTCCTAGAACGAACAGGATAGACTGGCGAAATTTGTCGTCCTTCTGGAAGTTCGCTCAGGTCAAAGAAGTTCACATAATACTAACGAAAAAACGCCGGTAATTTTGTAACGGAAAAAGAGGAAGAAGTCTGTTTTTTTCGGCCATAAATCAACATTCGATTCTATCTAGCGGCCTCTATCTCCAGATCCTTCTAACCAAGTCGAACAGACAAAATGTTCGTTTATTAATCAAAATTGAATTGCTTATACTGGTCTTCGATGATCGATACTCACCGGGTGATTCTTTTGCTGGCCGGTTTGGTCTAACATTGTTCATCGACTTTCTCATACGACGTTTTCAAGTACATTACTGACTGCCGTAATCGATGCAATGTTGCCCTGATGTGTTGATCACGTACCGATGTGACAGATAAACCGAATCAAAATCCATTATCCTTAAACCGGTCACGCACGAAGAGAGGTTGTCAACGCCCACCTGAATCCCCAAGGTTCTTATAAGGTTACCAGTATTGATACATTTTGAAATGAGACGCAACACAGATCTTTGGTCGAAATTCCACCGGAATTTTTCACTTTCTATTTTGTTATAATTAACATGCAGCTAGTTCAATTTTTGTTCTCGACTTCGAGTATGGATTCCGAACACGATTCCAGTTCACATTTTCGCAGCAACTGTGCAACTTGAGTCGCACACCTCCAAAACTAAATTTGGCTGGTCCGAAATAAATTGTCTCTGCTTCATCGGGCGCTCCCATTGCTTTATCTGGTAACGGCAGGAGGTTCTTACAAGCAGTCAGAGGCTATTTGTTCACCGCAGCATTGACATCACTGGAGACGGTGAGCTGTGGACGTAAAATTTCTCGACTGATTTGCGACTCTTTTACTCACTTTTAATGTTAGCCTCAATTTTCTTCTATCACGTCAATCTGCGCTCTTTATACAGAGCTTGCGAGTCGAAATGTGGTATGAGTTTCAGTGATTCAATGGATCTGCCAACTTTGTCGTCTATCAGATCCAACGTTAAATTTGCATCCCTAATATCCAATAGTCGTCACTGTGTAGGCAGTGACACTGTTAACCTATCAGTAAACAACGGGATAACCAACACCGTTTACATTGGAGTAGCCACGTGTAACACCGGTTAGGACCGGTTTTGCATGTCAGTACGTGGGATCAGATGGCCGTTTGTTCTTCTCGGAGGGAGTTAAGTGTCGACATTATTCAGGACTAGGATGATTAGTGCTTTCAACAATAGGCTGCAGAATAAAGCATCATAACTGTCGCATGATTAAAACTAATTACAATCCGTATAGCTCACTTACCATGTTACATGTATTTCCAAAATCAGATGATAATAGCATAAATATGTGACCCAATCCTTTGCAGACCATGCCAAGATAGCCAAATCACCATTTAGGCAAGTTATTTGAATTTCGGTTCTAACGTCTATGCGCACCCAATGTGACGCCTCTCTTGTATATTTTCCAGCGGGAACTACATAACCGGACGACAGTTTGGGGCTACCTTGAAACATATCCTTGCTTATTTTCCTCGTTTTTACGATATGCTTCATTCGTGAGTTTAGTGGGAGAGGCATGGTCATAGCCACTACGGCCAACTACTAGGAAGGGGGACCAGCAACTGTAACTCTGAAACTTGGAGTACATGGAACCAGATGTGGTAACGAGACGAGTTATCCTCTATCATCAAATTAAAAAGGTGGTGTGGGATTCTAAACTCTGATTATTTTCGTGACAGACCGTTAATCCACGTCACCACCATCGGTCTCTGACTGAGTCAAGGATTTGCCGGAGTTCCTCTTGAGATGCTTCGCAACTACTGCATTACTGAAATAGAATGTAGAAGGCGATGAGACAAGATCGAACACTTCGAAATGCATCGAAAAAACAATGACCCCTGACCTGTAACTATGGTCATTCGAAGTCCGAAAATACCACAGACAAAAATGTTTATACGGACGCGAGGCTTTGGTGAACGCACGCCAATTTTTATAGTCGTGGCAACTGAAACGTCGGCTTAGTATAGACCTTCTGGCTCCAGAGTGTTAAGAATTGAACGATCATTATGGTTACGCTATTTCCAAACCAAACCAAAGTATGACAAATTCGAAGGCAAGAAGGTGTGAACAGAATAGCACCCCTGGTCACGATGTTCAGTCATATATTTCAGTGCATTGAACCACTGAGTGGCTGGACCTTTTGAACTTGACAGCGGAAGAATAAAGTCATAAACAAGTCAGATCGTGTGACTGGAGCGTCCGCAGGTTTTTTGTTCATTTCCAATCATGGATCAGCATCTGAAACTAAGAAGTTCACAAATTATGCCCGGCAAAAATCCACAGCCAGTTTGAACACAAACAGATTCTGCAATGTTCACCAACAACATAGAATGGAGCTGTTGTTGCATGCTTTCATTCAGCGAAATGAGCCAGCACATACCACCGTCAGTTCATGAATGATGATTCGTTCTGGGGAAATCATGATAATAGGACAGCACAATACGAAGTGAGATTGGCACTGTAGTTTCAGAGAAAAGCACAAGATAATCGCAGATTGGTGGCTTACCTTGAATTGGATTATTTGCCTGAAAACTGGTTGCACTGCCGAAATCGATTAACTTTAGATGATGCTTTTCTGTCAACAACAAGTTATCCGGCTGTACAAAAAAGAGACGGGGTATAAAAGGCGTGAGGAAAAATGTCAGGACACAGGACATAATCTCAAATGTTACGGGTTAGAAAACGCAATGAGGACACCGAGAGCTAGAATGAAGATAGCAGAAGAACTAATAGCACCAAGCCCGACGTGATATCAAAACCGGCAGACTGTAACACAGACCGGTGAATGAATGGCTATCACCGATCTACATATTGAAGTTGATATAAATAGAGAACAAATTTGCCAAACGTCATGCGGGTTATCCGTAGTCTGAAACCTCCGATTCAATTATCAATCTCTGCATGCCTTGCTGTCTACATGAAAGCAATGCACGGCATCCTATCAGGCAATTTTGGGTTTCCAGAGGTTTACTTCGTAGGACATTTAGTGAAACCGCAATGCCGAGAAAAATTTTCACCGAGTTACTCTGCGCTCTTTGATGTTAGTCCGCAGAACGTATCGCGAAAAAGTAAGATAATAAATTCCAATCAATCAGTGAGGTGGTGAATTTGCGACTATGGTAATGAGCGGGTGGGTGAATGTATGAATGAGCGAACGGCAAAATTAGCAACCACGGGGGCCTGGCCGTACTTTGATGTCGCGGTGCATGATAGACTGGTCATGACAGTACTTCAGTGCATCAAGTAAACCGCGCATCCAAAAACTGCAGTAAAATGCAACAATAAGAGGACGATTCATTGAAGCATCTGTCATTAGTAGATGTGCACCAAAGAGTGCACGAGAACTTATCATCACGAGGGACTAAGCCTAATGTGCACCCGAAACATTTTGCTGTATTCCAATAGAGCATGTGCACAGTTTGATCAGGGGTAAATGCCACCTGGATGTTCATTGGACAAACCGCTGCAGTGATCGATATTAACCTAATTCTCTTAAATGGGCTTGCTACGACACTAGCTGATGACAAATAAAACAGGGAATTGGAAGTTCCAGCTTCCCGAGACTGTTAGGTGGATTGAAGAACGGAAGCAAGTAATGTACAGGAGAAAATGAATTTTCCAACCCCACTTTTAGTTATCCAAAGACAGTGCTGTATTCACTGATCGAGAAAGGCCTTAGTATTTGAAGCGGTACGGGACCAAGAAGCAGCAAAACAGACCAGAGGTGGCGACCAACTGAACAACGGCAGTTTGTTGTCTTTTGTTTGGGGTCATAAGTAATTACGACTGATAAAAACAAGATGGTCTCCTCAGATCCCCAATTGTGTAAAAAATCCATGACTATCATTTTAAATCAAAGGACTATGGCGTGTCCAACTTAAGCGCAACACTATCTCCCTATTTGTACACCGATGTCTTTCCCGCTCCCCTCTATTCTTCCCCTGTCACTTCCGCTGGTTTACTAAAGAAAGACTTCAGAACCCTTCGTCGTGCTTTGTCAACTATCAATGGTGCCTGTTACATACCACTGAAAGAACTCTGCATCAAATTGTGACATGCATCCAATCACGTGCGGGAATTATGTACATAAAATTCTTTCGGATCCCGCCCATTTCCAAACAATGCAATGACCTTTCTAAATGCCGTTTTCATATCACGACACGTTCTAACTTCCGCCCATACCCTCTCGCATAAATGCCTACAGAAATTCCCTACCTATACCGAATTCTCACCAATCCAAAACAGATCAAGACCGGTTTCCTATACAATCTCTTCTGAACTTCAAATTTTTATTATTCGCTAGGTTTTTTTCTAATTATATACTCTAATGAGGAAAAGGAAGCAGATTAGAACGGAGAACGAATGATAAGCAAGCGAGTAAAATGTAACTTACATGATTAGCCTCTCGCTCAGTTGTTCTTTGTTACTGATATAGTCGAACAACTCACCACCAGGCACACTGAGACGAAATGCCAAATAAGGTTGGAGAGAAGAAAATCGAGTAAAACGAAATGAGAATACAACTGAGTCGTAAATCAGAGGATAGTTGTTGAAAGTCAGTTGCAAATGCAAAGTTCTGCATAGGAAGAGGAACGATAGAAGTAACGAGCGATTTGGAGGGAAACCTTTCGATGTGGAGGTGTGGGATTCTGTATTTTCAATGACTTACAAATCGCACACCCTAGTTTTCCAAAGGCTCTAATTGGGACCATTAGAATGACCATTTTACTTTGCTCTGGGCAGCCAAGTAGTAACTTAACAACAGCGGATAACAAATTATGGATAATGGGTTATGACGGACAATGTATAGCAAACAGACATTTGCAAGAGTTAATGGGCGTGCAAGAAACCATATATAAGTGACTGTTCTTACGCTTCTGCCGTAGTGCTCCCGCGTTCATTAAAGCTAGGGTGAGTTGGTCTAGCCTGACTACCTGATGGGTCAAACTTTTGAGTCAAAGACTTCCTATAGGGTTCCCACAAAAAACACTCTTCTGCGGTGTGGGTAGCCGTGAAGCATCACTCGCCCAAATATCTCCAGTGCTTCTCACAGAGAACATTACTAATTCCCGTTTTTTCCGACAGAGACTACGCAAGCTACCACGAAGAACGGTGGCTCGTTAGATTAATTTGCCGGCAGCGTCAGCGGAAGGCTAGGAAATACTTTAGAAACAAAACTCAAGCCTAAGTTTTTATCCCAGTCACTTGCCTTTAAAATCCGCAAGCTAAACCAGACTGAAAAACGTTGGCCTAATTAGAACTCCTGAAAATTTTAAGCTGAGTCCCTGCTCATGGCGACCTTTTACTTCGGTGCACCATGAGAAGTGGTGTTCGTCGAGTTTGTACTATTTGACTTTCTCTTCCCAACTGTCACTGAGACGATAACGGAGATAGCCATATCATCTTATGAGAACAAAAGTAATGGCATTCGTTGAGAAAAGAAACTGTCTAACGCAGAGTATCTGGACGATGTTATGCTACTTAGTGACGATCCAAATAGGTTGCGAGCTATTCTAAATTCCTTGGACGATAAATTAGGTACCTTTGGGATGCGTGCTGCATATTCAAAGTGGAGAATGTTGTTGTGGAGCAAGATTAGCTCGGAGCCGAACCGCGCTGTCACAGGGGAAGGTTCGATGAAGTAGACATTATTAATTACTTGGATGGTTGCACCTAACCTGGTAGCTATTTCTTCGCGCACACAGAAAGCTCGACTGGCATTCATCAATTTGAAACATTCGTGATATCACCGTTACATGTAATTATTGACCAGAGGCCGAGCCTACTCAGCACCATTGAGGTCAGTGCTATTAAACGGCTTAGGAACAAGGCCGTTGAGAGCAGAAGATATGCAAAGACTTTCGGTGTTTGAACAGTTATCTTCGTGCTATTGGTAGAGTATGGTGGATGATTCTCTCAACAACTGAGGCTAGGTATAAGATACCGGGTAATTTGACTGCGTCTTCAGAAAAGCTACTGAATATAAATATATTAAAGCAGTTGGGACGTTCTTTGCGCGCCTGCCTCACCGTACACTGCTGTCCGAGGCAGGCAGTGGTTGGGAAGTTGGCTGAAGTGGCCAGTCGACGACATGAGAAAAAGGTTTGAAAAGCTTAAGTTGCAAACTGCTCGCATAAGTACAGTTAGACTATCGGATTGCAACTCACAAAAATCTAAGCCATTTTTGTAACCGACAGATGTAGAGTCCAATTCAGCAGTTGGTGGCGTTATTAATTTGGAATTCGCTTCTCTCCTAAGTGATTCTTCAACTTATTATTTTCTTGCGGATCATTCATTATTTCTCGTTCTCTTTTCCTCTTTTGAGTGGATGATTTTGTGAGATAGCAACCAAAACCAGAGCATAATGGTTAGTGGCTGCAAAATGCGAAACCAGAAATAGTTGGTCTATACATAGGATGATGTTAAATGTTAAATATCAAAACGATTCGCCAAACTACTCATAACATCTCTCCGACAGGTGCGAAAAAACCCAAAGTGAAAATGTTGCTCTACTGCTTAAACAGACTTATGCAATCCATTCCACGGAACAGAATGTCACTGACTACAACGCATTCGTGGAAGCTTACGTACAACTCAGCAACACTTGAACACAATTAGATATCTTGTCAGGCTGTCGCGCCGTCTCTGTTATGGTGAACACATTAATCACCTATTAGTCAATTTATGAACGGACAAACCAAGACTGGTTGTCACAATTCTGCCGACGGAAATCTGTTCTTTTTTACCCTTTTTACATTTATATGTTGTGTTGATATTCCGATCCCAAAGGTATGCAGAACGGAACATCATACACCAAATGACGATCGATACTTTGAAACATCACAACATGCTACTGACACAGACTACTAACGATAACAGCAAAAAATAATAGTTGGGATAATAGCAACACTAATTTGTTTATGCCTATACTTCGCTCCCTGCACTGCAAATGGAAGGAACTGCAGGAACGGGACCTCAGTAGTTAGACTTTGGCATGAGGAATCGACCGACGGCTGCAGAGATCAAACCGACGATACTAACCGATTGCCAGTCGCGTGCTTTACCAAACGCATGTCTGAGTCACCTACAAGACTGGTAAAATCGTATGCATGTGATTACCTATAAGAGTGAACAAAAAAGCAGACAAATTGTAGTAGAGTAAAACAAAGGGTTGATTTGACTTAATTTCAACTGACTAGACTTGAGAACTCCAGCAGCAAGAAATTCCACTGAATTTCGAACTTAATCCAAGGAAATCAAGTAGCAAAGCTGTTATATATCCTTGACTCTTACAAAGAGATCCCTGTCAAAATAGCCCATTGTCGTGTCATCGACAGACAGGGACTATACCATGCACTGAGGTGAAACGAACACAGCCTCAGTCGGGTCACTGTGGTCACGCACCGATGATGACTACTAACAAGTATGAAACATCAATGATTCCCAATAATTATTTCAACACAGAATATGCACCATAAAACAGTTCACGAGAGTCAATGGTTTAGCGATTCTGCTGAAATGAGAACGAAACCAAAATAAGGTTTTCGAAGTAATTAGACTCGAAGAATTCCCCGTTCAATTCCAATTTCAAACTTCTCAAGACGAGAAGAAAGCTGGGAACCCCGAAGAAGTTGGCACCCCAAAGAGGAAATGTAAGCACGAAAAGGTGCTTGAATTTACTGAGCAGCACTCCGAGTGATTTCGAGACGTTGTGTTTCAAATGACATGTGACCTACAGCTTTCACTTTTCACTCGTTGTTTCACTGTAATATGAAGTGAATTAGATTAATCAAGTGACTGTGCATGCCATTCATTTCAGGACCCTCAATGTATCGCCATGTCTGATTTTTGCTACAGTAGCGCAGTTAAGCAGAGTATCAAAAAAGAGGTTACTTTACATAGTAAAGTCATGATCATCACATCATCGCATTAACAACAGTCACGGGATGTCTGTAGGCATTTCATAAAACAGCACGCTATCAACTTGTGAATTATCCGAATCACGAAAGCTGTGCAGAATGGCTGGCTCTACCTGCACTAATCCTTCCAAGATGACTGTCTCCATTTATCAGTAACAATACATGATCGAGGCGGAACTCGAACAGAAAGTTGTGAAACCGCCACCTTTAAGTCGTCTATTGGCTATAACACATTTGAAATATTTAAAAGACATGAAAATCCTAATCAGTAGCACGAATACACCACGGTCGCAAAGTACTGAATGCTAGTCAGCGTAATCAAGCAACCTAGAAAAACGAACTTCCTACTAGAGGGTATAGCAGGTCAGATTTGACAATCATTCAAGTGTCCTGTGAAAATTTGTTCCGAACGGCGATATTGAATCCCAAACCCCTAGACGTTTAATCTAAAGTAACCAACATTCAGTCGGCAACAACCGAGGAAGAATATACCCTATAACAACATCTTTTTCTGATCCAGAAAGAAAGAACGGTTTGCAGTTCTTTGACCTGTTAATGTGAAATGAATTAGGATGAATACTTGCACTGAGAAGTGCATGAGAAAAGCTAAAATAACAATCTACATACATGTCTGCATCTATCTATTTTATCCGACACAAAACAAGTACAATGTGTCATCTGTTTTGCTCGCTCTGTCAAGGCTGAGCCGTGCGTGCTTCAATGTTTAGACTAACAAGGGAGAAAACAACACTGACACAAGGTACACCGTAATACGCGTGTAATGTGGTTTCCTGGTATTTGGCCAGAAAACAAAATACAGAGAACGGAACTTACAATTCGGTAACCAGGTAAATTGTTTGATTACCCGGAAAGAGCCCAAAAACTCGAACTGAAAGGAGGATGAAAAAAGAAATTGCTTCGAATGCCTCTAATCAGTTTTCTTATTGAAAGATCAATGGGTAAAATTAGCTGAACCGATCTGAGATGGGATTAGTGAAGTGAGGTGACTTAAAGTCAGTCCGCGAATTGAATGCAGACAATCAAGAAAGCAAAAACTACTTACTAATGTTATCATGCTGCAATCTCGCGCATATATTTGCTTCCTTCAGAAAATTGTTAATAACTACATGGAAAAGACAATCAAAACAAGAAGTGAGTTGTCCTTTATGGGGAAGTGATCACGAAATGTTTATGCTAGCATCTGGCTTACGCTTACCATATGCAAAATCAACATGTTCATCACTACAAAACAAAAATGGATGCCAAAAATGAATAAACAGATTTTCACAGATTTCATGACGCTCAAACTCGATGTTTTTCGGCCTGCACTGACGTCTTTCGTGAGCCTCTGGCTGTTTACGATAGTGTTTACACCGAAACTGTTTCATCACCGGACTAAATGACTCGGTCGTGAGTAAACAGATATACGCAACCGAACTTTTCAGGACGTTGATACACCTTGAGAATTGACAGTTCACCTGAACTTCTGTTATGCCAATCGAAACAAGTTCTTTTCTCCGTGCATACAGCTATTGAGGCAACAACAAGAACAGGCTTACAGGAATGGGGGGCACTCTACCGTAAGACATATTTGACAAAAACGGAAAAAGAATACTAACAATGAAACTGTACGCGGGAACAACAATTGACACCAAACTTTAAATACGCTGAGAAAACTTCGTGGCGCGTGTGCTTTACCCCAAAAATCCGAATATAGAGCCGCGAAACTGAATTAATCGCCTTCCTCCATACTAAAAATTCAGTACGTCACGGGATTCGTGTGGACCTACCACTACACGACAAACCACCACCGAATCATTAACAGCATTAGTTTTCTCGGAACCTGCAAGCTTGAGGATACTAAAAGACTCTCCGAATTACCTAGGGACTCTACAGCAGGTGCATTGAAAAAAAATCAGTTGCCGATACCTGAAAACCAATATACATCATCCCATACTTATTTTGTTAAGACCACAGAATCTAACCTAAGACCATCACAAATATATTACGTTCATGCAATAGTTCAAGCAAGACACTGACCAACAACGTCACTGACGAATACTTTCCTATGATAAAATAGATTCGAGCATTTTTTTCTAATACAACCTGTTGTATGACAGCACACCTCACGAAACATCTCCAGCTCTTACATACGTTGCAAATTCGACCCTTTAAAACGCGAAAAACAACCCATAATATCCATCAATGGAAAATTTAGCTTCCTGACTTTGAGGTCTTCACAATGATTTGTGATTGAAAACTTACCGCATGGGCCGCAAAACTGTTGTTCTAGTGCGCAGGAGGCTTGCCAAATGGAACCGCGGTTGTGCTAAAACACCTACATGAGTTTATAGTTTCTTTACCCACCAGTAAGGGACAAAATTCCTCGACAATCAACCTCAACATTTGGAATAACTCAGAGATATACTAGAATTTATCTCGACTTCCCATTTGGAAACCAACATCAACAACTACATTCACCGTCAAATAGTAGGGCAAGCTTCATGACCGCTGCCTCTTCCCCAGAGCTACGTTTCTACAAAAAGGAGCGAACATCCAAAGGCAACAAGGAGTGGACATGCACACCCGAGAACAGATAAGAACGCTGCGGTAGCCAACACACAGAATACAGTCTAACTGTACAAACGTACTTTTTCAGTCATTCCGATTTGACAGAAAATGACAACACGATCGCCACTGTTCACGGTTCACTGCCATATGCCCCAGTCTCCAGTCAGCTAGTTGACAGGTCTTTCGGACCCCAACCAAGAAGACGTAAGACACTTACTTTACCTAAGTTCCCTGCGCATTTTCTCATTCTACGTTGCCACGTCATCTGCTGACCTCCACATGGTTTGTTCCACTCCGTGGGAGGAACGCAAAATTGGATACGGTATGGTAGACAAGGGTTGGCCATACACAACAGGTGACCCAAACAGTGTAGTCTACCAAGCTTCATACGCTAAGATAAGATAATCTCAGAATTGGCACTTAGTAGTAAATTTCTCACTTCACATTACTCACTCGGTCAAGCCATCTAATCCCAGCGATGTTACGCAGATATCGGTTATCGAAAAACCCCAGTAACGAACATCTCCGACACGCATGCCCCATGTCTCGCAGTCATACAACAGAACTGAGCGCACTGCAGCACAGCACACGTGACCTTCCAACATCAGGAAAATATCACGCCGACTCCACAAGTGCTTCAGTCTAGCGTAAACAGCTCGAGCCTTGGATACACGCGTGTTCGTCTCTACTGCGAGGCTACCTATCCTTCGACACGCACCTACCAAGATAAAGGAAACCGTTCACATTCGTTAGGCACTCTCCATCCAGCATCACGTTCGAGGCTACTGTCGTCTAGTCTTGTAATAGCACTCTGTACTCTGAAGGTACAAAGCATAAGCCAAACCCAACGACCGACCTCGAAAGTCTATCTAATGCACGTTGTGCATGGTCCGCGGGTCCGAACAGGCACACAACGTCACCTGCGTCATTTAGGTCACATAGCTTCCCTCCATTCCCCAGTTCGATTCCTACATCCTCGAGACATCCTAAAGCATCTTCCATCACCTCGTCCATGGCGAAGCTGAACAAGATTAGAGAGATGGGACACCCTTGTCGAACGCCATTAGCAGTTTCGAATGAACTAGACATTTCACCGTATAGCCTCATGCGACCATAGATATGCGAGTAATATCCACGGATTAGGTTCACGAAATTTGATGGCCGAATAGTGAACATCTGGTCGACGCAACATCGACCTGAACGAAATCCGGCCTACTGTTCGCAGAAATTACTCTCGCTAATGGGTGTCAAACGGTGCAGCATGCTCGAAGCTAACACCTTAGCAACTATCGGCAGTGAGCTAATCCCCCGACGATTGCTACAGGTCATTCCGTGTGTCCTTCTTGAAGATGGACGAGCGCAATCAGTGACTCAACCCACGATAACAGAATACACTCCGTGTTCCAAATATCATGAAGCAAGGAGGTAAGTGATTTCATCAGGGCTTCTCTACCCAATTTGAAAAGAACCGGAGGATGTTCATCGGGACCTGCTACTTTTCCCCGCTTCAGAAGTCGAATATTCGACTTTAATCCTAATCCCGTTGGGGGAGAGAAGTCAAGAGACACCTCACAGAGATTCGCAACACCAAACATCGGCCCAAAAACGTTGGTGGGTGACCATCTAAACTGATCCTTGGAGTGCTCAACCCAGCGATCCAGCCTTTGTTGTCTACCATGAATGAGCTCTCCATTCCTACCGCACACGACTTCACTAACCGAAGTTCGCCGCCAACCGGTGTCACGGTTAAGCCTAAACAGTCTTTGATCTTTTTTACTTCCTTTATTAATGAAATAAAAATGTACATCATTTCTCAGAAAGGGGACCGCGGCCAACAGAGGGCTGCCAAGTGGACAGTTTGACTGACAGTGGAAGGACTCGAACTCGCTACCTTCACTTCCAAACTTCATAGCCTAATCCGCTTGACCACCACTGGTCTTTGACTGCTACCTGAAGCGGACGCTACTTCCATCTCTTCGGCTACCTTAACTCACCAGTCTTCACGGTCATTCTTAAGACTTATCGTCAACTGACGTTGCAACTGTCGACGCATCCTATTCTCCTCCATGCAGTTAGGCAGCTGGTGTTCTTGCTCTATTAGACCCAGCGACCCTTGTGAGATCCAGTGTCTTTGATGGATGCTAGATCTAGGAACACAGGTGAAGTCTGCTGTCACATGCATCGCCTGCTTGATTTCGTCCCTACTGTCGTCTACATTGCTGCTCGTCGAACTTAGTTCCTCGGATAGTTTCTGTTCATACCTGTTGCGAACAGCCGAATAAAACAGACGTTCGACGGCTAATCGAGTTTGTGGCCTGCATCGATGACCGTTGAGCTGAAACTGAAATCACATTAAAACTAACCTATGGTCCGAGTCTACGTACGCGGTCCACTATGATCTACAGTTCTGGACAGAAACGCCCCAACGGTAGCTTACTGCAATATGATCGATCTGACTCAGAATACCTGTCGAGTTAGAGCGCCTTGTCGTTGTTCGACGCGAACTGTCGGAAATTTTTGTGCTAGACATGAATAAATTATTGTCCGCAAAACATTGGAGAAGCCTGTCCTCATTATCTGTACGCTGAGCAGCCAAAGCGCACCGCTCACCTAAACAGGCTTTCGATACACTCAGTCTCCCAACTTGTGCATTAAAACCACCTGCTACCACTACAGTGTCAGAGCCTTTGCTCTTCCGAACAAGGTTGGGGAAGTCGTCATAAAACACCTCTTTTTGCATGTCAGTGCTGCAGTCTGTTGGGGCGCGTTACGAGATGACAAGTAAACCGAGCTTAACACTACTATTCTTCCGGACGCCAACTGGTCCCTGAAGTCTCACGGCGCACAAGGGACTGTTAACCGGGATCCAGTCTAAAACGGCCACTTCAGCCTTCTTACTTAAAACTATTCCAACTCCGCGTTGACCCAAAACTTGAGCTGCTTGGTCACCTGAAGTGCGAAGAAAATATCTTGACGAGAAATTTGGCGCACTCAGTTGGATTACTCTACTCGAATCCTGAATTCGTGTCTCACTCACGCAACAGACATCAATCGAAAGTGAGTCCACCGTCAGAGCGAAACACGCCTGTTGGCCAGCCTGCATTGGAGTGCGCACATAGAAGGAACCGAGATTCAGAGGTTGACGACGCTTGAGAAAGTGTGAACTACCAGACTGAAAACCAACTGCTACACTATTTGAAAATGAACCGTTGCGAGTATCGGGCGTGTTATCAGTAGGGACATTATGGGTAGGCAGAGGGGGCGAAGAGATTTGGCTGGAGACAGACAGGTGGAATAAAAGAGCGGTAAGCATAAAAGATAAATTAAAACTCTGTTGCCTCCTAATCTTCTCTTTCTGTCACGAAAAACGGCTTTCTTGGTTTTTCCTGCCCCACTTATACTCCATCTAGCGCTCTCGCATTTAGTTTTATAAAGATGTTTTAAATGAATGAAGCAAGAGTGCAGTGAAAGGGACATGTCCCATAGCCACTATGGCCCACTACACGGAGAGGGAACCGCAACCTTGGCCCTGAATCTTGGAGTGGCGAAGAACCCAATGATGTTTCACTAGGGCAGATGTCGTGACGAGCCAGGCGCCAACAACTGCTGTCTGCCCCCAAAGAGACTGTAGATCGGGGATTCGAGCTTCTGACCCTTCCGGTGACAGACACACATATAGATAAAGAGAGGCAAACGGCTGAAACCGTAGTGAACCCACTCATATAGCTGAGAATCACTATGCAAGAATGAGAAACGATACACCAGCAACGACGAACCTTGAGAAAATTCAAATCACCGCTGGAAAAGGTATAGAGTGTGTAATGGCCAACTAGGTGCAAACATAAACAAGCACACAATCGTGTACAAGAAGTTACATGATTGGCTAACTGAAGTAGCTTTTTCGGCACTTAAAATTTTAGAATGTCTTATATTTCTGTGAAATATCAACACTCACTGAAGAAGTCGCAAAACTTATCACGAGCCCAATCAGCTAACTTTAAAATATAAACGTGCAGAGGAACTTTATGAATAAAATGAAGAACAGAGACTTCACAATAAGAAAATTGCTCATAAAACCTACTGCTCTGATGAGGAGGTTGATCAAGCGGCATTTTGATAGCAACCCGGGTGTTCGGTGAGTTTTTCATATGACCCAATTTTACAACTCCAAATCCACCACTTCATGGGAAACAAAACACGATTTTGGATTGTTAAACTGCACCATACCGCCCCAATTCGTCATCAATTGAATAAAGCCGCGAGAACAAATCTTCGTCTATGTCAATGTTGAACGTGTTAGAAGCCATCCTGAAATGCGGAGAACAGCCACAGCTAAGCGAGTTACTACAGAAAATTAACCGTTATCATAAAAATTCTGGCTGAGAAATGCAGCAGGCCGTTATTAATACGTTCGTCAATCCTACGAAGTGTTTCCTCTGAAGAAGAAACAATATATCCAAACGTTCAGGCAGGATTAATGCTTAGGACCAGCTTTTGCTACCCTTTGTCGTCTCCAGTGGAGCATGGTAGGACTGCCGCATGTCCCCATTTTTTTAATTTGCCATAGATGGTGCTCTACAGAGTACCTTATTTGGTCTTTTAGACGGTGCAGTTGAACTCCTCGGGGAAAAGAATTTCTGACCTAGAGTATACCGATCATATCGCCTTGCTGAGTGACAATGCAAAAGCAATGTAAAGTGCGTTGGACCGCTTGGCGACTGAGGTATTCAAATGCGGCATGTCATTTGCACCTTCAAAATGCAAGGTACTTCTTCAACAGTGGCAGGACCCCATGCCTGCACACACTCCTTGTGGTGACAGGTTAGAGGTATTCAATAGCTTCAAGTGCCTCGGGAGCCTGATCGCACCTGGCGGCAGTGTTGGGGAGGTCACATCAGGAATTCGGAAAGCCAGAGCAGCTTTCGCGAATCTTCGACAACTGTGGCGCCGTCATGCCATTCGACTTTCCCTCAAAGGAAGGGTGTACAAGGCCTCAGTTCGTAGTATTCCTCTGTACGGTTGCGAGACTTGGTCTATCCGTGTTGATGATGCTCAGCGACCTTCTGTTTTTGACCACCGATGTCTCCGAAGCATTGCTGGTGTCTTGGGGGAACAGGTGAGCAATGGCGAGGTGCGTCATCATGTGTTAGGTGTAGACAGTAGCATCTTAATTGAAATAATCGCTCCACGTCGCCTTCGGTGGCTTGGATAATGTATTGCGTGTGCCTTTCCATTGTCAACCTTTTCGTATACTCTTTCTGCGCGTGCTAGACATTACTGGAAGAAGCGATGTGGCGGTCAGGCTATAACTTCGCGTAGAGGTATGAGGAAATTACCTTCTACTTTGGTCTCGATTGGTGCTTCCAGCCTTCGTGGTTAGGGCTCAACAGATGAGGATTGTTGTCGGTTAGAGAGGCTGAGATATGGTTCAGAACCGAAGTCAGTAGAACTCGACCTCCGAAAACAACCAAAGAAACAATGTGTACGGTGAAAACATGAAAGACAGTATATATATATATATATATATATATATATGTATATATATATATATGGTAAACAATGGGCTATTCAAATTATTCTATCAGAATATAGTGTATTACAATGGGTGGACAAACGGAGTTAGACATGTGGATAAGATATATACCACAAGTGACAAATGACGGCCGATAACACATTATTAAGCTGATATGAACGGTCCCGGTCCAACAGAAAATGGGTGAAAATGAGGATAAAACTTATTCTGCTTTGCAGTACGCATGGTCAGGTCCATTCCATGCTGAACAGGCATTCTTTTTTGCTACATATTTAAAGCACGAGTGCAAGTGAAGGGACGTCCCACTGCCACTAAGGTCCAGTACAAGGGGGGACCGGCAACCGCGACCCTGAACCTTGGTATAGAATCATATAAGGTCCCAATGTATCAGGGGTGGTTGCGAGCCGGGTGACAGCTAGTTCCTGTCTACCACCAACTAAGCGGACACTCGCAATTAATGAGGGTGTTTGGGTTCGCCGATTAGGTATTTTGCCAACTTCATCCACGGCAATTTGGTTAACATCCCCTGTTTCTTCCGTTAATTTTCGTCTGCTGCAACCAAATGACGAAGCGAAACTGACTTCCCTACTATTAATCGGTCGGACTTATGCGTATTCTGAAATACAGACTCCTTTCAAAACTGGGGAGATGTGCGATCAACAATTTTTCCAGTCGTTGCTGAATTTATCGCCAAAACGGTCACTTAGCGGAGAGTTTCAGTTCCTCCTATCATCAACCTTGTGCAAACGTGCTGTCTTTGGTTACCAACCCACAGCATTCTGAAATCCAAATGCGAGCGGGATATGCAATTACAAGACAACTTAAAAAAGGGAACAATAAGAAGGCAAAGAACTAAATGGCCACAGAATTCAATCTCATCACTGGTTTCAACCGGTGCTTCGGAAAATCCCGTGGACCCAAACCCGGTGGTTTAAAGGCACTCACACGGGCCAGTCCACTGGTTAAAGTCTTCATACTTTTCTCCCTTGAATTAGTTTCTAACCGTTAACTGCCTCACAGAACAGCATACAGCAAGACAGTCGTTCTATGGAAATGCACAAAGCATGTTTCAACCACCTTAATCTACTCCAATTCAGTGTCTGTTCTAAAGGCTTGACTCTAGGACGCAGAACCTTACGCTTGATCTCAAAATTCGCCTACCATATTCTACCAGTAGTACGAACACAAGTGCTCAAACATCGAAATTCTTCGCATATTTTCTGCTCTCGAAGACCAAGTTTCTGAGCCGTGCAGCAGCATCGACTTCAATGTTGCTGAGAAAACTCTTCACAGTACACGTGACCTTCCAACGTCAAGAAAATATCACGCCGACTCCGCAAATGCTTCAGTCCAGCGTAAACTGCTCGAGCCTTGGATACACGCGTGTTCGCCTCTACTGCGAGGCTACCTATCCTTCGACACGCACCTACCAAGATAAAGGAAACCGTTCACACTCGTTAGGTACTCTCCATCTAGCATCACGTCCGAGGCTACTGCCGTCTAGTCTTGTAATAGCACTCTGTACTTTGAAGGTGAATAGCACAGACCGAACCTCGAAACCATCCGATACGCCACGAAGAACTGCGGATCGATGAATTTATTTGATGGTAGCATGAACTGAAGGGGAGATTAGTATTCAAGCGTTAAGTAAACTTTCAATTCAGTTAGCTTGCTTCAATATCCGCACACTCAACTGGATAGATCAACAAGCTGCCCTGACCAGGTTTCTAGGGGTTTTTAAAACAGGTGCACGTTACCTCTCCGAAACGCACATATAAGATCACACTTCTGCGATCATTCTTCGTAGACCATACACTACCTTTTTCTCTCGCTTCACTCTCCCCGTGTCCGGTGATCCGGTTTCGAGCGACCGTGGTCAGGTTGGTGTTGGCATCACTCTGAGCATTCGAGCGGAGTGTGCCGTTAGGCTGGATCCAGTCAACAGTCATTTGTATGTACAGCTGAGCGGTTCTGTCCGTGTCAACAGCAGTCAACTGGAGTGCCGTCGCATCCGTGCGGGTGCTCACTAAATGCAGCTCCCCTGAGACATGCGACATGATCTGCCGGGAGTTCTCTCGATTTCTCCGAATTGTGCCATCAGCGGACGTTATAGTCGTTGCTAGTGATTTTGACGTCCAAATTCGCTACCTAGCGTAGACAGAACGGCACGTGAGAGACCGATTATCTATCCCAGCATATCGTAGCGAGAACGGTGGTCATCTCATCCACGCTTGCTCTGGCCACAGATCGTATCTGGCAAACAACAAGTTATGTCATAAAAAGCGACGGCAGCTCACCGGATGTCGTCGTCTGCCTTCACAGCGCTGGTCTCAGTTTGATCACATCCCCATCGATCACGGGTGGCGCGGACCAATCGAGGATTGCCGATCGTTGCTCACATGAGAGCCTCAGGACATGTCATCAAAGAAAATACGCTAGGCTTCCGGTATAACAGAAACCATGGGAGGCGGGGTAGGTCTGATACCTGAAATTAGTGAAAAATATGGGCACTGGTACAAGTACGTGTGGCGAAAAAGTAGCACCAACAAGAGAACCCCTAGACTGCTTTTAAACTATGGGGCATTGGAAGCGAAAATGCGAAATGCGAAATATATGCAGCTCTTCCACTGTCAGGCTAACTCGCAGGAGTTGTGTGCGGCCAAGCGGAGCTGAGTTTGTGCCTACAAAGACTGTTCACTCGAGTTCGCCAGTAGAAGTACTATTCATCAGGGTAGCCCTTCCCCTTTTTATTTTCAACTCTGTCATCGAAGTAATTACAGTGATAGGCATATCGTCATATGAGTGTAGTGGCGTTGATATTCACTGAGGTTTGCGGGCGATGTTGTGTCTGAGTGAGGACCCAGTTAAGTTGGAAGTTCTTCTCGATCGTCCAAGCGACAGCATTGTTACGTTAGATGGGTGAACTGAATTGGTTTAATTACTTGGCTATTTGCGCGTCACTCAGTGGTCTTATATCGGAAGAAGCGTCTCCGCTAATACGGGAAGCTTGATTGGCATTTGCTGATTTGGGGCATCCATGCAGTAGGCGTATCATCCGGCTACCGATCAAAGGTCGAGTTTACTCAGCAACATTGAAGTCGATGCTGCTGCACGGCTCAGAAACTTGGTCTTCGAGAGCAGAAAATATGCGAAGAATTTCGATGTTTGAGCACTTGTGTTCGTACTACTGGTAGAATATGGTAGGCGAATTTTGAGATCAAGCGTAAGGTTCTGCGTCCTAGAGTCAAGCCTTTAGAACAGACACTGAATTGGAGTAGATTAAGGTGGTTGAAACATGCTTTGTGCATTTCCATAGAACGACTGTCTTGCTGTATGCTGTTCTGTGAGGCAGTTAACGGTTAGAAACTAATTCAAGGGAGAAAAGTATGAAGACTTTAACCAGTGGACTGGCCCGTGTGAGTGCCTTTAAACCACCGGGTTTGGGTCCACGGGATTTTCCAAAGCGCCAGTTGGAGATAATAGGTGTTAGTGGTCAAACGCCGCAATCGACAGCTATTTTGTATTTGAAGCCCTAATTTCTCCGTATAGTTTTTCGAAATACTATTTTGACTCGTACTTTTTTTGTCTTAGCAAATGGTATCAAGGTAGCAACCATAATCAGGGCATGTTGGTACAAGGGCAATGGTTGCACTAAATGAACTGAACTGAACCGTGCCCTAGCAAGTTGAGGCATATATGGGAATGACCAGATGTACTCAACATAGCTGCCCTTTCGAAAACCAACTGAACGCTGTAGTCATACGACATATACACCACTATTAACCACGGTCCAGTCCGAAACAGCCGCCTCAGCCTTGTCGGTCAGGACTGTTCTTACACTGCTGACCTGTAGCTCGAGCTGTTTCGTGATCAGATTTTAGGTGTATTTAGTTGAATTACACTACTCTAATCCTGAACTTGTTACCGGGCGTAGTATACATTAGTCACCAGCAAGTCCGTCGTACACTAAACAGGATTGTTGACAGGCCTGCATGAAAGTATCGTCATCATCATCATCGTTCAGCGTTAAACAGCAAGGCAAGCCTCACCGACCGCTGCCTTTCCCCAGAGTTACACGTTTACATAAAAAGAATGAATATCAAACAGGAACAGGGAGTGCACCTACACAGGTGGGAAAAGATAAGATGTTGCTGCAGCCAACACACGAAACACAGTCTAACTGTACAAACGCACGTGTTTTCAATCATTCTGATTCGATAGAAAATGACAGCACGATCGCCACTGTTCACGGTTCACTGCCATATCTTTCAGTGTCTCCAGCCAGAAAGTCGACAAGTCTTTCGGACCCCAACCACGAAGGCGTGAGACACCTACTTTACCTAACTTCGCTGTACATTTTCTCATCCCACGTTGCCACGTCATCTGTTGGCCTCCACATGGCTTCTTCCATTCCTTAGGAGGAACACAAAATAGGGCATGGTATGGTAGACGAGTGTTCGTCATACGCAACACGTGACCCAAACAGTGTAGTCTACTGAGTTTCATACGCTGAAACAAGCTATTCTCATAAGTGGCACCCAATACCAGATTCCTAACCTCAACATTACTCATCCGGTCACTCCATCCAATCCTAGCCATACTACGTAAACATCGGTTGTCGAAAACCTCCAACCGACGAACATCGCCCACACGCATACTCCACGTCTCGCAACCGTACAACAGAACGGAACGCACTGCAGCACAGTACACACGACCATCCAACTCCAGTGAAATATTAGGCCGACGCCACAAGTGCTTCAATCCAGCGTAAGCTGCACGAGCTTTGGATATACGCATACTTCCAATCCCGAGCTACCATTATTGGAAGCGCAGCTACCAAGGTAGGTGAAACGGTCCACAGTCGTCATTTCCTCTCCATCCAGTATCAAATTCGGCGCTGCTGTCGTCCAGTAATAGTACTTTGCACTTTGAAGGTGCAAAGCACATGCCAAACCGAACAACCGATCTCGACAGTCTATCTAGTGCCCGTTGTGCATGGTTCGCAGACTCGGACAGGCACACGACGTCGTCTGCGTAATCCATTTCGCATAGCTTCCCTCCACTTCCCAGTTCGATTCCTACATCCCGGAGACCTTCTAAAGCATCATCCATCACCTCGTCCATGACGAATTTAAATAAGAATGGAGACATGGGACACCCTTGTCAAACGCCACTAGTCGTTTCGAATGAACGTGACAGTTCACCGTATACCCTAACGCGACCATAGGTATGCGAGTACAATGCTCGCAACAGGTTCACAAACTTCGTTGGCATACCCTTCCGGTGGAGAGCACTGAGTAGTGCCGGTCGATCCACGGAGTCGAAAGCGCCTTTCAAGTCGAGGAAGACTACGATCGTAAGGCGGCGGTGCATGTGGCGCGTTTCGAGTATCTGTCGAAGAGTGAATATCTGGTTGATGCAACCTCGACCTGGACGAAATCCGGCCTGTTGTTCGCGGATATTACTCTCGCGGATCGGTGTCGAACGACAGAGCATTATCGAAGCTAACACCTTAGTAACTACCAAACTTAAACTCATCCCACGATGATTGCTGCAGCACTCCGTGTACTCTTCTTGAAGATGGGCACAATCAGTGACTCACCCCACGATAGCGGGATACGCTCCTCGTTCCAAATATCACGAAGCAAGGAGGCAATTGATTTCATCAGCACTTCTCCACCTAATTTGAAAAGAACTGGGGGAAGGTCGTCGGGACCGGCAGCTTTTCCCCTCTTTAGAAGCCGAATATTCGACTCCACTTCCAATTCCGTTGGGGGATCAAGTGACACCTCCCAAGGATTCACAGCTCCAGACGTCAGACTAAATACGTTAGCGTATGACCAGCTAAACTGATCCTTGAAATGCTCAGCCCAACGGTCCAGTCTTTCCTGTCTACCATGGATGAGCTCTCTATTTTTATCGCACACGACTTCACTAACCGAATTTCGCCGCCCACCGCTGTCGTGTATAAGCTTAAACAGTCTTTGACTGTTACCTGAAGTGGACGCCACTTCCATCTCTTCGGCCACCTTAACGCACCAGCTTTCGCGGTCATTCCTAAGGCTTATGGTCAACTGACGCTGCAACCGCCGACCCATCTTATTCATTTCCTTGCAGTTAGGCAGCTCGCGTTTTTGCTCCATTAGACCCAGCGACCCTTGTGAGATCCAGTGTCTTTGATGGATGCTAGATCTAGGACCGCAGGCGAAATTTGCCGTCAAATGCATAGCCTGCTTAATTTGATCCCACTGCTCGTCTACATTGTTGCTCGTCGAAGTTCTTAGTCCCTCGGATAGTTTTTGTTCGTAGCTGTTGCGAACAGTCGAATCAGACAAACGCTGGACAACCAATCGGGTTTGTGGCCTGAGTCGATGGCCATTCAGCTGCAGCAAAAATCGCATTAAAACTAACGCATGGTCCGATTCGACGTACGTGGTCCATTATGATCTACAGTTCTGGACAGAAACGCCCCAACGGTAGCTTACTGCAATATGATCGATCTGACTCAGAATACCTGTCGAGTTAGAGCGCCTTGTCGTTGTTCGACGCGAACTGTCGGAAATTTTTGTGCTAGACATGAATAAATTATTGTCCGCAAAACATTGGAGAAGCCTGTCCTCATTATCTGTACGCTGAGCAGCCAAAGCGCACCGCTCACCTAAACAGGCTTTCGATACACTCAGTCTCCCAACTTGTGCATTAAAACCACCTGCTACCACTACAATGTCAGAGCCTTTGCTCTTCCGAACAAGCGTGACGAGGTTATCGTAAAACTCGTCTTTCTCCATGTCAGTGCTGCAGTCTGTTGGAGCGTATGCCGAGATAACACTACTATCCTTTCGGACACCGACTGATCCCTGCAGTCTCATGGCACACAAGCGACTGTTGACTGGGATCCACTCTAAAACGGCCACTTCAGCCTTCTTACTTAAAACTATTCCAACTCCGCGTTGACCCAAAACTTGAGCTGCTTGGTCACCTGAAGTGCGAAGAAAATATCTTGACGAGACATTTGGCGCACTCAGTTGGATTACTCTACTCGAATCCTGAATTCGTGTCTCACTCACGCAACAGACATCAATCGAAAGTGAGTCCATTGTCAGAGCCAAACAAGCCTGTTGGCCAGTCTGCATTGGAGTGCACACATTGGAGGAACCCAGATTCAGAGGCTGACGAGGCTTGAGAAAATGTGAGCTAACAGACGGAAAACCACCTACTACACTACTTGACAATAAACCGTTGCGAGTACCGGGTGTGTTATCAATGGAGATACTATGGGTAGGCAAAAGGGGCAAACAGATTGGGTTGGAGACAGAAGAGACAGGTTGAATAGAAGAGAGGGAACTCTGAGCAATAGCATACTTATCACTACCCACCCCACCAGCGCTCGATAAAATGGGCAACGCGATCCTGATTAACCTGCGCGACGACCGATGCAGTATGGAATTATTTGTAGGCGTGTAACTCATGGGGAATAATGGACGGGTACTTATAGGGAGTCCAGTCGCTAAGCAGAAGAACGATTAGGGTTCTCAACCAAAGCCTTTAGTTCTGACGAGAGCCTGACCGCAAGGCAGCGGGGAATAGCTGATTGGAAGCCCAGCTACTTGGATCAATTAGTCTTCCACTGATTTTCCCACTGAGCTGCTAACTCAAATCAACCCCCAACTTGGAGGACCAGGAGACTACTTCGTCAGGCCTCTACCCATTGACCTTCCAGGCATGATTGGATCTTCGGCTTGAGATAAGCCATCCTGTATAGCTCGTTGGATCATGGAGGCACGCAAGTCGTTACACCACGTCAAGGTGTAGTCTCGTTGTGACATGCATGAAAGTATGCATGTTGAAGGTGCCGAAATTCAGAAACTGACAGGGCTTGAGAAAATGCGAGCTTGCAGGATGAAAACCACTCACAACTCCATGTGACAATAAACCGTTGGAAGTGTTGGGCTTACTATCATTGGAAGTATTACGAATGGCCAAGACAGGGAAAGAGATGGTTAGGAACAGAAGACAGATTGAACAAAGGGAAATCTCTGAGCAGCAACATATTTGCCACTACCAACCCCGTTCGATGCAATGGCGGCGGAACCCGGATTATCGTAAGCCATAATCGTGATGTTGACAACCGATGCGGCGTTGAACTAGACATCTTTTGTAATTCACTAGACTGATGTACAGAAACTGCAAGGGTATCCAGAAGCTAAGCGAAAGAACGACTAGGGTTACAAGGCGGCGGGAAGCGGTTGAATAGAAACCCACTCTCTCCTTGGATCACTTTTTCTTCCATTCGTTTTTCCGACCGAGCCGCCCGCCCAAATAAACCCTCAAAACAGAACCAGATTACTTCGCCAAATCTTTATCTACTGACTTTCCAGAAAGGAATGAATCTTCGGCTTGATGCAAACCACCCCGTGCGGGTCATTGGATCATGGAGGCGTGCAAGCCGTCAGACCATGTCAGGGTGTAATCAGATGGTGAAAGCGACGTATGTTGCATACTAGAAAAACGCTGGTTTGCGGAATCGAAGACTACCTCGAACTCCATGCATTAAACCCATACCAGTTTTCCTTTTTTTGAATCGAGAATCTACATTGTCCACGAACAAGAGGAAGTACGACAAGCATGTTTTTCAACAAAATGGTGCAATTTGGCTGATACCTATCCGCTCGCTGGTAAATAGCTCGTAATCCCGTTCCTTAGAACCTTTTTATGAGCTGAAGCGCTACCGCGAGCAAGCTTATAAGCCCGCAGTTGCCAGCATTTTTTCTCTTCTGTAAGAAAGAACCGCTGTTTCGTGCGATCGGTTAAGCTTTGCTTACGGCATGCTTCACGCATCAGTACAGGGGAGCGGACATGCCCCATTGCCGCTAGAACCCACTACACGGGGGAAACGGCAACCCTGGCGCTAAGTCCCATGGATTCTCATGACGTCCACTAGATCAGTTCATTACTACTATTTTTTTAAAAAGGTCCAAGTACAGCGAGGTACAGACCGTTTGATCATAGTCTTGATCTGTAAGATTGTCTCAACGCGGATCCCGTATTGCGTTTGCTTGCCCTTACCGTTGTGACCACTTGTGCGTCACCCTTACACGGCTCCGTACAACTGCAATACCGACAACCCTGACACTTGACCCGCAGAAGGAAAAGACAGTCGGAAGCGGTAGCAGGTAGAGTATATTTTGACAGGTGCGTGCGAGCAGGGCGTGCGTGAGCAACGCACAAATGGTGACCGCGACGGGCGGTCGACGTCCGGTTAAACAAGCGATCCGGAGGAACAAATCCGTATTCCGCTGTGAAGGCCAGCGTTACCTCAGTCGGATGGGTCGAAAAACAGCATGCATGTTGTTGTTTTCTAAAACATCAAGAAGCACTTCATGGTTGTTGCGTTGGATCAGGCCATAGGACTTTTCGGCTCCGATCGAAATACGGCCAGACTCGTGGAATTTATGGTTTCAGTCCTTCTTCTGTGCTTCGGCAGCCAGGAAATCCACAAGAGGTGCTGTGATTCGCAAGGGGGTAGGGTAAGCTGCGTCAATCTGGGGGAAGTGGCATTCGCTGTCGAAGCAGAGGGACTAAGTAAACTCGCCGTCGCATTTGCACAACGAGGCAGCTCGGAGGTGAAGCGTCGCGAAGTGTGGTATATATGCGGACACCCAACATGGTGTTCGCAATGACACAAGTGTCGTTTGCGGGCGGATGTGGCAAGTATCAAATGGAAGTGCTCTACAATGTCCTACTTGGAAACTACTATATTCCGGCAGCTACCTAATCGATATTTGAGGAGGTCAACTTGGATGGCAGTGTACCCAAGATATTGATGACCAGGAACGCAAAAAGGCTAGACCATGCCCAACTGCTGACTTTGTTTCGTCAATTACTGCTGATGCCCTCTGAGGGGCTGGCTTTAACTGCGATCAAAATGTTGACCGTTGCAACGACAGATACGTCACTGCCGGATATATCACGTTATAACTATTCCGTTTGTTCAAAAGCTTTTACGAGGCCCTCGAACTAATGCTGACCACCTATCGGGTTGAACCATTCACCGAAATAAACTCAGATTCCCTTAATATCGCTCACGTTAACCTGAGCAAAGATAAGATGCCAAACACGCCGACCTGCTACCGCGTACCTCGTAAGTACACAACGGACCAGTTCCAGCTAGATCCCAAGAATCAACATCGCGGTGTATAATTTTCCGTATTCTTGAACAGAAAGCCCCTTGGATCATACTGGGCTTAGAAAGCTAGAGGGAGGAATCCCTCTTAGATTCTGGGACAGACTTGGGATCTTTGAAAACAAATTAAACTGCCGTCCTCATCATCATTAAGACAGGGAAACTACTACCATACCTCTCCCTCCCCCATCCCCCTGAGCTCCGCAGCTTACAAACTGTCTTCCCAAAACGCTGGCTTACGAGCACTGTCTAGCCTCCGATCAAATTCACCCATTGGTTTTGTTTGGACCACCTCGTCTGCTTGCTTGTTCCAATCATTCAGTACTTGTAAGGCGAGGGGTTTGCCCTTCAACCCGTGGTTACAGACTCCTCCACAATCGTCTACCATCCTTTGGAATAGGGTCCCACGGTACCTCACATCAGCTCCGTCGGGCACTTAAAAATCACCTCTTTTCCAAAGACTTTTAAAGGAGAATAGGTCTAGTGTGTTCACCCACTGCTTGTATACCATGTGCATCGGCTCTCCAAACCGGCGTGTAAAATACGCTGAGTCTGTTTCGCTTTTTTCATTCTTTCGATAAATGCAGCCTCCATGCCCACACAGTGCTCTAAATGCAATCGGACGAGCCCCGTGAACATAGGCGGAACCCTGGGTTTCTTGTGTCCAACAAACCACATACGGCGGAACAACTTACGATTTGGCCTAAGGCACAGCATGCCTTTCTGGCTACTTTCTGACCCTGACGACCCTACACACTAATACTCCAAAGTCCCTTCCCATGTATCACAGTGCCCATCATCTGGGCCCGGTGAACTCTGGACAGGATATGAACATATAGGCAAAGTTTGCTGTTGGTGAAAATAACATCTCATCCTAGAATTAATCGGGTATTATTTAACTCCAACGCACCTAGATGATCGTTGTCGCTTAGGCACTCAGGAATGCACTCTTGTGGCTACCTTGGGCACCCATTACTGTTAGTGGTGAACTGTGTCCCGGCTTCTGACATCAGGTTTTGCTTCGTAAGTTTCCTCAGTTTGATTAGTTACCTGTGGCTTGATTTTGGGGTGAAGCGACCTTCCGAAGATTTTTGACATTATTCTGCTTTATTTTCTGTCTGCAATAATGAAGCAGCTCTTATTTTATGCATAGCCCAGCAGGTTATTATCCTAATAATGCAAGTATCAGTGGAATGACAACGATCGTTTTGCCGTAAAGTTCTATTTTACGTACCAACTGACGTCATAGTGGTTCTTACCTGTCGGTTGTTTCCGGCAAAATCCCTAGCATTTGATGGTTTCCTGCTCACAACAACCGTTTTTTCATAGGAAGTTAAGTAATTAACTGGTGAAAGTTTCCCATGCAATCCAGTGCAGCGCACTGGGAAGTGCTTGACTGACTCGCTATTATTGGTGGAGAAAAAAGTACTCGCACATGTCCATCCCGCCTGAGATCAGGAAGTGGTAGAGATGTCGGACAGGAAAGGACTCAAAGCCATATAGTGTGCTAATGTGGAGGGGCTAGGCTGCGGATGATCGCGTTAGATGTTCGAAGATACACCAGCCAAGGTATTGTTTCCACAATTCATTCAGGACTGGCGGTCACTGTCGTTCTTCCAAACTCTTGTAATGCTGAAATGTTAGCTAACGTGGTTGCCTCGGGTGCAATTTCATGTGCTGTAAAATATTCTGCAATTTCTGACATCGAGACAGAGGAGTTTCGATAAGTATAAAACGTTAATTTCAGACGCTTGTGTTAGCCGCGATGCATAGTTAGTAACTGAACCTGTGTACTTTTTGGATATATAACTACTACCACCAATTCTGCCCTTTGCTACAGAAGAAATAGATACGTAGTAGGATGATGAAAATGGCAGTCAGCGAACCACAGGTTCTCTGTTGGTTTCGCTTCGGACTAGGCTGATCCATGTCAGGCTAAAGACTGCTAGTAGGGGGGAGGCCATACAGCCCCATGCAACGAATATTTATTGGGGCACTAGGGCGTTGCCTAGAACGCCCAGAACAAGCCCAGCCGTGAAAATGTCGAACGGAGTGCATATTCAATATGAGTCTGGAAAGTGCCACTCAAAGACAGTTTTCTAAAGTTGACCCACCCCCGAATCTGGCAAAGTACACCCAAACTACGACGGCAGGATGGTTTTGTTTTTATCAGGTGTACAGCTGTGGCCCATAACTGTGAGTGTCATGCAGCCGTGCTGCACACCGTTGGTCACCTTTTGATTCTATTGCAAGAAAGCAAACCCACCCCCGCTTCAGATTTTCTTGACGGGTGCGCATTTCAACTTAATATAGCGTTTAAGAAAAACGTAAGATTTGGCATCAAATCTGTCAGGCGCAATCTTTTTTCCATGATCTCTGATGTGTCCACACGAGCTTTCATCCAACAATTAATGGCACCAACGGATTTCTCTGGCTGTGTCCATTGCATATAATGCTCATTTTACTTTTGCGCTCCCCACATGAAATGCAAAATCCATCTAAGCCACATTCGACAACTGGGGCACCCGAAACATCACATTGGCCTCCGACACTTTGCCTCCTTGGCTACATACATGATGTCCATTTTCCAATGTGACTGTATGCACCTAGTTTGCTTCAGTATAATGAACATAGTGCTTGCAATTTGGTTGCCTGGTCCTCTTAACTATCGCTGCAGTTTACGTCAGTCAGACCCGAAAACCCTCGGTAGGCACATTCTTTCTTGTGACGCTAGCACACCCTATGGTTTTCAGCGGTTGTGTTGGTAAGTCAATAACCTGAAACGCCATGAAAGTCCGGATATTTTAATGCATGTTGGACCAGTTTGCATGAGTACTTAGTGAGACTTTATGGTTTTTTTTGTCAACACATATTCAGTCATTCTTATGTACATAAAACTTGCATTACTTATGTGGCATCCCTTCTGTTGTGCTTTGTGCAACCGTCGTTGCTGCTCTATGGCTCCCTCAGTGTTGTTCATTCTGCTCGCGTCCAAATCCATTTACCAGATCGTGCTTCGCGTTGCATCGCCCAGGAACAAGTTTCAATGCTGTCCCCGTAAGTTCATGATACGGTCTTTAAAATTCGCCATCCGTAGACCTAAAAGCCTTGCACACCAGCTACACCGCCGTATGTGTGGAACTCTTACCCTGTGTTATCCGCCTACCAATGCTGTACTGACGATATGGACAGTAAACGAAGGCCTTTCCTTGGCTGCAAACGTCCCGTGGTCACCAAATCCATGTTGTCAACAGATATTCCATGTAATTACGTGAGAATTTTCCGAGGAAAGCCGGCCTGCACAGCAAGCTTGGCAAATACTCGGTCTACATGAAGTACTTCGTAGATCCGTCGGAGTTTTGTCAAACCTTGGCACCCCAGCCAATTGTAGCTTATTCTTGTAAGTGGCTTGCAAGCTAGTATTTCCCAGCTAAACTTTAATCAGCTTCAGTGTGTGCTTTCCTTTTTCTGTTCTTCATGGTAATGCCGCCATCTTCATAAAATTTTCGCACAGTTTTTCCCCCAATGACTAGCGGTCAATCTGGCTGGGCTTGTATTTCTGGTCTCTTGGGGCATAGAATTCCGGACGCGATTGGTGGTCTTGTTTTTCTTGGACGATACGGTGTCTGAGAAACTGGCCCACAAAAACTCAGCGCTTAAAGTGGCTTGCGTCAAAGACTTTTGTTGTTCATAATCAAAATTTTTGAACCACAATGACGTAACTGGGTCCGCTTTTTTGCAAATTGACAGAAGTATTTAGTTGCCAAATGAAAAAGTTTTTAGATACTTTTGTGGACAACCCAGTGGAAGCCATGAACTTCCAATAGCAGTTCTTGTCACAGTCCTAGCGAGGAACCACCTCCAAAAGCCGCTGTTTCACAGGAAGCATTTTAGCAGTCCTCGCGACACGTTCACACAGATTTTGCATTGCTAATCGGATGACAATTTAAAGGAGAGATTTCGGTACAAAAGACTGAGCGGGGTTCTCCTGAAAATTCCCCAGAATCCCTCGGATAATACCTACCTCGATGGTATCACGATGGTGACATCTGCTCGTTATTGCCACTAGGGATCATTCGCCATGTCAATTTCCAGTCATGTTCCCTCTCGCCTTAACTTGGTTTCCATCCTGCCTTTCCTAAGGCACCTGCTATTGGTCGGAAACTTATGATGGAAGCGCCATGGTTCTTCAAAATAAGCCTGCTGCGGGTAACTGAACTGGTCCAAACTGCCGATTTTGCTGACTACTTAGTTAAAGTTTTACCTACGGTTTATGATATCAGAGTCAGCTAAGCTTCCATCATTCACCTGTTAGATGTAAAACTTATAGATTTCGAAATTAGCTGTTGTTACCAGCAAAACAAGGGATTTAATCCTGATTGAATGACCAGTTTGGACGGGGATTCTAGAATAATGGGCGAGAGTAGGCCAGCAGTGGTTTCCATTTAAATTCCAGTTCCCTGCATCAAAGTGCTGTGGTGTCATGGATGTTGGTGCTAATGTAGGCAGAATGCATGCTGTCGATGTTGAAGAAAACCTTACGCCACAGTGTAACTCGCTGGAAACCAGGGGAGAACAGTTGTTTCCGGCCATTAATTTGCGCCCATCATTATTGCCAGACCGATTCCCTGCCTTTCGTTAACTATTTCATAGAAACCATGAAGGCCTAAACGGCATTTTAGAATGATTCTGTCCTTGATAGTGAAAGAATAGTAGAACCTCTGATGGATGCGGGAGACAGACGGTATGGACGGACGGTACGGAGGTAAGCTTATTGCAGCACAGTATGTTATTTTAATTCAGCCAATTATATAAACGTGGACACCACTGCTCATGTTACCACAGTGCTTTACCCAGTACCTCCATAAGCTTTCCCTTCTCCTTACCCTTGTTGCTCACGGAGCTGAACCAAAGATAATGCATTGCAACCATCAAATAGTTTACCATGGTCGGAGGTCAGTTGAAATTAGGCAACCCCTGGAAGCGGTGTGTAAACTAACTTTTTCAACTGACGATGTTTTCCTTCTTTCTTTTTCAGCTCTTAGAGAGAAACCATATGAACATGCGCAATGCCCATGACATCCAATATGTGGTAACAATTATTCTTAATAAAATATTTTGTTGACCTTTTTCAATCCGGTCCAATTCCGATTGAATCTGTAAGTGTTCTAGTAGCGGCTTCGTGAGCCTTGATCGGTTTTATCGGTTCGTACATGTGAGCTTACTCTGAAAACTTAGCACGATATTTGTCGTGGTCGCTCACTTCTGCCACTCGTCTGCCACAAGGTAAACAGATGGAAATCTTACTTTGTAATTTGCTGCGCTGCAGTGTCCCGTATTAAGAAGTTTGTCACGCTTTCTCTGGTGTAATCTTATAGCTTATGAATGCGCAAGCATTTTCTCGAGATGACGCCACTCTAGACGAGCACTCAGTAAGGACTTCCTGAATCATTTAGGGAAGAGGGGGTTGAAAATAGCTCAAAGGAATGGGTCGTCTTTTGGTTGCCCGAAATTGGCCTGCCTGGTAATGGAAAGATGCCACCTGTGTTCCAGGGTTTTTTTGTATGTAGTGTTAACGAGCCTCGGATTTTTTCTGGACTGCTTCTGGATCGAGTCCTGAACCGGCATCCTAATTTGGTGGCTTGCTCTATTTTTTCCAGTGTGATATGGTACCCGGACGGCTCCATGTGGCAGGCGGAACTCGTTGCTTTTTCCATGGGCCGCCGAGTAAAAAAGGATATTCCATGTTACCGGTAGCTGTTAAATTTCATCCACACTGTTTTCTGTGGCTTCAATGTTTGTCACATCTAGCAATGCGACGCCACACAAAACAAATTTTCTGACACTTCGTTTATGCCGGTGACATGCATCAGGAAAAGCAGCGCTCCTAAATCAAACCCCTGAAGCACCCGATGGAGAGCAGTCCTTTGTCTTGCAAACATTCCTCGACCGTTTTTCTGAAAGACATGCTCTTCAGACTCTGACCTATTCAGTTGTTCACCTTGACGTCCAATTTGAAAGCCTTTGCTTTCTATTTAATAATCCTACGGTCCATGGAGTCTAATGCCCCCAATAAGTCTAGATGGTTAACTTCTATTCCTTTGCCCCTGTCCATTCTGTTTGTTACTTTGTCCAAGAAACCAGTCATGTTGGTTGGACGCAAAAATTTGTGCCAACAGTCACGCTGCTGTACCATCATTAATTCGTCTTCCTTCGGATGACTGACTGTCCTTTCGGGCAGGCCCCTTTCCATGATTTTTAGCGTGATCGATATCAGACTCACTAATATGCAGCTGCAGAACAATCTCTGTCGCGGTTCTCAAGGTTTGGTATGGGTACCGACTTCAACTAGTTCCCGACGTTTGCTCTTACTGCAGCGACCAGTTTTTCAGCCGGATAAACGACTTTAAAAGGCTCTCGGCTATAGGTTTTACTGTTGCTGGGCGAATCCTGCATGGCCATTCCACTTCCAATTCGTTCGGTTGCTTTAGACTGTACCGTAATTCTTTCTTCGTGATCGATCGGTCCGATTCCCTGGTAGTTTTTCACTTCACCGACGGCGTTTCTTAAAGCTGCTTTGTATTGTACATTATTGAAGTAGTCTTTATGGTTGTTTTTAGCTGCCACAGCAAAATGCTGCTTACAAACATTTTGGCATCAACGCCGGACGTCTGCTACCCTCCTTCTCTCCAGTCGGTACCTCTAGTGGGCTCGGCAACCAAGTCAGTCATTTTGCCTCATGAAGGCCTTCTTTGCTTCTTGGATTTCCTGATGTTGCTTCTTCACCGAGGTGGTGGCTCACTTTGCCTGCTTTCACGGATTGGTGCAATTATATCTGGTAATAAAAACAGGTGACTCCTAACCGGATCCTATAGACGATTCACGTAGTTGCATCCTTTTCCATGTTCTGCTGAGGCCGAGGGCTCAAGTCTAGTAGCCTACTTTTATTTATCCCTGAAAAGCCTTCCTTTATTATTTCTGGGGCTTCCACTAAGCAAATACTCAGTCGAAAGCCGAATACGGCATTGTCGCTGGTGCCTACTAGTTCATTCAATTTAAGGCTTCCCTCGCATTTAGTTGTTCCTGTTGTCACCAAGTTGAGGACTAAGGAGGTTTCTCCGAATCTCTATCAAGTGGCTTACGTAACGAACTCATCCTTCCTATTTGGGCGCATGAACTGCAGCAGCTGATGCGAAAAAGTTTGTAACGGTGCTGTGTCATGCGCCAAGACAGATTCATGAGCATACACAATTAATGTTTCAGGTCATCCACTGCATTCGAGCCAAAAATTAAGTAAACACGGACAAAGGAGATCCTCGGCCCTCCAGTATCCGTGATGAATTCCACGGCCAGTATGTCTTGCACATCAATTTTATTGGCTTTGTGTGCATCTTAGTTATCAGCTACTAATAATAATAATACTGTATATTTCTCGATTTGCGAGAGGCATGCGCATGGCAAGATCAAATTTATACAAGGATGATGCACAGGAAATGTAGATGATAGAAGTGCAATGGGATAAGATGGTAGGAGCAATAATGAGTTATTTTAGAGGCTCACTGGAAGGTTAAATGAGATGCTGCAAAGCAATAGGGGAATTACTAGTATGCCAGTGAGAAGCAAAAAAGTAGAAAACTCAATTTTTAAGGCCGAGAAATAGTTTACTGGGACTGTTTGCAAGTAGCGCACAACGAGTCATTTCGTGTTTAAGTGCACTAAATGTGCTCACTGCTGGCACACAACATGGACGGAGCCCGACGATGGATATTGGTATATGGCTAGAAACACCAAGCGTCGGAAGCGTTACGTAATGGACGGAAACGTGAAGCTGAAGGGATGACAAGCAGTGGTAATGCAGTACTTGGATAGAAGTGGTGAAAACCAGGCGGAACGTCAGGCAAATTGGATGAGATACGTAGCTGACAACAAAGGGCCAAAAATGTGGAAAAAGATTGTCTCAAAGTATCTGGAGGAAATTTGTAAAGCTTTGGATGCGGAACTCCAAGGATATTGATAATATCTACATACGGATGGTGGTAAGCTGTACCGAGAGGCTCGTCAGATAAGGGAGGTTATGTGCATGAACACTCCTAAAATATAATAGCCAAGAATGTCGTCTATGCTGTCATTTGCATTGTCGCATCTTTTGATCCTAGTCAGCAGTACGGGTGGGGGATATGAGGCGCTTAAGCCGTTATGGAGACAGCAGCAATCGCGATTTTAATCGATCTCAGAAATGCGAGTTGAGATATCCAGTGCGAAGATTCGCGTAGTTACCGTTGACCGGGCCAGAACAGGAATGATACGGTAGCAGATTCAAAATCGCCAGTACGAGGACAGAAGCGTTAGCAGAACGTCTGCTGCGGTTGCGACATCTGAAAACAAAGAGAGAAGTAGTCTGGCTTGGGTGCCAGCTTGGGGTTATGGTGATTATTGGATCGCGACAACATACCTTTACCATAGATCAGCACCTCATCTCCTATTCGTCCCGCCCTCGTATTCTTTTCAAAGATTGGGTATTCTTACTGGATTAACTCTTTGCCTACCTCTGTTGGTTGCATCCAGATCTGAGTGACAGTCATCAGGTCTACAGGCACGGGCTGAACTGTAGCCCTGTCCACTTATTTCCCACACTTGTAACATTCGTGCAGGCCACTCTCATCGCGCCCCTACCGACCTTTTTGTCGCTCGATGTATCGAATCTCAGGTGCTTGTGACGTACCACAATGCCCTCGTCCGTTTTTGACATGATAGCGGGGAAACTCCTCTCCTCCGCCGCTGCTCTTTCGGCGTTGTACTCCATGTTCTTCCGGTGTATGGAAATCACCGTGCCTCTTCCAAACATGGCCACCCAATTTGCTCCCGCTTACTTCAATCACCTGCAGCTCCACCAAACGGATGTCCTTCGGTTAACCTCTCCAGCCAAACATACATATTGGTAGCAGCCACGCTGTACTGAATCCTAGAGATTTCTCCTTGACATCTTCAAACCTGACCCAGCTGGCGAAAATACTGTCGGTTCCGTTCTATATGATTTTATTCGATCGGCTCCATCAAGAATATATCCCTGCGCAGAGGATTGGGAACTCTGCCATAGCCGGGTGCGTACCTTGTTCTCTCTTGTGAATACGCTCAGCAGCCCTGCAGGCATCCTCGAGAACCTAGTATCCGGACTGGCAAAATCATCTCTTTATTGGGTTCTCAAATCTTCGAGGTTTTTCAGACCTACCTGGTCCCCCTCTATTCGGACTTAGTTCCGCCACTGGTTAGCTTTCAGCTTTCGGCCGTGTTTCCCTCCCAGACAAAACTCCCGTCTCACCGCTGCCGAGGCATACATTCATCGAGGGTTTTGTAAGTTCGAGTGCCATCTGGTTACCAGATTGCTATCTCAAGCTATTCTTCTACCGGTAACAGCTCCCCTCTGTCTAACAGACTGAATCCTTATCATTGCCCCGCAAGTCTTTCTATAGCCCATTGCAGTCTGTTTCTCAGCTCGGCACTCTAACTGTCATCTACCTATCCTGAATTTGTCTAGTGGCCCAAATAACTTTTGCCCATCACGAAAGATCGCACTAGCATTTATTACTCTGTACAGACCCAGGTTGGATTGTCGAATTGGCAGCCACCCTGACCGGCAACTGGGCCGTGCCGTCCGCCGATATGCGTTGTCAACGCAGAGCTTTTAGTTCTTGTTTTAATACTCCGGAATCGTTCGCTGAGTAGGAATTTTTTCTTCGAAATAAAAATTAGCTTGAATTTTAGGAGTGCGGAAATTTTGAATTAATCGCTGTGTAATTATTCTGCCAAGTTTTTTCTAAGCTTCCGCAGTCACATTAGCGAATCTAACTCGACTTCAGCGCAAAAGCTTACATACTATGAAGCAAAAATGCAATTAGTCTGCATAAGTGTTTTAAGAGTAGATACACTCGTCTGCCTGTCAAGTCATTTTTCTATTAAAACGATTTCTTATCGCTGTTGGGAAGTATTGTATGACTAAGGTTGTTGGTTTCATGTGACATTATCCCGTATTGTTTATTATTTCCGTTAACCTAGCGGATGTTATCCGACAAAGGATACGATATTCCTTCCATTTGGGAAGAATAACCTGATGCATACCGTTGATGCCCACTCAGTCTTATGAAGTATTCAGAAGTTACGTCGGTGCGTCTTACAGCAATTTTACCTTAACCATTAGCGTTTCCCTCAAATGAGCTGCACCAACCCGATTACACACGGCACCCCGTCATCACTATAGTCGTAACAAATATAAGTGGTCACCTTTTACAACCCTGCTTAGAGTTTCTTCCCAAACTAAATTTCCAAGCAAGAGTAGAATGGCGGGTGGTGTTCATCAGTGATCCAAACGGGCCAATGACAGTGTTTGCGCAACTAAATCTACAAGACGCTCCTAAGTTGGCCCCCGTTTGGGATTGATGAACCAATGCTCCGTAGTAATTATTGACCTAGTGGGTGAAGCCCATGACGGGGCACAAATCTTCGAAAGAAGATTACCCAATTTAATGGATCATGGTAACAACTTGGAGCACGCTATCTCAAAGTATGCACTCCTATCCCGCTTCATCGACCCCGAAACACGACTCAATAAGCATGACCTGATGGCTTCTGGCAACGTCCTGGTTGTGCTGGCCTCTGAACTATCAAATAGAGTGGACAGGACGTGTAATGTTATTGTCTTTACCATTCTTGATTTTGTTCTTATGAATGGCTTTAGAGGTCAACTCATGGCAGCTAGTGGCATGGCGCGCATGCCATGTATAATGTCGAAGCTGCGGAAGCGGGCCCAACGTCACAGTCGTCCCTTCATGTTGCAGTTTCAGAAAAAATTTCCAGCAAAATTATTTATCAGAAAGGAAAGCCTTATCGCTGCAACTACAACGTTTAAAAAATTAAATTAACTATAGACAAAATATGGTTGCAGTGAGAAACTGTTGCCCTAACGTTATCAAACCCGATTTCCAAGATGCCGTCAGCAAACAATGCACGGCCCGTCACAGCAGAGTCATCTAAATCAGGCATTGTGTCCCCAAAACACTCAGTCATTTGTCGGCCTAAGAGAAATTCATCAGAGCCAACACCGCCCACCGGGTTTATTGCCCGACGTTGTAGACTTCCGTTTAAACGCTCTCACCTAGGCTCCAGCAACTCAAAGCCAACTTGTTGAGTCAGGTTCAAGCACCCGTCTACCCTGCATTCGCTCTACGGTACGATCGCCAAGGCCAGTTCCTCTAGTTCACCGTCATACTCTATACTGCCCCCAAAGGCTGCAGGCTCCCAAGTGACTAATGATGTGCTTGACACTAAGGAAACAAATGTTTTTCTAACCTACTATGTTTGTCTGGAGACCGATCGTCTCCGTGGACGTGACAACCTGCACCCAGATCCCAACCTGTTGATTACAAAAGCTGCATACTTTGACTTCAGAGCCTGTTTCGGCCCATCGCAAAATCACTCCAAAACGCCTCCAGTCGGTCACCATGTTTGGACACAGAATTCCAACCTCCAACAACTCAAAATGTGTCTGACGATGTTCTTTCCAAACTCAGTTCGTCTACAATAAGCCCACCGTGTCCCTATTGCCGTTTTTCCTTCATCAGGCCATGCTCCGGAATGGCATCCTCTATAGCAGACAATTCAGCCTTGATCACACATCCAACGTTTTTCATTCTAGTTTTAGCGCGTTTCTCCTTAAGTGAACCTGGGGCCTTGAGGCATTTCGTACAAAATCATCCCATGAAATCATTATACTCGGCTTGGTTGTCGAAATACAAACCCTTAAACCAAATATTTACGGATGATTACAACTTCATTCTAGGGCGCAAAATAACCGCCATAGAGGTGGCTACCTGGATTACATTAAGCACGAATTCCCTGCGCCATCTCTTCGGTGAAGAGTGTGGATATTTTGCCCTACATTTTGTTGCCCTACAGATATATACAAATTTTTTGCACCTTGGATGCACTTGCTGACCTTCATTACCAAGCAGTTGCGAGCTCCTCAATTCATCAAGCTTTTTGATTACATAGCTTTCTTTTAAGGAGAGGTGAAGCTTACAACAGGAGACTTAAATGCTCCTGAGATCTGCTGCCCAAATGAGCCTCCACATCTGCAACTCTTGAACATCATTTTTGAAACCAAGGCAGAAGATTGGACGCATCATGTCTGCAACTAGATGGGGAAGTAATTTTCTCGACTTGGTATTAGCCAACGGTTTCCTTATTGTTGATATCGTGCTGGGTAACTTTCTGGATGGTGACCTCATGATGGTCTCCTTCAAATTTATTCTAGACCCCAAAAATCTACAATCAATACCTGGTCCGTGAACGTCTGTTACAAATCAACAAACTAGGTTGGTCTGACTGCAATAATTGGGGCCATCAAATGGTCTAATTACTTCCTTTCATGAGTCCTACAAGAATCTGCCGTCTTCTACGCAAATATGATGCTGGATATTGGCAGCCTTATTTCTTATAGCGCTAAACCAAGAAGAATGCGGCCGACCAAAGTCTGTAAACACGAGATTTCAAAATTGCAGAATGTTTTAAAGCATACTTCAGATATATCCTTATTACTGTGTTCGAATCAACTCCAACATGACCTGCTTGGAAGCAGGAAAATACCACGATCCGGAGGCCGAATCTTAGCTCAAAAGTGCTCAAGCTTCTGCCGTCTTGGACAGTTTACGATTAATCAAGCGCCCTTACGTGCATCTGTACAACAGCCAGCACCTGGAAGACCTCAAGGAAATCGTTAAGTCACTTAACTCATAAGTCGTGTCTACCTCACTACCGACCGGACCAAAGCTTTGGTCACCTGCCCCTAGCTAAAATCCCCAATACCAGTTTCAATATAGTTTAATAGGGAAGAATTGCCGAGGGCTGCCGCCCTCGACACACCGTCGCACCGACCTACCATAGATACTGTCGGTCTTTCCCTATTCCGCTTCGGCAAACCCAGCGTTGCACTTCTAACGTTGAACCTCCTTGTTGCTTCCATTTCAGCTTGGTTAATTTCTGCTCAGTAGACAGTCTCTACTATCATTTACTTGCACAGGATGGGCCATTTTACGATCCAAGAAACCATCGCGAGGGACAAGTATATTTAAGGAACTTAAACGCGAAATGCCTCGCAGTCTGTTGCTCACGAACAGTCTCAGAAATTTCTGTATGCTCTCGCAAAATAGTTTCTTCAAGTTTTGCTTTTTGTCTTGCATACCTGCGCATTGCATATAGCTCTGCAGGTTCTGATCGCGCTCTTCCAATAATCCACCCTAGATCCCCATATACATTCTGGTTTCCATTATTCCCGTTTACTCCGCATCATCGACGTACAAGTTTGATGGTGCCTTGTGCGTCTCTCGCAAATTGAGAAATATACGTAGTTATCTTCCAAAGAATCACACACTCATCATGGAGAAGGTCGTTCAGGAACAGCTAATTGAGTTTCTCGTGACCAACAACTTAATTTGGGAATCCCAGCGTGGTTTTCTTAAGTTCGAATCCTCCACTTTATACTTTGAATTGGTGATCTAGTCCCCCTGAAAAGAGATGGGCCATTATAATCATCCTCCTTGACGCCGCCAAAGCGTCTGTTTGCTTGTCCCATGAACGACTGCCACTTATGAATTGGTGGACTCGTTATACTCCTGGTGGGTTTCCTTTCTCTCGGGCCACTGTCAAGTCATAAATATCAACTGAATCCTATTGCAACCCTATCCAATCACTACGATTACTTAAACGCATGAACATCGTGTTTTGGGCAATATGCCAAAGCAGGTTTTTCTATTTTTGCCGACGACATTGGGCTGTTTTAAGTTTCCAACCCACTTACTCAACAAAACCATGGCCGACATGATGTAAGGTGTACATTCAAGAGACGAGTGGTGCAGGCAGTGGTCCACAGAATGTTGTAACACTGAGAGCGCCATTGTGGCCCGTTATTGCATCCCTCCGAGTAGACTATTCAGGAATGATCTCCAAATACAGAAAACTTGGTGTACAAAATGTCCATAGTTGCATTGTTTTGTGTAGAATTTTTCGTACAGTCAGTCATGCAGCATTTCGGTCAAAATATTTGAGGGTAAAATTAAAACAGGGGCAAAATAAACAAATAAATAAAACACAGATGCAATTGCCACCTCTTAAAAATAAATACAAGAACCCATCCAGGAGTAATCATAACACATTATGAGAAGTCGCTCAGGAATTTGATTGAAACCCGGTCACGGTTCGTCGAAATTTGTGCTAAATGTGGGCCACTGGAGTTCATGAAGGTATTGATATTAGAGGCTATTGAAGAAAAAGCGGATCGTGTAGAAATACGATAGCGGCGCTTTGCAAAATCGTTGTGCGGAAAATGCTTGGGACCTGAAAGAATTTTGGAAGCACATTTTTCTTGCTGATAACTTTCGATCACATAGATTTAGAGAAAATTGAATAAGTGGTACGCAGGATACACGGCTAATAACCGAAAGCCCCAGGGTGAAGAATTTGGGAGTCTTCACGGATTAAACCGGGAAAATAATTGGAAAACAGTAGATTAGGGCTGGAAGAACACATTGGTATACAAGCAGTTAGTTGATGCTTTGTTTCATCGTGTAATACCGAAGATTTTTGATTTGAAATACCCATTGCCGGGGAGTTTTTACGCGTTTAGAAGAGTAAGCAGTCTATCTCAGATTTGTATCAATAGTAACTCCTAGATATTTCACAGAATCAGTATTGGTAAAAGTTTCTGAGTTGGAAAACGTTTCGGATGGCTAGGCCGGCCGAGATCAAGAGAAAAGGCAGTCGAAGCACTTAGTTACGTTGAGATTTAACCCAGCTGGTGCAGCAGAATCACAAACAGAGGATAGGTTTTGGAAAATTTTGAGAATCATCGCTGTTCAAAAGGACTTGAGAAAGGGCAACATCGTCAGCATACTTAAAAAATAATGGAGGGAGGTGGTTAATAAGTCGCTGATGTAAGCAGAGAAGAGAAGCAATGAAAGAACGGCACCTTTGAACACTCTTGCATTGTTAACCGACGGATTTTGAGGTTTACCATCCACTGGTGTGCACTGGGTTCGGTTAGCAAAATTTTCAGACAGCCATGATAATAAAGGTTAAGGACAACCAAATGTTTGCAGTTTGTGAAGCATGAGAGACCGTGAGACAATGAAATGTCTATGAGTGGTCTAGAAATGCGCAACGGACGGATTTCACTGATGCTTTTAAGGACTTACAAATGCAGTGAATTAGGGAGACGACAGTGTCCAAACTGGACCAGTTAGATTTATAGGCAAAGTGAAAAGGGTCTACAGAAAGATACATATAAATTGCAGGCATTTAATTATGGCGGGCTGTCAGTTCAAGACTAGTAGATGTCAAAGCGATGCGGCGAAAATATTACGCCAACGCAATAGAACTGTTGGACTTTGTGATGAGAATAATAGTGAAGGTTCTTCAACAGTCAGGGATGGACGATGAGATTAGTGACGAGTCAGGTGGAGAAGCAAATGCACCGGTCAGAGCCACGGCGTCATGCCTTAAAAGAGCTGAGGTGATACTATCAGGACCAACCCCTGCAATAATTTTAGCGGTGCGGATAAAGTGGAGCACCTTTTCCCTGGAAAAACTTGTAGCTGTCATACCATCGACCTATCCAAATATGACCGAGACATAAGTGGAAGAATGGGTGGAAGCATGATTGGATTTGATCGTTGTGACCACTCAGGGGTTACCTGGCGAATGTCATGTCGATGCGCTTGATTTCAGCCTTTATTAGGTTGGAAATGTACCGCACGGGATTAGTAGAAGTGCTCCTTTCATCTTCCTGAATATTTCAGTTTCTTGGTGAAGATACGGTCACTTGAAACGAGTAATGTTTCTGAGAGGCAGCAGATATCAAAGATCGCGTTTGCCGTCTCCGTGAAAAATTTGAAATCGTCATTGTGCAGGAGTTCAAAAGAGAACCAGCCGAATGCAAGTGAAAGGGATTTTGGAATACTGACAAGGTTATTTTGTAAAAAGTTACGGGGGCGAACTTGGATTTGATTTGTTCGCCTGAAGGAGTGAAAAGCTGACCTGGAGTGTATCTTGGGCCTTAACAGAAGCAGACAGTGAACACTACTTGAATCTGAAGCACGCAGTTCCAGGACAATTAAGTCACGGCAGTTGGTAATAAATCTATCTAAAATGGAGTCGCCTATGGTGGGAGAAAAGTGGAGGTCAGTCAAATCAAACGCAGTCAGTGATAGAGTATATTAGCGGTTGAAATCACCTACGAAAATATGCATATTATCCTCAGGAAGAGGAACAGTAGGAAAAAGGCCGAAAGAAGACGCAATATTTTGTTGCGAGCTAAAAAGGACAATGTATATATTAGTTATGACGGTGCTTGCATGGCGAGAAAACCCAGGAGGACATTGTGTCCCACGGCACAGGGGTATAGCAAGTCATATTGGACAAGTAAGCAAACATTAGGTGCAAAATGAGAAGAATCAAAACTGGCATATTAAGAGGATCACGGTGTTAATGCGCACCAATGATGCGTATGGCAGCTGCAGAGTTTAGCTGGACGACGGTGGCGGGCGCAGGGTTTTTTGCAGTACTCGGATTGGACGGGTCTATAAAATGGACATGAATTTTAAACTGTCATGAAGAAAGTCTCCAAAGACCTTGAGTGCTAGGTAAAAACTTGTCAACGGACCAAAACAGCTGGCGGGACGAGTACTAATGGCCGATAGTTACCCTGTATTATAATGGAAATGAAAAAGTACGTCGGTCATCTTACCATGGAATATGAAATCAAGGAAATAGTCAAAAACCTTTTAAAAATGCGGAGGGACGAAGAAGATTGGTGAAGAGCTTCGGTTAACCCTTGTTTAAAGACATGAAGACCGGAAACGTGGTCAGCGTTGAGGAGAGAGGATTGATATGATATGCATTGAATAATATATCTGACGCTGGTTAGCCAGTGTGAAACAAAAATGGGTTTCCTCGCTATTTGTTTGCGTTTGGAGGCTCATTTGACAGCAAGTGCTTGTATGGTGATAGCCTTGGTAGGCCCGTTAGCCAGGGGTGGGTAGATTCAGCAGTAAATCTGTGCAATTGCGAGGACTTGTCCGCTCAAAGAGTCACAGGCTTTGTGGATCACATTATGAGTCCTCGATGTCTAGACAGACTTGCAACAGGGTCGTCAGTCTACGTTGGTGATTCATGCGGATTGGAGGCAATTTCCACTTCATCACTGCCATGGAGCAGGTCGTATTGTTTGTCCTGGGATAGTTGATCTGATCGTTGTGTCAGCTTGCTTTTACGGCGCGTTGAGACTTGCGAAGATGAGGCCGGAAGCTTGATGGTGGACCCTTGGCGAGACACGAATGCAAACGCACATAACTGGAACGGAAAAAGGGAGAGATGGCAGTCTGGATATATTTCAGCTGAGAGTTATGGTGCGTGCAAATATAATAACGAAAATTGATCAATGCCGTGTAGAGTGAGGCATCAGGTGATGCCGAACGTCTTGCTTGGAATGGATTCATTAGCGGGTTCATGCATATGAAAGGGTTTATATTGAGACATTAAGTATTAGTTTGGGAGTAAGTGAGAATGTGATATGAGTGTCATTTTGTATGCCTTGCTACATACGCACTAAATGCGATATAAAATTAGGTGAAAAGTTGCGCTTGCTTGTTTCATTGACGGAGATTTTCCGTCTATACCTACAATGATTTGTACCAGTGGAAACTAATGGGAATAAAAACGACTGGACCTTATTGATTGGGTTGAGAGAAGTCCTCGAGCATTATATTCACCCAACACCCTGGGCCCGAATCATGGGATCTTTCTATTGAAGTGTAAGGATCGTGCAAGTTTAGCAAATTTTTTGTGGTTATTGCTTTCCTAATTTCGTTTTTAAAGGTAACAGAGGCAGAAGAAACCATCTTTATATGTTCGGGTAGTCTATTCCCTAGGGAGGAATATTTGATGATGAAGTTTTTCTTAAGTGCTATCGTCGACATGGGAAATGACACCAAGAACTCAGCCCTACGCAAGTCATGGGAAAAGTTATTTCCTACTTGGGGTTCAGAGACGCACTCATTTTTATCAATAATCCTATAAAAAAAGGAGAGGCTGATGTGAATTCGGCGCCGCCATAAGTATGGAGGTGCAGTTTTGTTCAACGTTTCATATAGTTTAACGAGGAAGGGTAGCCCAGAAGTCGTTTTGTAAATGTTCGCTAAACATTCTCAATCTCGATTCTGTCACTCTGCCACATGTTGGAACACACGATGGAACAGTATTCCAGGATAGGTCTTGCGTGTGTTTTAAATATAAACAACTTGCTTTCCTAGTTTCTAATAGTTCTGTGCACCAAGTAGTCTCCTAGCTTTTGCAACTTGTGGCAGGGTGTTTTCTGAGAAGTTGAATGCGCTGGAGTAATGCAAACCCAGGTCTCTGACAGTGTGAGAGGAAGGAATGACTTCTTGGCTAATTTCAAAGATTCCTGTAGGAAGGCGGTATTTGTATGCGAGTATGCTGCTTTTGTGGGCCGAGAATTTCATTGACCAGGATGCGCACCATGAATCAAGCGATATTAGATCATATTTTACATTAGCTATGATGGTAATGATGTCACGAGGGGGAAACGTGTATACAATTTTTATATCGTCTGCAAACAGAAAAGGAACATCATGCCTAATGATGTGAAAAATGTGGATGATGTACAGCAGAATCAGTAGTGGACCTATTACGCTTCCTTGAATAACCCTACTAGTAATCGGAGTGGGTTCCATTTACATTCACTATCTGTATTCTAGAGGCCAAATATAAAGAGAACCAAGCCAGAAGGACGGCTGGTATACCGTAGCTCTCGGCTCTCACGCAAAGCTTGCGATGGGATAGGGGATCTAAACCCTTTGCCTTATCTGAGCACAACACAATCACTAACTTTCCGTCGTTGGAAGCCTTCGTCACTATGTTTAGGAAATCAGCCATGCAAAGAAAACGTGATTTACTTTGGAGGAAACCATGTTGACCGACGTCAAGGAGGTACTGATCTAATTAATAAGGTAACTTACATTTTATTATTCTTTCCATAGTACGAAAGAAAACTGGGGTGTGATCGATGGGTTTGTAATTAGATGGCTCCTGCTTTGAACTGGTTTTGTAAATTGGGACGATGACAAAAGTTTCCCTTGGCCGGGGGACAGCGCCGCAATTTAATGAAAGATTAAATAGATTGGATAAAAATAAAGGCTGTCTGCACCCCCCGATTTGAAAAGAGCCGGAGAAAGTCCTCCGGTCCAACGTGGAAAGACGGTCTCATTTTCGATAATATCACTTGGGTGAAACGAGAATGTTGGAGAGGAAGCAGTGTTGACTGAGGGGAATGTCCGGTATAATGTTGTTGTCGTCAGTTGTCATAGATGCGGCAAAAAATGGAGGGAAGATGGCTCCATGAGGCTCTGTGGTATGGTTTAATAGAAGCTGCGGAGGAGATAAAGGACGTCGAACCGGAGAACTGGCAGATAATTTGGAAATAATGACATCCCAGTAATAACTTGGCCATGGATGCGCACAACTGCGTTAAGCCAGTTGTGCAGATAACAGCGAGAATACTGTCGGCCCTTGTGGGTAATAAAACATGCTACGTCCCCCAACCAGTCGTCACCGGAAGCGAAAGCAGAAAGGTATTTTGGGGAGGAGAAGGAAGATCAGCAAACCCGTGGATCGTTGAAGTCGCCCGCTAGCAACCTTGGGCATGGGAGGTCTGCGGCCACTTTAAGCGCGTCAAATAGTGGTAAGAACTCTGATTGACGCATACTAGTGGGACGGTGAATGCAAGTGATCAGTAAGTCCTGATGTTCGATAGCCACAGTTTCCCAGAGAGAATTTTTCAGCTTATCAAAGGTGGGATGATTGCACCAGGAGGCTGAAGGGGTGTCTCTTTTGAATATGGGGCAGCCCCTCCCACGCTTATTTATCCTGTATTTCCTAAAATCATTGTAACCAATTAAGGCAATGTCTCTGTCGGGGTACTGTCGGTCAGCCATTTCTCAGCGGTAAGAATGAAATCATATCTATGTGTACACACCAACGGGCGCAGCGCGTGCACCTTATTTAGTATCGAGCGAGCATTTAATGTTAGCAATGAAAATGGCTCAGTAGTAGAAGCATGTGAATGTGGATAAATGGGCTAAATTTCATCATGTTCGTGAGAGTTCATTTAGGGTGAAAAGTCTTTGTGAGACAGGCAAGAAATAATGGTTGTTGGTGGTAAGGCCTTTGGGTGACCATCTCCTGTCACGCATGAATCACGAGCTACGGTAGATTCCAAACTGTTGAGTGGTTTAGGCGGTGAGCAACGTGCGTTCGTTGGGGAGTGAGGAGGCTGTGCAACAGAGGTGTAAGGTATGGTATGGCTGAAGGAGAAACCGGATAAAATAAAAGGTATACTGACTACATTTTGGAGCAAATCAATAGGTGGCATGGTGTCGGGAGGCCTAACTTCTAGCTGATTGGAAGCCTCGAGATTTGGTCCGGGAAGGTAGGACAGTGGATGTAGGCAGGTCGGCTTAATCCTTGTGATTATAGGCTGGCAACGCTCAGTCATGGGGAACTCGAAAAAGCGTGGTCTTGTCCCGAGTTGCCTATAGTTCATACCTACGTTTGGGAGAACAGTGGACGGGCCAGCGCTAAGGAAATCAGTTCCAGTTCTGGGACGGCAACCGAGAGTGAAGTCATGATTATTGAATAACGTCTTTGGATGGGCTAGCGAGAGATGGTCCTCGGTGCTGCGGGGTCATTTTGTGGCGCTTAAATGAAGAGACTGAAACCTAACCGAGCAAGCCAAACGTACTGAAGCGGCTGCGCTAGGTGATCATGGTAGCTCCAATGGGACAGGACATGGCACCGTGCTATTATTTATGAACTTGGAGGATCTTGGGAGGTGGAAAAGGTTAGTGTCTTACGTGGACCACTTATATTGAGGAGGGTCGCAATATCTTCGGTTGGAGAAAAGTCGCTTTCCTTGGTGTCAAGCGCATCATTAGTCACTTGGGAGCCTGCAGCCTTTGGGGGCAGTATAGAGTATGACGGTGAACTAGAGGAACTGGCCTTGGCGATCGTACCGTAGAGCGAATGCAGGGTAGACGGGTGCTTGAACCTGACTCAACAAGTTGGCTTTGAGTTGCTGGAGCCTAGGTGAGAGCGTTTAAACGGAAGTCTACAACGTCGGGCAATAAACCCGGTGGGCGGTGTTGGCTCTGATGAATTTCTCTTAGGCCGACAAATGACTGAGTGTTTTGGGGACACAATGCCTGATTTAGATGACTCTGCTGTGACGGGCCGTGCATTGTTTGCTGACGGCATCTTGGAAATCGGGTTTGATAACGTTAGGGCAACAGTTTCTCACTGCAACCATATTTTGTCTATAGTTAATTTAATTTTTTAAACGTTGTAGTTGCAGCGATAAGGCTTTCCTTTCTGATAAATAATTTTGCCGGAAATTTTGTCTGAAACTGCAACATGAAGGGACGACTGTGACGTTGGGCCCGCTTCCGCAGCTTCGACATTATACATGGCATGCGCGCCATGCCACTAGCTGCCATGAGTTGACCTCTAAAGCCATTCATAAGAACAAAATCAAGAATGGTAAAGACAATAACATTACACGTCCTGTCCACTCTATTTGATAGTTCAGAGGCCAGCACAACCAGGACGTTGCCAGAAGCCATCAGGTCATGCTTATTGAGTCGTGTTTCGGGGTCGATGAAGCGGGATAGGAGTGCATACTTTGAGATAGCGTGCTCCAAGTTGTTACCATGATCCATTAAATTGGGTAATCTTCTTTCGAAGATTTGTGCCCCGTCATGGGCTTCACCCACTAGGTCAATAATTACTACGGAGCATTGGTTCATCAATCCCAAACGGGGGCCAACTTAGGAGCGTCTTGTAGATTTAGTTGCGCAAACACTGTCATTGGCCCGTTTGGATCACTGATGAACACCACCCGCCATTCTACTCTTGCTTGGAAATTTAGTTTGGGAAGAAACTCTAAGCAGGGTTGTAAAAGGTGACCACTTATATTTGTTACGACTATAGTGATGACGGGGTGCCGTGTGTAATCGGGTTGGTGCAGCTCATTTGAGGGAAACGCTAATGGTTAAGGTAAAATTGCTGTAAGACGTACCGACGTAACTTCTGAATACTTCATAAGACTGAGTGAGCATCAACGGTCTGGAGCAGGTTAACGGGGCAATTATTCCCCACGACAAATGACAGCCGTTAAGTGACTGGCTAAATTAAATAATATATAATTCGAAGCAAAACAATACACCCTGAGTTACACTGTACCTTTGTACAGCATGTTTCTGTTTTGGGGGTATGCAACCTTGTAAATAGAGCGATGAGTAAATGGGCCGGAAGTTTTATTTTGCTCAACCAAGCAGGCCCACTGAATTTATGCCATACAGAATAATAGGGTTTACGCTGATTCCAGGTCAGAGCTGGAAATTTTACGTCGCAAGCCAAGACAAAACTTAGCAAAATAATTAAACAGTGGTCAAATCGAAAATTTTTATTATCAGAAAAATCAAGCTAGTTTTTTTGTCCAGGAAAATGATTCGTACTTAGCGAATAATGCCAGAATAACAAAAAAGAGGCTAAAACAAATCCGCACGATGGCACCTTATGACGTTGGACGGCGTAGCGCAGCGGGATCACGCCGAAAATGATATGCTTACCTTGGTAGACAACATGATGGATGCAATGAACTTCCAAAAGCAATCCTTTTCGCAGTCGAGGACCTTTGACCTCTTTCTCGCATAGGTATCCTACCCGAAGTAATTATCTCATCAGTTCTCCCAATATACTTTCGGAGTCCCCGTCGAATACTCATCTGGGAAACGACCTTCGGCACAGGAGCCCTGGGATTAGTCTCGTGGAGGCACCCCGAATAGTCGGGGTAAGTTTACCATCCATTTTCGCACTTTCAGATATTCATTTGAATCTTCATCTCACCTTTTTTGGTCCATTCTGGACAACTGTGCCAGCAACCAGCCGTTTCCATTTAACAGCAGAGATCGTGTTAACTTCCAGGCAATTTTAATCTTATCATAACTTGATTTTACATCGGGCTTTCGTTAGATTTTACGAGAGTATTCGATCGTCTCCTGCAGAAGCATCAGGGCCTGTTACTCTGATCACGCTAAACGATAACAGAGATGGTTTAAACAATCGGTTTTTCAGAAGACTTAGAGTTTTAGCGATACTACTTTGCCTAAGGGTCAACGTGGCGTCCATCAGTCGCTACTTCGATGGACGTACCGGTGATAGTTACCAGCCAAGGAGAACTTTTGACCTAGATGGTCTGGCAAAGCTGGAACAGGAGTTAAGTGTCGTGGGAAACTTCAGCGCAACGATAAATCGTCCGTGGCTTCCATTGTAATGCAGGTCCTTGAACCGAAGCATTATAGGGACAGGGAAGCAGGCATCACGATGCACAAAATGCTGGCTGCGACCATTAGTGAAGACCTGGTTTTGCAGTGTAGCTGGCTGGGAACTGGTGAGAAAACGGCAGTTTCCATCCGTTGATTTTTAAGAGCCATGATTGTTAAATGGATTCTCTGACTTCCACTTACTGACTGACGGATGCTGTGAAATCTATAACCGCATTCCAAGAATAGTCGGCCTTCGATATTGAGAGGATCATCAAACATGGGTTCACGGATGCGCGAGACAGAGGTTACAGGAGGAGAGCACTCAGGTACGCTTATCGTCACATAACGTTTGTTTCAGTCCAAATAATATGCATTTTACTATTCTCGGTATGTGATTGGTTTACTATTATCCATTTCAAATCCTCTTCGGTTTCATTGAATGCATAAACATTTCGCATTGTGGCATCCGTACAAACTAACTGTTTCAACTAGCAGCGTTTTCCTTCACTCTGTTCCGGGTATTGGAAAGAAACCGTTTGAAAACACATAGTGCACTGGGACCTAAGTGAAACTTTTTTTATCTATCCTATTAAATCATATTTGTACGCCTTTTTTGTTTTCTGCCGTTTTAATGCAATTCTGCCACGATGTAATTGTTGTAAATCGCTGCTCAGGAGCATACCGAGCTTTTGAACATGTTGCAGAAGGTTCGCAGGATGGGTGCAGTTTACGTAGGAGTGCTTAGCAGTTTCCTGTAAGCGATGTTATTGCGTGCGTCTAAGCGTTACGAGCGTTCAAAATTGTAAATCTGTAGGGAGACCAAAAAAAGTAAAAGGAGGTGCCATTTTTGTTCGCCCAGCACTTGCCCAGCCGGCAGCTGATGGGCGGCGGTTGCGTTTCCGGGTGTTTCTGCGTGTACTATCCGGATTCACCGATTTTTTCCGGACTGTTACCGGACGGGGGCCGGAATCGGCCGAGAAATTACGCAACAGGCCGGTGCTCCTGGCGACTGTTTTCCCCAAGAGTCCACCAAACATTGCCTAATATGTTTCCGCTCCCCTTTCTTCTTTTCCCAAACCCCATCAACCACTGGAACTAGCTGAGGTTCATGGAATCAAAATTGCCCAAAACAAAACTCATGGATTAGTCATACAATTACACAGTTTCTGCCCCGTCTTAGCCGCCGTCTTTTGTTGCCCAACGGATTGAGCTTCCAAATTTTTCGCGTTGTACACTGCCAGTGTCTCTTCGGTATAATGCTCACCAGACCATGCATTCCGCGATAAACTGCCTCCAAAGTTTCCGTTGCTTGATTTATTGCATTTTTTCTTTTCACGCGTTGCCCATTCTACCAAATCCAATTCGTGTTTTCCCCCAACATTCAGAGAATTTGCCACCTTAAGGGACTTTCCCGTGATGTTATCGGTCCATTTCGGTCTGCTGCGCATATTTGGCGGCCTACGAGCTGCACTTTACTGATAGCGAGCGATACGGACGAGAAGTCCCTGTTAGACTCTAACATTACTCATGGAATTTCGTTACTATTTATGCTCTTACCACTCATATGACCCGAGGAACATATTATTAGCTATTGTATTGGCTCCCAAACGTTTGCACGTGAGTGCTTGACTTTCCTCTTTTTTACTATCGTCGCACATCATGATCATGCGCACTGCATACTTTTGGAACTGTCCAAGAAATAACAATGCTGTTATGAGTTTTACCGACTGCTGTGCCATACATGGGAACTGGCACCATGAATTCAAGGCATCACAAGCTATAGGAAGGGACATTCCTTAATTGGGATGTAGAGACGCCCGTATTTTCACCAATAACCTCACGAAAATGAGTAATTGTTTTAAATCGGCGCAGCCGCAAGAGAGAGCGGTGTAGATTTCGCAACGTTCCATGTAGTTTGACGGTAGATAATAGCTTAGAACTTGTCTTGTAAATTTTGGTTGAAAGCCCTCAAGCTTGATTCCGTTATCATGTAGCACACACGATAGAGCAATAGTCGAGAACAGGTCTTAAGTTTGTTTTATGTGTCAACAAATTACTTTCCGGAGTTCTATAAGTTCGGTACGCCAAATCAACTGGTGTCGTGGATCTTGCAACATAAACCAGGGTGAGTTCTGATTTGAACTTGCTGGAGTACCGCAAACCTAGGTCCCTCTTTGTCTGAGGGGAAAGAATGACTTCTCGATCAATTTCAAAGAATCCCGTAGGAATGTGGCATTTTTACCCTGGAGTGTGCAATCGTAGGCCAAGCTGTGCTCCATAAATTAGTCGACAGCCGGTCATATATTTACGCCGTTTAAGGTAGCTTTGTGGTCATCAGCGGTAAACGGAGACAATTTTTATATCAGCTGCAACCGGGGACGAAATACCGTGCCTTATGATGAGGAAAATGCCATTTATGAAAATGAAGGCAGTGTAAACATGGAAAACAGAAACCAAATAAAAATGCAGTGTTTTCGCTCACGAGATCATAAGAGGCAGTGTGATTTGCTGAGCATGAGGTTTCGAGTTTTAGATCAAAGCTAGATAAGGATTCGCAAAGATTTTCTGTGACTGATTACCAGTTCTGCAATGCAAATAACACTATGTTTGAATGCAGCATAGGTGCGTATCGCGGTCGCAAAATACGGCTGGCAAGAAATAGCTGTCGCCGCTAGTTGGCCAGGATCCTCGAAAAGCAAGGGAATTATATGGTGGAGATGAGGAATGGAGATGAGTGAAAACCAAACTGGATACGTATGAGGCAGAATCAAACGCAAAACTCCGAAAGCGCAGTCCATCGGGCAAGGAAAGCGCCGACACGGGATGGGAATTATGCACTTATAAGACTCATACACGAGGTTTGCTTTGAGCAGTTTTCAGTTCATGATTTTCAGCCTGGTCTAGAGATGAAGGTGGGGTTGAAAAAGAAGGGGAACCTGAATCAAATAAGGCAACATCTGGTGGACTCGAGTGAAGAACTTTTACGAAGAGCGTCGGTCTGTTGCCAAATTCCGCAGATAGGAATACAGATCAATGAAAAATGACGGGCCTCAGTTGTTTTCCAATGACAATATGAATTGCGAACGTCATTTTATATCAGATGCCAATGAAAACGCTGTCCATTTGTGAGTCCTCTTTGTATGGACTCGGCAGAAGAATTTTGGGAAGGAGCAAGAGGAAACCAGTACAAAATGGTGCCCGATGTTTGCTGGCCAAAGCGATGGATATGACCGCACCCCGCACTATTGTGTTAACGTTGGTGTACTCGTGGTGTGGAGGAAGGAATTGAAGTATGCTAGGGTAAGGGGGACATCGTCTTTCCAGGATTGGATAATCGCCAGAGCATGGGTAAGTGTTTCAATCCAAACAGAACTATGCGGCCTGGACGAGAGAAAAAAGACGGGCGGCAGTGTGGCCTAGCTGGTAGCTGCGGATTAAGAAGCGATCAATCTTACGAGCAGCTCAGAGAATGAAGTTAGTAGAACGTATAGTGCAATTCAAAATATATGGATGGTTGCTGCGCGATCCGGGTGTTCTTTTTTATATGCATGGATGAACTGGCTAATCTGGTGTTTAGATCGTCTATGCTATGAGTAAAGATGATGAATTGGTATTTGGTAGACGGAAAGGGAACAACTGCTGCCGATATAAACAATGATCGAGCTGCAAAGATAGATGCACTGGGGATTGACTAAATTCAGCGTGGAAGTCATGGATTACATTCCACTGTAGGAGGCCGTGCCTTTTGAAACAAGAAATGTTCGAGGCCAATGGGTAATAATAATAATAATACTGTATATTTCTCGATTTGCGAGAGGCATGCGCATGGCAAGATCAAATTTTTACAAGGATGATGCACAGGAAATGTAGATGATAGAAGTGCAATGGGATAAGATGGTGGGAGCAATAATGAGTTATTTTAGAGGCTCACTGGAAGGTTAAATGAGATGCTGCAAAGCAATAGGGGAGTTACAAGTATGCCAGTGAGAAGCAAAAAAGTAGAAAACTCAATTTTTAAGGCCGAGAAATAGTTTACTGGGACTGTTTGCAAGTAGCGCACAACGAGTCATTTCGTGTTTAAGTGCACTAAATGTGCTTATTGCTGGCGCACAACATGGAAGGAGCCCGGCGGTAGATATTGATATATGGCTAGAGACACCAAACATCGGAGGCGTTACGTAATGGACGGAGACGTTAAGCTGAAGGGATGACAAGCAGTGGTAATGCGGTGAATGGATGGAAATGGTGAAAACCAGGCGGAACGTCAGGCAAATTGCATGAGACACGTAGCTGACAACAAATGGCCAAAAAATGATGAGAGCGGAAAAAAATTGTCTGTAGCTCATAAGTTCATGTGCACCACTTTGTACTGGCTTCCTCTTGCTCCTTCCCGAAATTCTTCTAACAAATCCATACAAAAAGAACTCACGAATAGTCAGCATTTTTATTGGCATCTGATATGAACTGACGTTCACAATGCATATTGACACCCGAAAACAGCTGAAGACCGTCGTTTTTTCATTAAAACCTCTATTCTCATCTGCGGAATTTGGCAATATACCGATGCTCCTGGTAACAGTTCTTCACTCGACATTGACCCATTTGACTCCGGTTCTCCTTCTTTTCCAACGCTACGTTCATCTCTAGACCAAGCTCAATTTATGAACGCAAAATTGCTCGAAACAAACCTCATGTATTAGTACTACGATGGCACAATACCCATCCTTTGTCGCCGCTCTCCTCGCTTAATCGGTCTGTGCCTTCTGAATTTGAGTTTTATACTGCCTTTTTGATATCCAGTCTAGTTTTCGCTCATCTCCATTCCGTTATCACATCCCTCCTGATACTCATCTCCACCCTATGACTCTCTCGACTATCGAGTACCCCGGCCAACGGGCGGCGACAGCCATTGCCCTCCAGCCATATTTTGCGCCCGCGATACGCACCTTTGTTGCATTCAAACAATATAACTCGCAGTGTAGGACTGGAATGCAACCACAGAAAAATCTTTGCGAACCATTACCTAGCTTTGAATTAAAGCCCCCTGCTCGGAAAATCACGTTGCCTGTTATGATCCTGTGAGCGAAACCACGTTGCATTGTATGTTTGGTTTCCGTTTTCCATGTCTTCATTGTGCCTTCCTGGCCTAATTTTAATGTTATCTTACGCATGACTCTCGTATGTCGAGAGATATACAAAAACAAACAAGCCTCCCAAATCACTAGAGGTCGCATTCACCCCCTGTCTCTACGATTCACATAGTCCGTATTTCCTGTGCATCATCTATGTAAAAAATTGATCTTGCCTTGCGCATGCATCTCGCAGTTTAGAAAATATACATTATTATTATTATTATTATTAAAGTATCTGGAGGAAATTTGTGAAGATTTGGATACGGAGCTCCAAGGATATTGATAATGTCTATATACGGATGGTGGTAAGCTGTACCAAGACGCGCGTCAGATAAGAGAGATTGTTTATTAACAATCCTTAAATACACTAGCTAACGATGGCTTTTATGCTGTCATTTTTGTTGTCGCAGCATTTGGTGTTATTCAGCAGTACGGGTGGGGAATATGAGGTGCGCAAGCCGTTCCGGAGATAGCAGCAATTACGGTTTTAATCGATCGCAGAAATGTGATATCCAGTGCGATAATCCACGTAGTTACCGTTGACCGGGCCAGAACTGGAGCGCCAGTTCTAGCTAACAGGAATAATAGGGTAGCAGATTCGGAATCGCCAGTGCGAGGACAGAAGCGTTAGCAGAACGTCTGCTGCGGATGCGACATCTGAAACGCAAGAGAGGAGTAGTCTGGCTTGGGTGCCAGCTTGGGGTTATGGTGATTATTGGATCGCGACAACATACCTACACCATAGTGCATCTATTCTAGAATGAGCAACGGTTTTGTTACTAAAGTGGTGCTGAACTTGAGGCCAGCTTTTCTTAATCGTGTAATACGGGGTGCGTGTTGTGGCCTCTTGGGCGTACATAGCACCCGTAGTGCCTCTTTCGGTGGCAATTTTGCAATGCATTTGGTGGGTTGGGATCTAGGGGTGAGAGTAAAAATAGGACCAGATTGAGGGCTGGCGGGTAGACTAGGCAGGCGGGATGCTCTAACCATACCAACCACCTCATTTGCAGACTTCAGCTGGGATTTTGATGATGGGGTTTTAGGGGACTGCAGTGGGGACTTGCGCCCTAAGGTGGATGGTTCAAGGTGCACTTTTTTACATGGATGCTGGATGGGAGGTGAGAAGAGTTAATTATCCAAGTCAACTTCAAGTTTAAGAGGGAGTTTTGGGGTTTGTGATTGTGAACATGGGTTCGGCGGTGTAGGAGGACAGCAGGGGGCCTTAATGATTTGCACGCTGGGTGAGGCGGGTTGCTCATTTTTTAGAGACCAAGTGCCTCGCTTTGGGACAGTGTTTAATCCTTCGCAGTCCTTACAGTTTTGTACAGAGTGTTTATAACGATGGTATTTTTCCTCCTGATGAATTCATGGGCAAAGCTTTGTCTTGGAGTTGCATCAGAAGCGAGCAGGGTTTTTTGGATCTTTTTCTTAATCTCACACAGTGAGATTACACGCAATTGATAGACGGTGGAGAAATAGAGATATCATCCGACTTAACGTTAGTTAATAATAAAGAAATTATCTGGTAGGGTGACCAGTGTAGCATAGAGAAGTGTGGGAGTGAATGGGAAAGCGGGGGAGACATATCTATGGTATTTTCATGTCTGTCAGTTGAGCTCAGTAGTGGGTCAAGGTTAGATCCCCTTATAATGGTTACGACTATTTCATTTACCTAGCGATCGGCGAGAGCTAATCTTCGGTGTTGTCCATATTACGCTAGTATACCAGGTACTCTTGCGCCCTCAGTTGGAGTGATACGGAAAGCAGGGCTTATTGGAAATAAGAGAAGGGATGTGCATTCAGAAATCGATAGCTGACTTAAAGACACGCTCTTCCGAGACTGAGGTATTCCTCAATTGAAGGACCTGGGTGACACTCAGGTAAGTTTTAAAGGCCGCCCTAAAACTGGATTGGTTCTGTACGAACCGAATGCAAATGGAAAGTTTGCTCCAAGGCTTGGCATAAACAATAAGAGGGAAATGAGACCTTAAAGATGATTTGGCTATTTTTTATGGATGGTTAGAGACCTGTGAGTGAGAGGGTAGGGGCTGGTAGAGGAAAATATAGGTGCTTTGGTGGAGAGGGAGCACCTATTCACCAGGTTATGCAGAAAATCCAGGTTAATTTTCAGTTGCCGTAGCCTAAGTGGCTCAAGTTTGAGGGCTAAACAGCGTTCCTTGTAATTCAGAGCAGCTGACCAACCTATCACTTGCTTAGTGAAGCGTCACTGAATACTTTCAGTGGAGATCCTATCCGATTTTAACATGTTTGAGTATATCAAAGTGCCATACTCAAGGAGTGGTCGAATGCGTGTTTTACAACTGCTGAGGGTTCTGTCGGATAGTTTCATTGTGCGAAAAATCAGACTTACATTTCTCCTAGCTTTAGCAGACTGAATGACTACATGCCCTGAGAAATTTAGAGAAGCTGAGTAGTTGAGACCGAGGCCACGAAATGTGAGTTTACATGCAATAGGGAATCAGCCTAGCACAGTTGAATCTTTAAGTGGTGTACACTTATATGTGAGTGTTTCGCTCTTATCGGCGGAGAAGCTCATCATCCAGGAGGTACATCAATCGTCCAAAGCAGACAAATGGGCACAAATTTCCCCAACCGCGGTTGTAACTTCATTTGACTTAAGAGGGTGAAATATTTTTATGTTATCAACAAACTGGAAAGGGATGCCTTGAGAAATTGAATTTGTTGCATCAATAATACACATAAGGAATAGCAGAGGACAAAGTACGCTGCCCTGCATGACTCCACTAGTAACAGGTCTGGGATTGGAGGTAATGCCGTCAATGAAGACCGCCTGTAGTCTTTGGGTTAAGTAAGATGAGAGCAAGGATAGAAGGGCATCGGTGATGCCAAAGGAGCTTACTTTGGATAAAAGATGCTGGTGAAGGACACGGTCAAAGGCCTCAGACATACTGAGGTAGGCGATTGCGAAAGCCATATCCCGATTTGCTAGGTTGGTTAGAAGTTTCAGGAAGTAAAATTGTCAGGTGGAAAAAGAACCTGATTGAAGAAATCTGTGCCGTTTGGGGCTAAGGAGGTTGGAGGTGGTCCACGATGGATCATTTTGCCACCTCCATAACCCTAGGGATAACAGGCTTTTGGTTTATGGGACGGCAATCGGACGGATCGTGCAAAGACCCCTTCTCATAGATGGGGGCTATTACAGAGTACATCCAGTTGACCGGAACTTCACCAGAGTTAATCGAAAGTGTAAAGAGGTTAAGCATCAGCAAAGGTAAGTCAGGGCCACAATTAAGAGCAGCTTTTGAAAGGATGCCTTCTAGACCCTTGTGGCACCTTTGTTTGAAATCAGCTAAATGTGATGCAATAGACTTTGCGCCAGAGGACATGGCAGACAAGGTGGAGTTGTTCCCATTTTGCAGTCGTGGTGTTTTGCTGACTGAAACTGGGGCCATGGGGAGGCGAAATATTGATTGAACTCCCCAGCCATGTCTTTCGGGGTTGTCGCAGGCTCACTATTAGGCAAAACTAGGAAGTTCACTAAACATTTGAGATCATGGAATCTTAATTTATATAGTTTTGAAAGCATTATTGGGTAATTTGTATGCCTCAGAGCCCTAGATTCTTCTTTCCGAAGGAGAGATTCACCTAGGCGAGAGATAGTGTCAGACAGATGGCACAAAAGAATAAACTTGGAAAAGTCATGTGTGACTGGAAACTGTCATTGCAAATTAGCATACTTGACATTCTGGGGGACATATTGTGTTTTTTTCTGTTTATTCGTTCTATAATGGTCAATTTCGAGAACCAGCTGGCCATATTGCAACAAAATTCGTCTGCAGCCGTCTGTGGGTCAGTCGCTAGGAGAAGTTCCCCCAAGCAATTTGGCGTACTAGAGAGGGAAGTGCTGCCAGTTAAGATACGGTGGGCGAAATGTGTCAGTAGGATGGTTAGGGAACGTAGCATGGACAGGTTTTCTACCGTGGGAACTCTAGAACAACCTTTTGGGGTGAAGAAAGGAAGCGCTCATGGTTGTTGGTGGTGAGGTACAACTAAAATCACTACGATCATCAGGCTGTGAACAATGAATCAGGAGTCTGTGCCGTGCATTAAAAAGCTTCATGTTGTTTGCAATAAACGGGCGCTAGCACAAAATTGCAAGGCTGACTTAAGCCGTCGAGATTCAGTAGGAGCAACTGTGTTATGTGCGGGTGAGGCGCCAGGTATCTCGGGAAGTTTCTACGGCCAAAACAGCTTTGCGTATGACGTTAACTGATTGTAGGGACAAGGAAACAGGGCGAAATTGAGTTCGTTGCTTTAGCAGATTGCAGTGCACGTGACCTCTGGTTAACTGATCCGGCATATGACATCGGTAACTTAAACATTTCGGATGATGACCGTGCAATTTCAGCTTTTGACACAGAATTCTATTTCATACCTTTAATTTTCCATCAGCAGTAAATCATTTTCTAAATATGAGCAGTCCATGGCTTCCGCTCCGGATGGGAGTCCATCGGGGCTAAGTTGTCCGTAAGTTTTTCTTGTCTATTATTGCTCCGCACCTTCTCCATAAGAGCTGCTCCCATTAACCTTGTGCACAGAACCAGCAAAGCAACACTAAAGTCACCCCCAAAAATGACAGGTGAAAACTGGAGGAAGACCTTGTAGTAATTTTTATTTCCAAATCTCGACATCAAAAGATCTTAGACAGTGCAGGACTCCGTGAAGGACGAACTGGAATAACTGAGGGCTGAGTTGTTCTCTTTGAGAAACATGATCACAGATTTTTGATCTCAACAAGATGAATGTGATCTACCGGTGAACACTTTGTCCCAGGTGGCCAAACTTAATAGAAAGCTGCGGAACCCCATATATTACGACCGGGAAGTAAGTTGCGCTTAAAAATCTGTTAAATTGTAAGGCTAAATTTCTTATGATTATGCAACCATCGGCACTCGGTAATGGAACTCAGGATGACGTGCGTCATTCAATGGCAACTTCCGGCAGATGAATATGAAAGGTTTCTATGGGAAGACAGCTTTTTATAGCACGAAATTTTGTGAGTTGGTAACAGGTAAGTTTATGAATGCATCGCTTCTAACTTGCACGCGAAAAATGAGGCGGTTCGTCCGATGCTGCAGGTTTTCCACTGAAGATGACTGAAAAACTCAAGGAGCATTGGTGTTCACTGCTGCGTGACAACGGTGTCACCTATCAGTTGTTTTTAAAATAATCTGCATTAAGAATTGCGATTTATGTATATCGAAAATGAAAAAATAAGACGTACATATCTGTCAATTTTACAAAACTATATTGCGCGGCTTCATTTCTGCAGTCAGACGGCGTTTGCTGCTGTCAATTTATATTGCCATCATAAACATTATCCATCAATTATATTAACATAATCACGCCATTTCCTATTTTATTTTTTCGGTTAAACAATATTTTCAAAAGATTTTCGCGCCAACGGTCGACTAAAATAATCAGCTACAACCAAAGAAATCCGCATCTGTTTTACCTTTTATATCCGAAACTTGTTAACACAAAGTGCACACATTCCGGAGATTTTTGTTTCAATTTGGCGGTTCCACTTATGCGCGTGGTGCACTGCGAAGAGTAAAAGCGCACATCGGAACATTGCAGTGTGTATTAAGCCGCGGGGTTCAATTTCGTCCTAGGCATTCTGCGCAGGCGAATAGATTACTTTTGAAGTGCGATTGAGAAGTTAAATTTTGGCGTTACCTGGGACTGCATGGACGGGTTTTCGGTGAATTAAAAAACGGCCCGGAACAGTCCCATTTTCATTTTAAAGGGGTTAATTTGCGTTCCTTCCGGGGACGGTTTTGGGTCGTTTATGGTAGGATTAGAGCAGTTTTGGGGTGTTTTGGGGGCTTTTGTGCTGAACGAGCTGGAACACTGATGGAGACTAGTTTCAGAGTGAAGCCCTCGGTAAGAAGATAGTAATGATAATAGAAATGCTTCTTGGTTTACTAGAAGCACGCTCTGGAGCGCGATGAAAATTGAGCAAATGTTGGCAGGAATAAACACGTACTGAAAATGAATGGATAGAGAATAAAAACACGACTCCAGTTTACTAGGTTTGAGTAGATACCACAACAAAAGCAAGTTCGAGGGCCCAGTTTGTTTCTGCGCAAGGTAAGTAATGGCGTGAAACCCAAGATATGAGACTCGGTGCCTTGGAAAAAAGGCGCAATTTGTCGGGAAATCCACAAAAGAACTCACTTGCGGCAGTGATTTAATAGAAAGTGGGCTGGAAATCGCAGAAAAAGCATCACAATTTAATTGAATGATGGGGTTGATTTGGCAGCATCTATGATGTTCAGAACGACTCTTGACATTGGTCTGCCGGTCAAGAACGTCGAGAAAGGAGAACTTGGTGTGGGTGGGCAAACTACAGTCGAATGAAACAAACCAAGGACCGTCAGTGATCAAGCGCATATTACAGTAAGGAGCTGGGAAGGATCACCAATTCACGTTTGGGACATGGAGAAAAATGGAACAAGCGGAGGTAGGATTAGATGCGGTAAATGTGGAAAAGAAGGCCAATCTGGATTCCACAAACACAAATAATAAAGAAATGCAAGTGATGGAAATGTGAATTAGAAGATAGCTGGATGTCTTTAATAAGTAGATTGGCGGCTGTGGCTTATTTTATTTTGTTGGGACATTTTGGCGAGGTGTCCAAGTGAAAGGGTGAAAAGCTGGAGCTCAGCATGATAGAATAATAAAGACTGTTTGCCTGAGCTACAGTATCATCAAAGCGTGGCCTCTTCCGCTCACTAGTTGTTCGTCTGAGACCTGAAATGTAGAATTTGTAGGTGTCTGTGGAAAGGTCGAGCCTCGGGAAAGCCCTCCACTTTGTAGTTCTGAGTTATAATGTGTTACGGAGTTTATTATTTATTTGACTTGGCCTTGGATACATGTTTTAGTTCCGGGTATTGTAGCTTCACTGCTCTTAGTTTAGATTGATAACGTGTGATATATTTTGGGAGCGGTGTATGGCTTGATTGCAGTGAAATCGGATGTGCCCTATGGGGAAGCAGCATGGTTCATTCGCACCGATTGCATCTGCTAGAGCCAGTCGGTGGTTGGGATTGAAATTTTGAGCGGAAGATGGATAGCATGCCTGGAAAACAAAAGAAAAGGATAGATGGATAGTTGGAATGTTTTCCCGCTGCTGGCCAGGGTGGCCAGGCAACAGAAAGAAATTGGTAAGATTATGAGGACGCTTGAGCAACGTTCTGAAGCTGTTTGGTGATCCCTACTAGATTTTGAAGAAAAAAATATGCACTATGAAATTTGTGAGTTAAAAAGGGACAAAGAGGCTCGGTTTCGGGGGGACAAGTTTACCTCTTCTCGTTATGAAGGATGATGAGGATGTGGTCCGAGGTAGGATGATAGATCTGGGTCTAGGGAATAACCGCGATAATATTTGAAGAGCCAAGGGTAAACTTAAAAGTCATGGGTAAACCTGCATTGATTAAAATAGACTGAGTCAGATGCGACGATAAAAGAATGTAAGTTGACAACCATAACCGCCAGTTTCATGATCACCCGCGGGGCTGAAATCACCATCTAAGATTGCGCACACTGCACAGGACGGTAGTACTTTCTGCGCTGGGGATCTTACGGATGAACAAGGGGTAATACGCGGAAAATAGGTATTGCGAAGCTTAAAAGAATTGTACGTTCCACTTTGTTTCGATACACATGACCAGACATGTCCAGGCCAACTTACACGATGCTGTCCCTGGTAGGCCATACATATATAACTAGAGTCATATGAGCATCAAACTGAGCGAAAAAAAGACAATTCATGTAATCAGCTGCAGAGCTTTTTACGTGTGGCGTCAATAATCTCTACTCCTCCGCATAAGACAATAAACACAATAATAGTCGATTGCTTCGTCAGGTGAATGGCCTTTGACTCATGCGGAGTCCATGTTTGAAATTTGACAGTAGCAAGAAAATATTTCGCTAGATTTTGACGGTACTTGCACCAAACGATTAGCTCGCCAAGAGATTTGCTATTTTGGTTTACTTTTCTCCTATCCGTTTGTTGCTTCCGGGTTGTAGGAATGCGGTTGTCGCTGCTTGGGTGGCCAGGTTTCCCACAGCGCCACCCACCGTGGTCTCACACGAGTCCGCTAAACTTTCTGTTCATCTAATGAAATATAACTGCGCCGAGGAATGAGTCGCATGCGACGGTTCATGCAGTAATGGAGACGATAAAATCATACTCGCTATTTATGCGATATTTTCCAGTTTCAAAGCAAAATTCCGAGTCATATTGCAAAACTCACGTGAAAATAAAAACAGATTCACACACCTTTTTGCCTGAAAACTTAAGATCGCAATTCATTCAAGGAACATTCTGGAGTAGATGCATGGGAATTATCGCTAGACAAGCACAAACAAGGATTGCTTCGACCAGCGTTTAAGCGTAAAGCAAATACCTAGGATCATGAGTGTAGCGCCGCTGGGACCGAGCCATAGCCATGTATTAAGGTGACATAACTAATTGAAATAGTGTTCATCGTCGTAGTTATCGAAATGTAAGTGTGGACATGACATGTTAGGGGTTATTAGTTTTGTGTTAGCTAGGGAATCCAATGCGGCCCCACTCCATCCTTTGCGCTGGCTGTCTATCCCCGAAGGAAGCTGCTATCCTGATCTGACGCTCCAGTGCCTGGCCGCGCGACCCTGAGACAAGCCAAGCCACGCTAACTACCGCCCCGGGTGCTTCATCTCAGATGGACCATCAAGGTTGTCCAAACAGTTACTATCACTACTGAAATGCCGCGCAACCCCCAACCTCGAAACCCGTACCGCCACAGAACACCATAATGTCCAACATTAAACAAGGACAACACAGGTCATTCAAGGCAAGTGTATTTAAGGATTGATTGTAAATCTCACACGTGCTCGTTTACTTCCCGCCACGCATCAAAATCCGCTCCGGGCCGCATAAGCCCAGTAACCATTTTTGTAAGTTCCATTGTCTCTGTCCACACTTCTTCATATATTTCCGTCCCGTAAATTGTCTGATGCAACTTTGAAGGTATCCTGCTGTTTCATTTACAGCATTATTTTGACTACTGAATGTTGTAGATTACCACTCTCCATCCACTTCACATGATATCCAGTGTGATTTCTACTCTTCTCCATCCCGTCACTACATCCATATTGATCTTCATCTTTAACATTTTACCCTCCTGATCTTTGATGGACCCGGCCACTTGACAAAACCCACCATTTCTCCCCATCCAAATTATGCGCCGGCGATGCGCACCTTTGATCCGTTTAATTATGGACTGACTCGCAGTGCACGACTCATAGTCAGCCCAGGAAAGTTTTGGCAATGGATTATCTAGCTCTGATGCGAAGCCCAAAAACTCGTGATTAGCCTATCTTATTGCAGCTTATGCTCATGAGAGCACAGAAACTGCATCTTCACGACAATTTTTGTTTCACGATTTCCACTGCGCCATTTGTGTGCAAATTTGATCTTGCCTTGGGCATGACTCGAATTTCGAGAAATATACCCAATATTATTATTATGTAGCTGGTACAGATTTACAAAATTCAATGGGGGTGTTAATTGCCGGTACTATGATGCATAGCTGTAGAGTAAAAATAGTGGAGTATGTGGTAACCAAGAATTATGAAGTGACGGCTAGGAGGGTCGTTTAGAAATGCTGCGTAGAGTTTGTATTAGTCTGTGGGCATGAAACTGGTTGTGAGTGGCAAGACATCGTCAGCAGGTATCAAAGAAAGTTGCGAAATCCAGGCAATAATACAGCAGAGGCATTAAATCTGTGATTTGGCTAAACAGTAAAGCTGAGAGAATTCACCTACCTGACTTTGCTTTTGTGAAATGCTGCCTAATAAAGTGAACGGCAGGCAGAAATTTTGCGGGCTGTAGATCAAGGGTAGCGGTGTTAAAGCATGGTCAAGTGAGGGGCCGAGAATCCAGGAATGTTAGCTCCGGAGAGGTAGGGTTTCCAAGTAAAACGCATTTGAGCATATATCAGCACCTAATTATCTTTATAAGTGTACCAAAGCAACTGAGTCAAAGCTGACTGAGAGTTTTGGCGAATTTGTCCGGCATCACGCTTCCGGAAGTAGATAATACCAGGTGAGTTGAAGCAGCATAGCTGCAGTGAGAAGTGATTGTTAACTTCAAGTAGAATTAGATGGCCTTGAATAGAAGTAAATATCTGCCTTCTTGTCATTCTGCCGGCTGCGGATTGGAAAGCTGTCAATCGTGGGGGCAGCTTAGGAAAGGGGTGAAGGAGTAGGCACACTACAGCCCAAAGGAACACCGAGAGTTTGGCTGATATCGTTAACAAATCCGTTTATTTGGGTGCGCATGGATGGTTGGACAGGCCGATCTAGCGCGATTCTTCCGCATACGTCAGCAAGAACAAAACAAACCAATATGCTGGTGGACGAACATTGAAAAATGTCGCAAACATGCTTGCGGAAGGAACTGAGGATGGGGTTGGACTGGGGACTGAATGCATCGGCAGTAAAAAAATCTTGGTTTATAGGATCGAACCTAAGCTGGAATGCCGCAAAGGTTGTCCATCAGACTGCCTGGTAGACGTGTTCAGTTAGAAAAGGAATAAAGAAGCCATGAAACTTGTAGGGCTCCCTGGATACGAAAAGAAAGAATATCAGTGTTAACGGGGAACCACTGGTAGAATTCGATGGAGGCTAGTAATGTTATGGTTCCCGATGCAGACTACATTGCTTCTGGGTGGACTCGGTTGGATTAGACAAAATATGTTCGATGCAACCGGGCTAAAGTCGACCGTGTAGTGGGAGACAAGGACGAAGATTTAGAATTGAGGCTCATGGTGAAGTTTGAAGAGAAAAGAAAAGTTCAACTTGATAAGGTCAAAACTGTAACAGCTCATATCGGTCTGCATAAATAAGGCTTGTTGAAAAATCGAGAAGGTTCTTTGTGAAAAGCCCGTTAAACTTTTTCTACAGCAGCACGAACAGATCTGAGCATGTCTGGAAAATGCCACACAGTACTCGAATTGCGATCCACCATAAAAGGTGTATATCGTTAGCCCAAAAATTGCAGTAGGATATGTTTTAGCAACGAGGACTTTAGTTCCGTTAGCCCCAGCAATTTGGCAAATCGCTTGCTCTCGGAAGTTCAATAACCAGCAGGATTGCAAAAATAACGTTTGCGCACCTTGACTGTCTGCGCTACAACTGTCATTCATTTTTCGTTGTTTTGTTGTCGGATATTTGGTTTAATTATGTTCTCTCTTTGCCGCTACAATCGCTCAGAATTAAGGTCGATTAAAACGGTATCGTTTCTCAACATGGACCGGAATCCTGCATTGCTGCACCTCAAGGTTCTCCTCATCGATCTAAAAAATACCCTCGTGCTGGTTGGCAGGCAGATCTTGAATGCATTTTAACAGCCAAGTGTCCATGCCGGCATCTTAAAGTACCGACATCCCTTGTCTGTTTATGAAAACGTCCCATCTGTCCCTCACACTTTACTCACCGATCCATGATCACAAGCGTAATCTGCAAGCAAGAATTGTGGCTCCATCTTGATATCGTTGATGCACTCCTGTCGATATACGGCTTCAAATTCCGTCGGCGGGGCGGGTTTTCCGACAAAAGATTGGAGGCGGTGTCAGCATAAATGAACACTTGGGCTGGAAACTTCGAGGTTGTTTATGCCTAATCCACACGTTTCCGTGCTCCTCAAAATCAGCCTGCTGCTCGGACGTACAGTGTAACTCAGGGTGTATTGTTTTGCTTCGAATTATATATTATTTAATTTAGCCAGTCACTTAACGGCTGTCATTTGTCGTGGGGAATAATTGCCCCGTTAACCTGCTCCAGACCGTTGATGCTCACTCAGTCTTATGAAGTATTCAGAAGTTACGTCGGTGCGTCTTACAGCAATTTTACCTTAACCATTAGCGTTTCCCTCAAATGAGCTGCACCAACCCGATTACACACGGCACCCCGTCATCACTATAGTCGTAACAAATATAAGTGGTCACCTTTTACAACCCTGCTTAGAGTTTCTTCCCAAACTAAATTTCCAAGCAAGAGTAGAATGGCGGGTGGTGTTCATCAGTGATCCAAACGGGCCAATGACAGTGTTTGCGCAACTAAATCTACAAGACGCTCCTAAGTTGGCCCCCGTTTGGGATTGATGAACCAATGCTCCGTAGTAATTATTGACCTAGTGGGTGAAGCCCATGACGGGGCACAAATCTTCGAAAGAAGATTACCCAATTTAATGGATCATGGTAACAACTTGGAGCACGCTATCTCAAAGTATGCACTCCTATCCCGCTTCATCGACCCCGAAACACGACTCAATAAGCATGACCTGATGGCTTCTGGCAACGTCCTGGTTGTGCTGGCCTCTGAACCATCAAATAGAGTGGACAGGACGTGTAATGTTATTGTCTTTACCATTCTTGATTTTGTTCTTATGAATGGCTTTAGAGGTCAACTCATGGCAGCTAGTGGCATGGCGCGCATGCCATGTATAATGTCGAAGCTGCGGAAGCGGGCCCAACGTCACAGTCGTCCCTTCATGTTGCAGTTTCAGACAAAATTTCCAGCAAAATTATTTATCAGAAAGGAAAGCCTTATCGCTGCAACTACAACGTTTAAAAAATTAAATTAACTATAGACAAAATATGGTTGCAGTGAGAAACTGTTGCCCTAACGTTATCAAACCCGATTTCCAAGATGCCGTCAGCAAACAATGCACGGCCCGTCACAGCAGAGTCATCTAAATCAGGCATTGTGTCCCCAAAACACTCAGTCATTTGTCGGCCTAAGAGAAATTCATCAGAGCCAACACCGCCCACCGGGTTTATTGCCCGACGTTGTAGACTTCCGTTTAAACGCTCTCACCTAGGCTCCAGCAACTCAAAGCCAACTTGTTGAGTCAGGTTCAAGCACCCGTCTACCCTGCATTCGCTCTACGGTACGATCGCCAAGGCCAGTTCCTCTAGTTCACCGTCATACTCTATACTGCCCCCAAAGGCTGCAGGCTCCCAAGTGACTAATGATGCGCTTGACACTAAGGAAAGCGACTTTTCTCCAACCGAAGATATTGCGACCCTCCTCAATATAAGTGGTCCACGTAAGACACTAACCTTTTCCACCTCCCAAGATCCTCCAAGTTCATAAATAATAGCACGGTGCCATGTCCTGTCCCATTGGAGCTACCATGATCACCTAGCGCAGCCGCTTCAGTACGTTTGGCTTGCTCGGTTAGGTTTCAGTCTCTTCATTTAAGCGCCACAAAATGACCCCGCAGCACCGAGGACCATCTCTCGCTAGCCCATCCAAAGACGTTATTCAATAATCATGACTTCACTCTCGGTTGCCGTCCCAGAACTGGAACTGATTTCCTTAGCGCTGGCCCGTCCACTGTTCTCCCAAACGTAGGTATGAACTATAGGCAACTCGGGACAAGACCACGCTTTTTCGAGTTCCCCATGACTGAGCGTTGCCAGCCTATAATCACAAGGATTAAGCCGACCTGCCTACATCCACTGTCCTACCTTCCCGGACCAAATCTCGAGGCTTCCAATCAGCTAGAAGTTAGGCCTCCCGACACCATGCCACCTATTGATTTGCTCCAAAATGTAGTCAGTATACCTTTTATTTTATCCGGTTTCTCCTTCAGCCATACCATACCTTACACCTCTGTTGCACAGCCTCCTCACTCCCCAACGAACGCACGTTGCTCACCGCCTAAACCACTCAACAGTTTGGAATCTACCGTAGCTCGTGATTCATGCGTGACAGGAGATGGTCACCCAAAGGCCTTACCACCAACAACCATTATTTCTTGCCTGTCTCACAAAGACTTTTCACCCTAAATGAACTCTCACGAACATGATGAAATTTAGCCCATTTATCCACATTCACATGCTTCTACTACTGAGCCATTTTCATTGCTAACATTAAATGCTCGCTCGATACTAAATAAGGTGCACGCGCTGCGCCCGTTGGTGTGTACACATAGATATGATTTCATTCTTACCGCTGAGAAATGGCTGACCGACAGTACCCCGACAGAGACATTGCCTTAATTGGTTACAATGATTTTAGGAAATACAGGATAAATAAGCGTGGGAGGGGCTGCCCCATATTCAAAAGAGACACCCCTTCAGCCTCCTGGTGCAATCATCCCACCTTTGATAAGCTGAAAAATTCTCTCTGGGAAACTGTGGCTATCGGAATCAGGGCTTAATTATCATCCTGTGTGCTCCTCGCTTTTCATGTCATCATCTCTTTACCTTCCTGGCAAGGCTGAACAGGTCGTTTTGCAGCAGCCCCATACATTCAACTACCAATAAACTGCTACCATATCTCCATTTTTGCTACCACATTTTTTGGAATGGATGCACTATGTTGCAAGTTTGTTGCCGCGATCCAATAATCTTCATAACTCCAAGCTGGAACCCAAGCCAGACTTCCTCCATCTTGCGTTTCAGATCTCCCATCAGTCCTCGTAATGGCGATTCCAAATCTGCTACACTATCAGTCCTGTTAAGAACCTGTTGGCTAGAACTGGCGCTCGAGTTCTGGTCCGGTCAACCGAAACTACGCGGATTATCGCACTGGATATCTCAGCCTCATCTTTGCAATTGGATAAAACCGCGATTGCTACTGCCTCCGGAACTGCTTGCGCACCTCATATTCTCCAAACGCACTGCTTACTAAGATCAAAATGTGTGACAACAAGAATGACAGCATAGAGCGCATTCTTGGCGAGTCTATTTAAGGAGCGATCTACACAACATTTCTCTTATCTGACGCGCCTCCCGGTACAGCTTACCGCCATCTGTATGTAAATATAATCGCTATCCTTGGGAGTTCAATATGCGTAGCTTCACAAATTTCCTCCAGATTGTTTGAGACGATCTTGACAGTCTCCCTCCGCCCCCAGCATTGTTTTGGCCATTCGTTGTCAAAACTTGCCTTATTCAATTTGCCTGACGTTCCGCCTGGTTTTCGCCGCTTTTATGCAGTTACCGCATAACCATTGCTTGTCGTCTCTTCAGCTCAACGTTTCCGCCCATCATGCAACGCTCCTTACGTTTGGGGACTCCGGCCATATCTCGACATCCGCTGCTGAGCCCCATCCATGTTGTGCGCCAACAATGAGCACATTCAATGAACTTAAACACGAAATGGCTCGTAGTCCGTTGTCTACAAACAGTCCGAGGAATCTCTTTTTGGTCTTGAAAAATTGGTTTTCTATTTTTTGCTTTTCACTGGTATACTTGTACCTTTCTCATTGCTTCGCATCATCTCACTTCATTTTCCAGTGAGCCTCTGCAATAACTCAATGTTGCTCCGGTCCCCTTATCACATTCCTGTACATCCTCCTTGTAAAATTTTGATCTTGCCTTGAGCAAGCCTTTCGCAAATCGAGAAGTATACTTTATTATTATTATTAGTTGCATCCACCTTCCCCCTAGTAAGCATCAGTCAGAGTTCTTACAACTAACTGATGCGCTTATCGCGGCCACCGACCTTCCAGGTCCTAAGCTGATGGCCGGCGGCTTCAACGACCCAGGGATTTGTTAGCCTTCATCCTTCTTCGGAAAATTACTTTCTTTGTTTGTTTCCATTGTAAGACTGTGTGGGTGGACACAGCGTGTTTCATTACCCACAAGGGCCGACAGTATTCTTCGCAAATGACGTAACACAGGTGCGCACATTCATAGACAAAAAAGTATTCTGATGTGATCATTCCCAGATTGTTTACAAGGTCTCAGTTTTGACGTCCGTCATCTCGCCATCATCTTCCACTAAATCATACCACAATAACTCATGGAGCCATCTTTCTTCTATAGTTTGTAGCCAAAATTAGGACAGTTTCTTTCTATCAGCGGATCCCCAACTGACCCCTAACCAATTTTACGCAACTCCAGTTGACAGCCTTGATCTGATCAATTCAACTCAGTGTGGCACAATCCCATAAATTTTGGGCGCTCTTGACCGCCTCGAAATAAGCATTCCTTAATCCAAACATCATTTAAAGGAACAAAAGCATTTGCTCTGATATTGCAAATGAGCCTTCTGTATAACAATATTGGGACATTTTTTGATTCTCTTCGAAAGAAGAAGGAACTTCAAGCATTGCACTTTGCCAACAAGGCTGCAGCACTGACAAAACCACTGGGAACAAACAACTCTCTAACTAGTACGCAGATCAAGTCTGTCATATTCAGGGGCATGGGCGTAAATGACCCGCTGCTAACATCAGAAGTGTTCGATGATTATTTTTCCGCCACTATTTCAAACGTCAAACATCATTAAACCGGAAGTTCCCCCGGTTAACTCTGCTTCCCCTCCTAGATTCTCCTTCCACTCAAGTGATATTAAACCACCGCTGTCAGAAATGAGACCGTCTTTCCACGTTGGACCGGAGGACCTTCTCCGACCCTTTTCAAATCGGGGGGTGCAGACAGCCTTTACTTTTATCCAATCTAATTATTCTTTCATTAAATTGCGGCTCTTTCCCCCGGCCAACGTAAACTTTTGTCATCGTCCCAATTTACAAAACCAGTTCAAAGCAGGAGCCATCTAATTACAAACCCATCAATCACACCCCCGTTGTCTCTCATTAACGCTGGCCAACATGGTATCCTTCAAAGTAAATCACGTTTTCTTTGCATGTCTGATTCCTTAAACATAGTGACGAAGGCTGCCAACGACGGAAAGTTGGGGATTTTGATGTTTTTAGATATGACGAAGACTTTGGATTGCGTATCTCACCGGAAGCTTCTCATATTAGTCAAACGCTGCATCCGCGAAGATGTCAGAAGATGGCAGAGGAACGCGCTAAAAATAAAGACCATGAAGCGCAGGACTGACTGAGTCATATACCCTACGGAGAGCAAGCAGACGGTGTTCGTTGCACACGTCCCGTCGACGGAAAACTACCTCCTGCGTATTTCAAGACCTTCGTCAGGTCACTGCAGTCTTTTCTAAAAAAACTTACTATTATCGCTAATCATAATTTGTTCAATCACTTTAACACCAGCTGGAGCGAATTCCAGGCTGCCTTCTCTCTCCAGCTATTCTCCATGCTCGCCAGTGCCCACAGATGCGGCGCAAACTCTCGGCGAATGATTCAATCCAGCCGATGCGCTTGTTGCCTATCTCCTGCTATCGTGACCTGACGCTCCAGTATCGGGCCGCGTAAACCTACTATACACCAATCCAGGCCAATGACGAACCGAGTACCTCATCTCCGATGAACCTTGATGACTGGCCAAAATAGCTACTAACACTACTGAAATGCGGCGCTATCCCCATACTTCCAGAACCCTACCGCCGCAGAACACCATAATCTCCGATACTAAACAAGAACAACACACAGATCACACATGACAAGCGTATTTAAGAATTAATTACAATTCTTTCACGTACCCGTTCACTTCCCGTCACACTTCACAGTCCGATCCCAGCCGCATAAGTCCAGCGACCATTCCTGTGAATTCCATCGTCTCTTCGTCCACTAATTGGATTGGTGCACAGAACTTTTAGAAACCAGGAAAGCAAGTTGTTAATATTTAAACACACGCAAGACCTATACTGGACTGATATCCGATCGTGCTCTCCAACATGCGGCCTAGTGACAGACTCGAGAGTGATAATGTTCGACAAACATTTCCAAAAACGTCTTCCGTGCTGTTCTTCACCTCTAAACTACATGTAACGTTGCACAAAACACCTCTATCCGCTATGGCTGCATCGGGTTCAAATCAGCCATTCTTACTGTCATAGGAATATTGGTAAAAATGTGTGTATTTCTGAACCCCAAGTAGGAAATAACTATTCCTATGGCCTGCAACGAGATGAGTTCTTGGTGTCATTTCCATTGCTCAAGATAGCACTTAAGGGAAGCTTCTTCATCATCAAATATTTCCTTCTAGGGAATAAACTACCCTAACATATAAAGATGGTTTCTTCTGCCTCCGTTATCTTTAAAAATGAAATTAGGAAGGCAATAACCGTACAAAATTTATTAACTTTGCACGCTCCTTACACTCCGATAAAAAGAGCCTATGAGTCGGGCCGATGGTGTTGGCTGAGTATAATGCCCAAGGACTCTTCTCAACCCAATCAACAAGGTTCAGTCAATTTCACTTCCAGTAGTTTCCACAAGTATAAATCATTGTGGGCATAGGCAGAAAATCTCCGTCGGCTAAACAAAGTCAGCGCAGTTTTCACCTAACAATTTACTTCCTTTAGTGCATACGCATCCGGGTATATGAAAAGACTTGTAACTGTCACATTCTCGCTTACAACCAAAGGCGTCAGATATATTATTCGGCGCATACCATATTGCCCCTCACTCTCTTCAATGCCGACGACATTTTCAGTCTCCATGTCTTCAAACAATCGTTAGAAAAACTTTTCATCATTGTTCTTCGTCCCTCCGCACTTTCAAAAGACTTTTAACTATTTTCTTGGCTCCAGGATCCATGGTAAAATGGCCGACTTTCATTTACACTTCCATTTTGTTGCAGGGTATTTATGGGTCATCAGTAATCTTCCCGCCAGCTATTTTGGTCCGTATTGACAAATTTTTACCCTGCACTCATGGTCTTTGGGGACCTTTTCATGGCAGTATAACATTCGTGTTCGTTTTAAAGACTCGTTAAATCCAAATACTGCGAACATATCTCGACGCCAGCCACTGATAATGATGAAACCTCCACCTTAAAAAGTCGCTCCTGTGAAGCCAAATGTGATTGTCAGGGAAGTGGAAGGGGATGTTAGTGTGTATTTATCGAAAAGTAAACTCTTAATCTCCTTGACCTGTTTACTGTTCACACTGACAATTTTGAGTATAAATCGTTGTTATACCGGAAACCACGTCAGTTGCGCTCTAATTGCTGTCATGACTGTTCATGCGGACGCGACTGCTGTCTGTATAGTTGATTCAAATACTTTCTCACATTATTTTCTTAGAGTTTATTCCAGTTGTTTTAGCGTTTTAATGTGGTTTTCGGGTTTTCCAGCATCAAATGCTTACCTCGTTTTATAAATATAGTGTTGGCTTAGAGAATTGGCTCCGAGAGCATCCGCGCACTCCTCCCTCTTCTTTTCCTTGCCACTGCATCAAGTATTTCCGCGTACACAAGCGTTGCAAACAGCAAAACGGTCATCGGTAAGTCTGTTATCTTTTCAAGTAATATTTATTTGCAGATTTCCAAATATCAATTGCCTAGCATTCGTCATGTTGCGCTCAGTAAATAAGCAATACCAGGTGGTTATTGTCTCTGACATAATCATTCCTTCCATCGGTCCCATGACAGTTATTACGCGCGGAATCGAAAGCTAACCGCAAAGCTGGAGGCGCACGTGATGAGCGTCATGGGAATTTTCGGCAATGCCGGAGAGGTGTGCTGATATGCCAGGGAGAAGTTCAACCGACTAGTCACGGTTCGCCACTTTAATGTTCTTAGGCACATGTTCCGGTTGGTGGATTACCGCAACGACGTCTTTTGTGTGAAAGACTTTTTGCGCGGACAAGATAGCCCCAGGTCACTCTGACGGGAAGAAGCAGTTAGGTTTCCGTTTTTCGCGCCAGACAGTGTTCGACATTTAGCTGATCGATGCTGCAAAGTTTTGTTAACAGATGCGGCCCACCAGCTTCACTGCGGAGGGTGTACTTTGGCACGCCATCATAGTTGACAATAGCTGAGTAAGGCAGTCAGTGTTTTATGCTCTGCTCCCGAACAAAAGCGGAACTGGCCACCGCCCAGGAATTAGTGTCATGAAGGAAATTTTGCCAGCAATTGCTAAGGCGAAAACGATAGTCCTTGACCGCAGCTTGGTGCAACTGAACGCCCTTCAAGCTGCTTACCCTGAAGTCGGGGCAATATTTTTTCGGTTTCATGTCCTCATGGACATGCATCGCCGGTGCGGTAGATTTCCAGTAAGTGTGGAAGGAAACGGGAGTCGCATTCGTCAGTGGGTGCAGAATTTAGCTTTTGCGTCGACAAAGGTAGACTTCGATAAGTTTAAGGCGGCAATAATCGGTCGTTGTCCATCGGCACTTACGTACCTGCAACGTGCGTGGCTGCCGTAAGAGGCAAAGTGGGCACACTACAATGTTGAGTGGTCACTCAAATTTGGAATTTTCTCGATCAATAGGGCTGAGGTATAAAATAGGCATTTTAAAGTCAGCTACCAGAAAATTATACATAGACAATTCCATTATGGAGCAAGCTGAAATATATGTTTGTATATATACATTTACAAACATATATGTTTCTGCTGAACATATATATATATATATATGAAATACCTACATGCATGGATATGCATACATCCACATATAATTGGATTATGAAGCAAAATTGTGTATAAATCTTGCACCAGCGTGGCGCACATACATATATGTTTATATATATCTATAAATATATATATATATGTAGATATATTTTTCCAACCATGGAACAAACAGATATATACCTTCAATTTTAGAGCAAAAACAAAAATAGAAAACACAAAAGGTAATGTTCACTATCACAGTCACTACATTTTAATGGTTTGACAAGCTAACTAGACGTTCTTTTATTTCGCTGAGCAACATGGCATCAGTAATATCCTCTTAGCTTCAATCCTTCGGATTCATCACTTTTTAACCACTTTGCCAACTAATGACAACTAGCATTTAACACCAACCGTTACCAGTTATCGCCGGTGACAGTTGCTATTAGTCAGTTATTGCGGGTGGACGAGTTGGGTCCAATGATTTGAATGCCCGCAAAACATGGCCGTTTCGCGGTGTTGGACAGTTCGTCAATACCACAGCCGCAATCTTTCAGTTGTACTCTGCGCTTGCGATATGCATCATTGGTGAGTATAAACACCGTGTTCCTCTCAGTAGACCAACTTGCTATTTCTCTTCATTTTGTACCTAAATGTTTACTTGTTTATTCGGTGTGACTTGAAATAACCACGTAAAATTTGATCACGCAACCAAGCATGCCCCTCAAAGTATTCGAGAAAAATGTACCAATCTATATATACATAATTAATAACATTGTTCTTACCACGTTGGTATACTTCCGTGGACTCATACAATGGTGCTGGATCCGATACCCAGTCGCCGTCTAACAATCGCTGATAAGCAGCGATGTCTATGACTTCGGCAATTTCACCTGATGATTCTCCGTTAACCAGTTGCTCTGTACGACAGCAACACTGTAGTCGACGGGGAACATAACGACGAAGTACATCTGAAATTTTACCCGCTCAACAGTCAGACATTAAAGGCCAGCAAATTTAACCACTGTGCATCGACAGAATGATAACTAATTCTTGCATTCGTATATTATGGGATAATAACATTTAAATGAAGTACAGACAAGTAAAGACATTTACGCTGAGTACTGCTTACGCCCATTTGATAAATGTCAGCTTGCAAACAGCTTACAAAAGTATGTGCTAGTGGCTGGGGTGCAAGGATTTCACAAAAAGTTCGGCGGCTCCGTGAGGCACTTCACGTGCACCACGTCTTTCCCAAACCCACTATGGACACTGGCTTTCCTGCAACAATGACAACGTTGTTATGGAAAGCATCCGTTAAGACCATGTTTCTGATGATGAACGGATGTCTGCAGCCACGGAAACGCTTTTGTGGCTTACCCACATTAGCAGAAAGTGCATTGGTGGGTATACAATTTAGCTTAAGGGACTCGTGAATGCGGTGATGGAATTGCCAAGTCCGATTTTGGGGTCCCGGATGCCAAATTTTAAAATTGCATCGCGGACTCGTAATGAGGGCCAGAAAAGTTGTCCTGGGCCCCGTGACGGTAGGCATCATTTGGAAAATAGATTAGAGCACATGCAGAGTAAACCATATTAGAGGGGCCATAAAACAGAGAAAGCTTTTGCACAAAGCAGCGCAGAAGCAACACCGCAAAAGTATTGAAAGAATTATATACACAAAGTTGACACAAAACATAAATAGACACAGATAACAACATGAAATGATCATGCACATCGTCAGGGATTAATCCCTTCAAACACAGGGGGTCCAGCAGAAAATAAGAACGTGCGAATTTCCGTGGCTTTCCAACGCTCCACGTGGCGGTACGGGTTTGGAGGTTGGGGGTTTGCACGGCATTTCAGTAGTGTTAGTAACTATTTGGACAACCTTGATGGTCCATCTGAGATGAGGCACCCGGGGCGGTAGTTAGCGTGGCTTGGCTTGTCTTAGCGTCGCGCGGCCAGGTACTGCAGCGTCAGATCAGGATAGCAGCTTCCTAACGGGGATAGACAACCAGCACAAAGGATGAAGTGGAGCTTTCGGCGACATGCCGAAACATTCGTGAAAAATCTCTAAGTGTGCTATTGATGCAAGCAAGAAAACGCTTACCAAGTGTTTCTACGTCTGAACGACTTAAATAATAGCGATTCGTCACAGAGACATGCAACAAATCCCCAACGGATAAGCGGTTATCATGTTTATGGGTAGGGAAGCAAAAGGGCTGAGGTCAATATGATGTTTCCGGTGCCCCTGGGTGCGAAATGAAATTTCACCGCTAGTTCTGCATTTAATGCAGGGGTAAGTAACATGCACATCACAGAAAAGTTCACGTTGAATGCAAAGATCATAGGCAAAGTAACCCCTTAATCCCTTCTTTAGCCGGATGGAAGCCCGTGCCGGTGTGTCACGGGCAACAGAAGAAAAATTACATTGCACAGATTTGGTGCCAAATTTTATGATGTACGTCATCATCGTATTCACTTCAGACATATATTCCTGGAGAAAATCTGAAACTGATGACGGTTCGACTTTAACGCAATATGATCCAACGGTGAACATCGGTGTACAGTATGGATCTATCACCCTTCTAAATTTGGCCCACAGCTGCATATTTGATGAACGGAAAACCGTCGTACCGCCACAAGTGAGCTGAACTGAAGCGACGACTGGCAGTGGATTTGCCTTAAAAAATTTCCTTTGTGTGATACTTTCGAGACCTGTAGGGATATAGTGTCGATTGGAAAGCTCCACAATGGAGCTTGTTCTAGGCGTTCAAAGCAACGTCCCAGGGTCCTGACAAATTGTTGGAACTTTGGGCTGCATTGCTTCCAAACTTCTCCTTTGTTGTACGGCCGACACTCTGAAGCGGATGAAAGTAATCCGAAGAGAGTCCAATAGAGAACCTGTGCTCTGCTGACCGCCACTGTCCAAATAGTACTTCGTAATTGTTTTTCTGTAACAGGGCACATGATTAGATGTAATAAATTAACATACCCTGAAACGGCGCAGCGTCAATTACTAACCGCGTCTCGTTATGAACCGCAGGTACTGCAAGCGTCTGAGAATGAAACTTTATACTTGCTTAAATTTCATTGTCCCGTTTTTGATATGTCGGGAATGATGGAATACTCGAAGATAGTTGATGGTGAACCTGGGACAATCACGTTGGTCATGGATTCAGCATCGTGAGAGCTCAAAGGAATGTTAGCGACTGATAATCCCAAATTAAATTTTACAGCAAAATGCAGCAGACTCATTTGGCTGGCCTAAACTCGGACATCTAGCGCGATGCTCCCATAGCATCCCACAAAAAGCACAGCGTAAGGAACTGTAGGCTTTCTTTCTTGCATTTAGTGATGCCATACATGACTGCGAGTGGATACACTTATTCATCTATAGATAAAAATGAGTCTGTTATACACGGAAAAGTGGGCTATACGCATTACCATGGAAAACGTCATTCAATCACTTAGTAAATGCATTGTGAAAGACCATTGGTGCAAATCTGAAACTAACAAAATTTCTAGTTTCTTGGCGGCTTTAAATGAAAAATATGAACCCACTATGAAGTTACTTGTTAGATGAGATAGAAGGGTTAAGGCAATTCACTGACTGTAACGCCACTGACATTAACCTACCTGAATAAGTAGATAAAGTCGCTCTCATTGGGACAGCACTGCTTACTGATTGGAAAACCAGGAAAATACAAAATATCCCTTCTAAATCCCTCCAAACCAAAATCTGTCAGGGGTAACTAGTACAACTACAAAGAGATTACAAAGCGACACCTGATGCAGCAAACCGGAGTGCAACTCATCCACAAGAACAAAGGCAGACCAAGATGGCCGTGCGCAGGAAGAAAACGACCACTTAAACTAATGGACCCCAAACTCGATCGAGTAAATTATGTAAACGTCTAGTAAAAATACAAGTAAATTATCGAGACCTAAGTTAAGAGGCAAAATATATTTTTCATGCACATCAAATGCATAGTTGTTTGCCCATTTCTTACATCAGATATCACCGGACCTTAACGGTGGGCACCGTGCCACTTCGTTTCCCTCGTGAGTCTTATTTGTATGGTTTTTCCAAAAGAACTTTGGGAAGGAGCAAAAGGAAACTAGTACAAAATGGTACACGTGAACATGGGGACTAGAGGGTTGCTTAACACAATAGTGCAATTAAGCGGGGCTGACCGAGTGCTGGTCACATAAACCTGAAAAAGACCGTTGAGGATTGAAAACAAGAGGTGTAATCCTCCAACGTAGCTGCACCCACACGCCGCTGCAGCAGAAATGGTCGCTTGTTGTTTGCCGGCAAAAGCGGTGGACAAGACTATTGTGGTAACGCCGGTGTACTCGGGAGATGGAGAAGGGAATGCGAATACGGTGTAGATAGCAAAAGCGATGCATCATTTTTCCAGGCGTGAATAATCCCAGGAGAGCCGAAACCGCAGTAGACAGAGCACGGGTTAAGTGCTTTCATCCCAGCAGACCTGTACGGCAAGAAAGAGAAAGAAAAAAGACGGATGGCAGCGTGGCCTAGCTGCCAGCTGCGGATTAAGAAGCAATTATTCTTACGAGCAGCTTAGAAAAAATGTAATAGAAAGTATAGTGTAATCCAAAATATAATTACTTTTCCGAAATGAACGAAGAGGTGACATCAGTGCGTTTTTCAGTTTCATATACTTGATACCCAAGTGAGTATGGGTGGCATAGTTTAATGAAAAAGGGTTCAGTAAATATTCTACATACTTCGTTTCAAATGTAATAGATAATGGTGACAGAATGTGCAGCTGATGGGGGAGTTTATTCCACAGTGACGAATATCTAACAATACAGAAGTTGGCTCCAACGGACGTCTTCGGAACTAGGATAGTTACAATGGACTCCGCATTTCAGAGGGGCTATGGGGATGAGTTTCTAACACGAAGTGCGGCGGCATAGCTGTCTCCTGTGATAATATTGTTAAAGAATAACGTGTTTAATCTTTTGCGTCGGAGCCACAAGGAATCTAACTTCAGCGAATCACAGCGTTCCATGTAATTTCAGCGTGTAGAATAGCCAATCAGCTACCTGGGAAATGCACGCTGGACGTTTTCAACCGCCAATCTGTCGCATTGCCTCACGGTAGAGCAGACTAGAGAGCAATACTCCGGAATGGGTCTGACGTAGGTTCCAAAAAGTTGTGGTCTGCTTTCGTTCAACTTCAAAGTTCGTTGTAACGGCCCCACTGATTTATTTGCTTTCGCCGCTTGAATGAGAGCATGCTCTAAGAAGTTTGAGGTGCAGAAATGGTTTAGGCCCGGGTCGCGAACTTGGCGGTTAACGGGGACGGCTTCGGTTCCAAGCTTGAATTTTTTTGGGGTGCAACACATTTTTACCACATGATGCTGCCTTTTTCAGCGGAGAATTTCATCATCCAGTCGTTTGCCCAGGAGTTGAGTGACGCTACGTCTTGCGATATGTCCCTTGTGGTGGATTCTAAAGCTCTAGGGCGAAAAGTGTATACAATTTTGATGCCGCCTGCGAATGACGTATAACAGGAAGAGCAAGCGGCCCAGAAGGCTGCCTTAGATCACACCGCTTGACACTAATCTAGGTTCAAATATTACGCCACTTACTTGCACTATCTGCTTTCTAAATGACAGATAAGATGAAAAACACGACAGCATTGGAGCAACAATACCGTAGGATGCCATTTTACTTAGCAACCTAGGGTGGGATACTCCGTTGAAAGCTTTTGTCATGTCTAAAAGATTACTATAACTGACCTCCCAGCATTCAGGGACCTAGTGATGGCGTTCATGCAGTCAGTCAAGCAAGTAGCGCAAAATTTCTTACGAAGGAGGCCATGCTGTCCACGGTTAATGAGTTTATGTTCCAGAAGGTGGGCTATAAGACTATTCCTAATCAGACGTTCCGTGATCCTGGAAACTATAGGGGTGTGGTTTATCGGGCGGCATTTTGCAGGGTCATAGCGTGTGCCCTTCCCGTGAACGGGTGTAAGCACAGGGGTTTCCACTTAGACGGGAAAGTGCGACACTGAGTGGACAAGTTGAAGATGTTTACTAACAAAATTGGGATATGGCTCCCCCAAAATGCGAAGACAGTCGGTGGTAATGTGTCAGGTCCAGAGTGGTAGCCAATTTTGGTTTTTAACATCAGCTGGGCTACGTCCTTCCGAAGAAATACAACTTTTGAGTACGACTCCATAGTCAAGCGAGGCTGGCATGGGCGGAGGGTTGTCATCGTTTACCAGAGCAGATGCGAGGAATTCACTAAAAGGTTCTGCAATCTCCTGTGCTTTGTTTACATAAATGTCGTTGTTAACGATAAACGGGACATCAGTGGCTGAGGACTTAGAAGGATTGGTTCTGTGCTTAAGCAGCTTTGTCACCGTTGGATGTATGTTCGGCTGGTTTAGAGCTTGTAGCTCTTGCTGTTTGCTTCTGTGATCCAATACCGTTTTTAGAATTTTAGTTAGTCGATTTATTTACGGAAACAACGGACATTCTCTGCTCTTGGAAAAGGACCACTGGAGTTCAGCGATCTCAGAGTTTATTCGGTCGCAATAAGTTCTTTTGGGCGGCATGCTTAGAGTGTGAGACGGAGTAATGGCATCAAGGCACATGTGCAGTGCGGCCGCTTGCAATGCTATTGTTAGAAAAAATGAGTCTCAGTTGGAATTACGAACTAGAATGGGTAGGTGATTTCAGTCAGCTCTGAAATAAGGCCTCGGGTTAGGGGGATATCTATTCATAAGGCGCAATATAAATGAGCGGCCAACGGGCAGATGATCACATCCAGGTAAACTAGCTTTAGTGGACGTTTGAACATGTGTCAAGCCTATCGTAAATATCGAGTCAAGAACATTGCGATTCCTTGCTGGATTAGTTACGCGTTGGGTCCAGCCACCATGATGAATGCTTTCAAGGAAAGATAGCAAGTACCTTAGGGCGGAAGTCGTGGACCGGCATATGTCAGGCGCATTGAAATCTCCAGCAAGAAACTTGTGACCTGGCGGGTCAGAATCGGCATTCGTTAGTCCTGATGCCATCAAAAAATCGTCTTGACAACAACCAGAGGGTGATGGACGCATTCGACAAGAAGGCTTTCATTGTCCATCTCAGATCTAACCCTAACGGCATCTAAGATGGTGTTCACCACGGCATCCTGGAACAAATTAGCTAGTATAGATTTCCTGACATAAAGAAGGCAGCCATCTCCCCACTGGGTTTCATGGCTTTTCCCGAGGGATTTGTAGCTGGGAATTATTGTGGCGTTGTCCGGAGTGTGATTGCTGAGCCACGTCTCGGTTTTAAATAAAAAAAAATCAAAATATGATGACAGCGGAATAAGACGGACATGGTGAATTTTCCTTGCCATAGAGCCTACATTTAATAACAGCAGCAAAATTCTGCCGGCGGAACCTTGTCCACTGCTTGCTGTTGTGGTGAGTGAATGTTGGTTTCTCGTTTATTTAGGGTCTTGTGGAGAATCATCATTCTTAATCTCAACCGATGTTTTCTCGTTCGGGACCTCCATTTATCGGAAGGGTGTTGTATCATTCAATTGGGAAAGCGTCGTCCCAAGACAGCGTGACTGGGAGTGGACGGTAGATGACTTGTCGTGCGAGTCGAGCATGACGTCTGTTGGATGGTTTACTTGTGGGCCGGGGTTATGTAATCCGTTCACATTACTTCCAGTCTCGTGGAACGTTGCCGTCATGTCGCGGTTTCCATCCCTCGTTCGGTTACGTCGTGATAGTACGATGGGGCATATGAAGGTGAGGTGGAGCAGGACGATGGGAGTTGGGGGAGAATATAGGGTTTGGCGCAAACGGTACAGAGTTGTGGAACGGCCGACTTCTTATGGTATAAGGGAGATACCAATAATCGGAAAAGGCCAGTGAATTTGTTTTTAAATAAATTTTTAGGTTTACCGGGTGGCACTCACTGAAATTTTGTAGGGACTAGGTCCGGCCGGATGGAGTTGTACCTGACGGTATCATCATCAAATATTTCTCTATGTGAAGTAGATCAATCCATTGTATAGCGCTGATCTCTTCTGCCCACGCCACCATTTAAAATACAGTTGGGAAGAAAAAACCCTGCCAAATTTGTTAAAGTTGGATTATCCTTAATCTCCAATGGAAAGACTGTGAGACGTGCTAAGGTTATTGATTGAAAGTTAATTTTCTACGAATAAATAAAATCCTTGAATTTTTACCGCAGTTGATTCAACAAGACCTAGTTTTTTATTACAGATGATCCCACAAAGACATTGTTCTAACTGCGGCTGAAAAAACTGACCATTTACCGTGAACTTTTTACCAATGAAACACCAGAAACGCAATATTATCTCATTTTTCTGTCGTTTAATTCGCATGCGACAAAGTATATAACAGATACATGCATTGACATTTAATTTGCAATTGCTCACTTCCGAACTTGCGTTAGATATCCTAGTCCCACCCCTTCTTTTGGATGCATGTTACCGTAGGCTATGCTAATTGCGAAGGGTGGCACCAACTAACGCCTTGTTCAAAAATGCATATACCATTTCCGCTTCTCACTGTTGCACGCCCCGTAACCTTCAGGTTGACCAAATCCAGACTGCCATTTTCCATCATTTTTCTGTTCCAGATGTGTGCCTTTTTGTTATTGTCTCTCCAAGAAATCACTGTACAGTTTCTGGCCCCATCCTTACATGTTTCAACACAACGTGAAGGCAAACTGACCTAAGGCTCAAGGACGGACAAATACGATTTGATTCGCCGGCCTCGGCCAGGGAGAATATTGCTTTTAGTCTGCATGATTCACCAACGCGGGCCGACATCCCTGGCGAAAGTCTGTTTAGAAATCAAGTCCTCATAACTTGATCCCGAATGCTTGGTAGATATCAGCTTACGAGTGCTCCCAATTACACAGCTTCACTGTTAGAGCTACCCGACTGTAGGTGCCAGGCTTGCCATATCCATGGTCAATCGCCAGGAAAGAATCCACATACAAGTCACCGTGTGGAGTGCCTTCAATGCTGTATACCTCCGGGCATTCCGATTAACTTCATCCTAGCCAAGCGCGGCTATTTTTATACAATTAACTGTCATCATTTTGGTCCACGAAAAAGGTAAGCCACGACACTAGCTTAACAGCGTTGAATATATTATTGGGCACATATTATAGCAATCGTCCTCTTCCTTGTCCTCACTTCTGAAGACGTTTTCCCCCTTCTTGACGCCAAGAAATGGCCCAACGCCATTCTTTATCATTGCTCTTTTACTTCTAGCACTTACAAATGGCTTCTAATTATTCTCTCTGCCTCAAGATCCACGGTGCAACGACGGAGAGACATTCTCATTCCCATTTTATTCTTGGACACCCACCGTCTACCAATGCTCCTTCCTCACGTTGTTTTGACCTATTTTGACAGTCTTTAAATCAATATTCCCGGTTTTTATTTACTTTCTTTGTTGCAGCTTAACCTACCTGTCCATCTTATAAATCTGTCCAATCCAACCACCACCGCGCCATCCTGAAACTCATTGCCATCCTGTAGCTGAACGTTGGTGCGTATGAACACTGTTCTCCCCAGGACGCCACTTACTTCGTCTCTTAATTTTGTTCTCACGTGTGCACCACTTTTTTATTGCAACGTACATCACCGCTTAAACGTTCATTCACGCAACGAGGCACATCTCCCGAAGTATTTGAGAAATATGCCGCAAAACCCATTAAAAATATCGGAAGAGACATCGAGTAAACGTCCGTCACGTTGGATCCGGAAGATTTTGGTTTCAATATTCCTGCAATCAGTCAGCAACCAGATGCCAGAACACTGAAACCGGTGGAATTGATGAAGCGATCCATAGCTCGAACCCACGCGCTTTCCACCAGTAGGGCAGATGGTGTTAGCAATGCCACCCAACTTTTCTCACTTTTCGCTGGGAGAAAACAAGTGCTTTTCTGCGTTCATTGGAAATAAGATTGGCAATGAACCCAGGGCTTTGAGAGAATTTTGCACCCCTTGGTTAACGAAATTTCCGCCACGGTGGCGACGGTCCCTCCAGTGCTGACAACTGCAAACATTTTTGGGAAATGAAGCATTTCCGTAATTTGCTTCCTCCGTCTACTCGGCCAAACAGAGATTCTTCCAGATCAGTAAGGAGTCTCTGAAAATATTTTGGGAAGTTTGCTGCTCTCAAAAATGCCCACTTTCCAGAGGCTTGTGACTACCACTGCTCAGCAATTTCGTTAATTTCCGTTCATTGCAAAGGGTCCTTGGGAGTTTACTCAGCTGCTCTGCACCAACGAGATAAGGAGATTGTACAACTCATCTTCCCGTAGCAGCGATAGCTTTGACAACATAAACCGATATGTTCAACGCATCTCAGTCTAGGAAAGTCTAAAGTTTTCGAGCATGGTTTCCACTGGTCGGCAATTTGGCCACCAGGGGGACCGAAGACAAGAAATTAGACCACAAAACGCTGGATACTTTTAGACACCGAGAGGGTTCGCGAAGCGCCCGAAGGCTTACTTTGCCACTGAAACTGCTGCTGGATGCACTGCATGGAGGCAATCGTGGGCTGGAGAAATTGACTTTTTGTCTTGGTGGACATATTAGATGTCCGGAATGAATTCAGACGACGACAAAAAGACCAAAAATTGTGGGCTGTTCTCCCATAAAGTTCAGTCCCAGAAAAACCATTGGAATTTACAAGCAGGAAGTCGCGAACCGTGTGAAGTTATCCAGGAAAACCTAGTTGGTCAGTTTGCAAACGGACAGCCGCTAGCATTAATAAAATCTCACTCAGGATTGCTTGATGGTTTTATGACTAGGACATCCACGACGTAGATCCTGATCCAAGCACCACTGTGTTACAAGTGCGACAGGCTACCCAGATATCTTTCGCTGAAAATGTGTTGCAGTTCTGTGTAACTTAGCTGAGGCTCTACCTCAGCAGCATTGAAAGCCAACCCTACGTACGACCATCCACCATCCAAGGTCTGAAGTTGCATTGAACACCTGATAAGGTCGGACAAACGGGCTCTGGCTTCCGGTAACCAGAGTATTTTCTGGACTAGATCGCGGCGGTTTTTCTCAAATTTTGCGGGCAGCGCGTAAACACAAAAAGTACCCTTGACAAGCCATTCACATCGGAACAAAATGCTCACCACTGAGGGCCTCGATTTGGCAGACGTTACTTAAATCTGTGACCAATTACTTGGCTTAATTGGTGAAAGAAAATGAATCATAATCTTGGGAAAAGCCACAATATTCACCTACAGTGCATTAGACGGAGGATAGCTGGGCACAGCATATAAATGGTGGCAGCCAACTCTTTTTAATCATTGGTCACGCGGCCCAACAGTGAGTGCATTTTCATCAGCCATAAATGATTGGGGTGCACTGTCTCTGTCGCATGCCTTGAGCAAAGTATTTTGGTGAGGTCTTCTAAGAAAATGGTTGGTCAACATTGTCCTGGACAACGTAAAGAGAAGCCAAATGTCACTGGAACTAAGTATTCAACCTGAAAGCGACTGAAGCAATCCAGATCCACATGATGACAAGATTCATAAGAAAATGACAAAGAATTAACAATAACGCGCTTCAGCTATTTTTCAGATGGGATCCACACATTTTTTGTAGCTCTGATAGTGTACGCATTTGGGCCGGACCATCAACATGTCGGGCAAGCCAGCAAATGCAACAAGGCTGAACCGGTAAACAACTTTAGATCCTGGGGTACGGCTAACCATAGCTTTGGTGAGACAATCATAGGGCCAACAGAACACATCAGAAGTTGATAAAAAAGGAATTGATCCCTTGCAGAGGTCAGAAAGGTCAATAAGCGCGATTAGTGCCCTCTATTTACTGTTCGCCTCTCTCTACAGTTGAGCTTTAGTGTTTCCGTAACCAAGGTACCAATGTTGCAGCCTCTCATTACTTCAATCCTCAGCCTAGTATAACACCCGATGAGGGTTCTAGCTGGCGGTTCATTCAGCAACAGGGGGCAGAAACGTGATTATCACCTGACTAGATTTGCCTAGAGGCTCCTCAGTTGTTAACGTTCTTATACTCCGTAGGTGCCTGTTGATCACCAGATCTAAAGACGAGGGACATTCACCCTATGGTCAGCATCCTGCCCTAAATGTTGGGTCACACCACGTAAAAGCAGCCATTGCGGGACTGCCTCTCCTGGAGTTTTCCTCTAGGCATTTTCGTTCTTTCAACTGATGTAAGGAAAGTGGGATTCCCCTAAAACTGCAAATCCTTTAGTCAAAGGTTGCACTGCTTGCATCAAATCCAATAGTTCAGTGTCTTCCTCAAGACTCGCAGCTGAACTTGTGCATACGGATATAATATATACCCTTTTATTTAGAAACTTGACGAAGCATGAAAGTTTACGAGCGCACTGTGAGCGGACCTCCCCAACTCGTGAGGTTCCGATGCACAAGTATGGCTGCTCCGCCTCCTCGCCTACCATCCAATGCATTCTGTGTGTTATGTGGTACTTCATGCTAATTTTCTTGGGCGTAAAGTTGCCCATGATTTATGTAAAAAGGATTGCATGGATAGTAATGACCATTCAATTTTTTATCCGACAAACTATTCCTGTGTCCGGTGGGGAAGGAAGGTGAGGTCCCTCATGCGACAGTGGTTCTCGGGAAGGATGTGAGTTTCTAAGGTTTTATTCCATACTTCCAGATTTTTGATTCTTCACTCTCCGATAGCATAGATCAGCTGGAATTTCGACCGATTTCACTTGTTCCTACAGGTAAACATCGGTTTAATCGTGTGTATTAGTGACCCTGTTTGCAATAGCCCTACTAAAACGGCTCTGACATTGTGCATTTAGTGCGGCACGATCGGTGAATCCATCAAAAACGCTGCATTCCTGTCGAAGAAACTGAAAACCTTATAGCTCCCACACCCTTCGCCGATAAAACTGCAATACTCAACTGCAGGCTTGAGCTTCGTAGCGAAATAGAGGGTGCGTCTCGTGCCTTGGTTAGCACCATTCCAGCTTCGTAGCTGCCGCCCCTTTTACTCCATCATCTGCCCCCTGCAGCACCAAAACCCACTCGCGGTATATCTGAAGATGCCTGCGACTCTTATCTGCTTTGTGTCCCTCGGGAAGCGGCATAACAGGAATTCTATACCACCAACGCCTAATATAGGTAGTTTACTCGTCCCACGACTGGGGCCTTTCGGATATTTGGAATCATCTCAACCAGCTTTCATCCAGCATGGCCGTTGCCACAAAGTCTCCCTAGGAAACAGCCACTGGAAGACATGCCCAAGAGAATCGTGCAATAAGAAGATAGATAACAGCCGGTAAACAAAACTAAAAATCTCGTCGTCCCGCTGTATATTGGGAATGCGCCTCACTGCCGTGAGATATCCGTCTAACCAAAGTGTACTTTCTGTTGGTTTGTCCGCTAAAATGCCATCTGCCATCCCGGGGAGGCAGCTTATTTAAAAACTGGGAGCCACTCTTCCTTAGTAGCTCCACTAAACCAACCACCTCTTCCCCTCCCCAAGCAGACCGCAGTAGTAGATAACATAAGTAGTATTGGCAAAACTATCAATTACGGCCCGTTTGCTTGACTCTTTCGGTAACTCTAGCAGTGCGTATTTCTCTCAAAATGTGGCGTTGAGTCGTTGGATAGATCGGATATCATTTTGTACTTCATTGTCAGCCCAACACATAAAAAAGTGTATTCCTATCTTTGTCCGGCACCTTCAAACTTAAGAACATTTCTCATATCCAAGCCGATATTGTCAGTTGACTCACTTGGATGCAGCACAAACCTCCATCAGCGGTGTAGCCCGAATTGGTTTAAGCAGCAGTGGATCGTTGAGCACAATTCCTTGAATCTTCGCTGCGCAATCAAAATCACAAAAAGCTTTTCGGTTGTTTTAGGAGTCAGCACAGGTTAGTAAAACGAGCACCACGTTTTCCTTCCGCTCTGGGGATGGTGAATCTTACTAGATATTCATTGGCTTAGTGGTGCACCATTACCCTGGAGCCTGCTTTCCTTGTACTGGGGCAATCACTTTCCAGATCACGAAATACTTGAACAAGTACCCGGTTCAGATGTTACATCTTCGTCTAACCCACGCAGGGACACAACTGTCCAGATCGTAATTTTGCTCGTAGGACCATATAATATCTACCCCGGTGCCAAACGAACCTTGAGATTAAGGGCGTATGGCAGCAAAAAATAAATCATTCGGATCGGTTTCGGGAGCGTGGTTGTATCGTTTCTGGTCATAATGCCTAGCAAAAACAGCTTAAGTGCTTCGAACATTACTGGAGTTGAAAGATTTATTCTTGGTAGGCTGATTTATAAGGATACTCAACCGAAATTGGAGTATAGTTCAGTTCGATTTTTTACAGCCTGTGTAGGAGAAACATTGATCTTTATGGCACTTAAACCCCCTAACCTGGGGTATCGTCGGCTGGTATCCATGTCCTCTCTCAGTAAGTGCCTTCTGTCTACTTTAAAAGGCGAAACATTTGGTATAATATCAGATTCACCAGGCCTTTCTTGTTCACACCTGAAATCTACTGATCCATCTACCGCTATGCCACAGCCCGGTAGTCATCCAGAGCTTCCTTTACACCCCTTACCATCATTATTCTTAAGCAAATGTCTTGGCCACCGGTTCGCCAGTGAACCTATCTCATTCGTTGAAATTAGTTCTGCACTACTTGAGCTGCAGCACTTGCTGTCCCTGTCTGGTATGAGTTTTATATCTGATAGAGCGTTCACTGATTTGAACGCCTCATTGAGGTCACCGCACATGCAACGGCGTCTCAGAGAGAAAACTTCAATGTCTTGAGGCTTTTCTTATTAGGGGCATTTTGAATATGCGAAGAGCCTAATAAACGGCAAAGAAAAAACCCAAGCCATTGAATCTCACCATCGCTGGTGATCAAGAAGCACCAGCGTCTTTATATTGCCTCACCCAGTCATCAGCCAAATTGCCAGCCTCAGTGGTTCACAACCGGATTAGTTCTTTAAGTACCTAGCAGAACAATACCAATCACCGCAGTGTTAAACCAGTAGGGTTCTTGCACAGTCTTCCACCGTCTTCTTTCTCGTCCCAAGCGCAGGGGTGTCCACTGACGCGACCATTTCTACGAAGATAATAAATGGGTCAAGTTGCACGTAAGTAGTTCGGGCACTTTGTTATGGTGCTGGGTCGTGAATGGATTAATAATTTGAGTTAGCAATTTTCAACTTTTCTCAGTCACTGAAAGAACCCCTCTGTCGTTCCTCGTATTCTTCTGTGTTAGAATGCAGGTGCTGGGGTTCCGCTGTTGTTGGTAATAGCCCAAAATTCAAGCAACATGAAGTAGACAAAATGAAGTTGCTGAAATGACTGATATGCTGGCGGCCATGACTCAGTTTGGACGCTTGCCAAACTACTAAAGAGCTTTAACGGTGCACAAAGAAGCAAAATTCTAAATCTACTAAGTGGCTTACTCAGCCAGGTTTGCACGAATCTTGGCAGCGTCTACGTGCAGAACACGGTGGTTCTCTCCCATATATATGTTGCACCGAAGGTTTTTGATAACTGTATTAGATGGCTGTTAGACGACCACAAAGAAGTCGTCCTTTGGATTTAGAAGTCCCGTTTTACGGCAACCCACGGCAGAGAAATACTTAGCGGTGAGAGCAACTGAAGACTCGAGAAGAGAAAATGCGCGAATTTCGGGTGCAATATAGCAGACACAATCGAATAAACGTCAAAATTCATTCAGCCTTCAAGGAGGCCCCGGAAGAAATAATGCTCGAAAATAAAAAACATTCTCCGAAAGAATCAATGTTAATCCTTCCGCAGAGTTGATGGTAAATATTTGGAGATCATTTGTGACTTCCGTGTAACCTTGAACTTGGTAATTTTCTAACTGACGTGTGCCGTCTAATAACCAAAATACAAGCTACACTGGTCCAGTTCAGTTTAATTTGCACAGGTAATTTTTAGTTCGCGCTACTCTGCCGTCCGAAATTCTTCAGATGGAATATGCTCCGGGTGAAAATCTAACTCTTCCGGGTCCGGTTCAGAGATTCTGGCAAAACCGAAACGTTAAACATAAAACCACATCATGCCCCGCCGGCGAGATGTTTTACGGGTAGCAGCCGTTCGCAGGTTAAATCAAGGTTGGCGAGATTTATAATAAACAACTTATCAACGCCTGACTTTTATTGCCTTAAGTCGGGACGCACTGCATCCCGGTTTCCATCCAGCCACCACCTTAAAGAGAACCACATTTTGCTTGGTTGCCAAGAATCAGGGCAGTCGTTTTCATATATTTATGACTGTTGCCAAAGGAATGCCACCTAACCAACCGCCTAGATCAAGCTTTGCAAGCATCCTTTCATGGCGAGTCCGTGACTGTCTAATTCTTACTGAATAAAGCCGTCTGGGCTAAGACATAACAGAAAGCTTCGGATCAAAAACGTTCTCAATAAATCCTTTCGGCGTCTTTTTCAGCCCAGCTGAACGAGATCCCAGTTCCACAAATGTTGATCTGACCGTTTTGCAACACGTCTTGCACCAGATTTTGTGGAGAATCGTTGTGCCCGTTCAAGGAAAGCAGCGCTCTATTTGAAGAAGACGGGAAATGCCTGCACGATATTGCAGAAAATTTCTTGGCGTGGTCTTGAAGTGGAACGTCAGTACCTCCGGTTTATCGTTGAACAAAGAAAAACTTAAATCTAAACTATTCACCCCTGGCTTTTTAGGCTCTCATGGTATATTGTTATATCCATTTGAATTCCATTGTGTTGGTTATACCCAGAACCTTTACCCCAATAACGGCGTCGACAGTTAACTGTACTTGGTACAGCGCTGCCGTGTGACTTTCGGTGCAGGAATCTCCTCTTCCTGTAGACACTACCGAACTAATTGCTCAGTAAGTCTGTTTTACTCTGATCATTTGTAATGTCGTTGCCCTGAACATTAGTGGGGAGATACCCCCTAAGTCAGCATTCTGATTGCACACAGACGTCACACTCTTTCGGCTCCCCGATAGCACATTGTGCCGACTTAAGCTTATAAATACTTTCTTTGCCACCAATCAGCTTTGCTGTGCTGTTCATAATTTTTCCGTGCTTCGCTCAGTTTCGGTAGTCTGTCGAAATATTGTGCCCACGCCAGCACTGCTTTTGCCGCCTAATGAATTTTAAGACGGCTTCCCCCACCAGGGTGAATTTTGTCTTGCGATTCCCACTTGTTAACTGAAAAAAATTATTCTGCGGCTTTTGGAAGTGTTCCTTAATTGCCCTCCATTTTTCTTCTGGCTGTCAGCTTAGCTGGTTTCACATTATCAAAGTTCATTGCCCATTTAGGGATATCCTTGGATCGAAGCAATCACGGAAATATTCTAACTATTATGCGAACATTCTTCTCCAACCGGGATGGACACTGACGTTCCCTGACGTCACTTATCTGGCTTGTAATTCCAGGGTCCAGCAGCGACAGCTTCTGACCAGCGCTGAGCCTAATATCCTATCTAATGAGCTGACTTAATGCAATTAACTGCAACCACCCGAAGAAGTCTTGTTACACTCTACCGAAGATGCAGGTCTCAAGGGCGCGGTTGATGCACGGTAGATTATGGGCCCCCACGATTAAGGCCTTGTTGAATTACACTTGTCTGGGGATTTATGAACGCTGCACCCTTCTCCCAGACAGCAACTTAGGCCCTATGCACGAAAACTACTTTAATCAGCCTAGATAGGATTAGCGGCTTGACTGCAGAAACGTGTATCGTCCTAGCACATAAATTTTCCTGATATTCCGCCGGGTTGATGTCTTACGAGACAGGGATGAACATTTCATCCTGCCACCATTAGTCATTCCTGTGCTGGAGAAAAAGCCCTGACTCGCCGTTTCGGTGTATGGTCTGCTTCTGACGGCCATGTTTCGGCAATGGCAAATATATAGGCATTATTCTCAGCGAAACTTTCAAAACTTTCGAGGCACTTGTTTGTAATACTATACAGGTTATCACACATGATTGACGATCTGCCTTTTTGTCACAAGTTGATATTCTCATGAAATGCGACCTCGTCCTCAGGCTTTGTGCTCAGACCACCATTTGCTACTCGCTAGGACGAGCTTCAGATGCTCCAATCACCGGTACGCCACCTGGCATCAGCCCTCTTCTGGTCAGCAGTGGACCCAAATCAACCACATCGTCATTAACTACATATGGCGAGGCAGTCCACATAACTGTCAATCGTACTGTAGCGCGCCCCTCGACTCCGACCATGCGTTAGTATGCATTATGTTAACCATTTATCTTGCTGGGAGCTTAAAACGCACGTCTCAGCGTCGGTAAGATTATGGCAAGCTGTCCGATCCAACTAGCCTACCAGTCTATCCCAGCGCACTGGCTGAAAATCTGGGATTGTCCCCACCTGCAAACATCAATGAGCTCTGATCACTTATCTAGAATGCCTGGCGTTCTGCTGCCTTGGTGAGCTGTGGCCTGGATCGTCGCGTTGTGGCACCCCGGATTTTTGCTGAGTCTTTACGCCTTTTTAACGCACGCCAATCCATCCAGGCTGGTAGCCAGTTTAATAAAAAACGGCTCGTAACGAGACGTGAACTCATTGCAAGCTTTCGTAGGGATGGGAAGATCTGGTGGTCGTAACGAGCTTCGGAGATGGAACATGCGGCCGCCATGGAGAATTCCCTCAAGATGTTTCAATTTATCCGCGCTGCGGGTGGGAAAGCACTAGATGTGAGTGAAATGATTTGCAAAGCCTACTGCTGGTCTATCCACAATAAGCAGCGACATCTTGTATGCTGGACCAAACACTTTCAGGTTCCCGAGATACTTGGATCGAATGACTATTTCTAACTGATCACTAAAGGTGAACGGAGGCACAAGATTCTGCCAGTCTTGGGGAAGTACTCTGCATTTTGAAAGCCCAAAGCCCATACCCCACCTGGAAACCTCAACCGCCAAGCGGCCCATCGTGCACTGAATTGCCTGTGCACTGTCACACAACAAGGCGATATCATCGGTATACCGCGAATCAAAACTCTGTTCTATGAGAGGCATTCAACTGCACTGTCTAAAAAACCAGATAAAGAGTTCCGTAGGACAGCCTCTGTGAAAAATTTGAAAAGAAACGGGAATATAGGGCATGCCTGTCGGAACCCAATAGAGATTGCCACCGACGGCGAAGGTGGCCATAAGCCCTAACTCGACCTGAGGTATGAAGGTACAACAATTTGAAAACAAACAGACACTTCTCAGGCACTCCTTTCCTCAACAAACACTGCCATAATGCAGTCCCGTCAACAGAGTCAAAGAATGATCTTTGGCCTGAGAGTTTTGACTCGCAGTATACTGATGATATCGCCTTGTTGTGTGACAGTGCACAGGCAATTCAGTGCACGATGGGCCGCTTGGCGGTTGAGGTTTCCAGGTGGGGTATGGGCTTTGGGCTTTCAAAATGCAGAGTACTTCCCCAAGACTGGCAGAATCTTGTGCCTCCGTTCACCTTTAGTGATCAGTTAGAAATAGTCTTTCGATCCAAGTATCTCGGGAGCCTGATCACACCCGGCGGAGGTGTTGTGGAGGGCGTCACATCACGAGTTACTAGAGCCAGAGCAGTCTTAGCGAACCTGCGACACTTGTGGCGCCACCATGAATTCCGGTTTTCCCTAAGGACAAGAGTGTACAATACCGCAGTTTGCAGTGTACGGTTGCGAGACTTGGCCAATCCACGTTTAGGATGCCCGGAAACGTTCTTTATTCCACCGCCGGTGTATCCGAAGCATTTATGTCGCCTGGTGGGAGCACTGGGTGAGCAACGACGATTTGCCTCGTCATGTGCAGACAGTCATCCTCTGACTAAGATAATCGTTCTAAGTGGCCTTTGATGGTTTGAACATGTTTTTCATGCTTGCCAACTGTTTACCTTTTCGTGTTCTTTTTGCATGTGCTGAGCAGGGCTTGAAAACTCTACGTGACGGTCAGGTTAGGACTTGGAGTAGATCTTTGAAGAAGTTACCTTCGGCTCTGAACTCAGTTGGTACTTCCCGCCTTCTTTGTTGAGACTCAAGAGATGGAGATTTTTGCGCTGGAAACACTGAGAGTTATGGGTCCAGTTCCAGTTCCAGTTAGATTACATGACTACATGGCGAGATGCCTGATCGTCCAGGTTCTTGCATCGAGAGCTTCTTGGATCTGACGATGCTTCGACAACAGGAGGGTCAGAACTGAAGGCAGTGGCGCAAGCGCTGTGTCCTGCCTGCAGAACCCAGTACCCTAAAGAGAATGCAACAACAGCCAATAAATCACAAATTTGTCCGGCTAAAACCAAAAAGCAATTGGTATTTTATGGTTTGTTATTGAAAACACTTTCAAGCCTATATATATATATATATATATATAATTTCGGTTTGTTCGCTGAGGTGGGAAATTTGACTGCAAACGTTTAATCACCAGTCGGGGTCACTTCGTCCCTGCTTTGATATCGTGGCGAGCGTCTGGTTGCCATCGTCCGCCTAAATGGGTCACCTAGTCTTTAGTCAGTATTGGTTGGCTGCTCGTGGTGAAGATGTTGCCCAGTCGCTTTGTTAATCTTCGTCTACTGTTGACATTTATTGGGCTGAATCAGCGTCCGTTTCGACTGGCTTATGCTGATTGATCCTTTGATCGGGTTCATAGGTATATGTGGTCCAGATCGGTCTGACTATTTATCGATCTTTCCGAGGAGTGTCGAGCTTTGAGAAATCCCGTTGAATGCTTTGTTCTATCCTGGGCGACGATCCTCACGTTTTCGAAGTTCAACCTGTGACCTTCGCGATCTTCGTGTTACTCATGGATCCGTGTCGCGATTTTATTTCCACTTTGTCCAGTTTACAGTTTTCCCAGTCATTGCAGTCGATTTGATAGACAACGTTAGTTCGGTTCTTGTTAGCTATCAGCTCTTTGATGTTCGATAGAATTTCTTGTAGGGTTCTTGTTGGCTTGCACACTACTTCAATTTCATGGGGCTTGTGTAACCTCGTTGTCATTTAAGAGATATGTTTATGTACGGCAGGACGGTCCATGGTTTGGCCTGCTCGACGGCCGTTTCTAGGTACTGTTTCTTGTGTGTGCTTCGTCTGACGATGCTTCGTGTATACCCGTTATGCAGAAACATTTGAAATAGATTTCCCTCTTATTTCTTTCGGTTCGCAGTAGTGCGGCGGGATTTTGCTCTTTTGAAAAGTGTCCTGACAAAGCTTCTCTTGTGGCAGCTTGGGTGGTTGCTTTGAAATTGTAGGAGTTGGTCTGTATGCATGCTTTTGTGATACACGGATGTTTCCAATGTGTCTGTATTTGTTTGCGTGACGTGCACGTCTAGAAACGGCAGAATGTTATCATGTTAAGTCGCCGTGACAACTGTGTTGACGACAGTTCGTTGTAGTTCACATCGTTTAATGGTTACGAACGTGTCGTCATCAAAAGGCAGCCACAGTTTGAAGGACTGAAACAGACCCACCAGCTGCCACTGAGTTAGTCAGTTAGCGGTATTACACAAAAGTACTGCTGATACTGCAGATTCACGGAGTTGAAATCCACGGCTAAAATATTGCCTATTAAATGAATTTTGGGTTAAGATTAAGAGTGAAAGTAAACTGTCTGGGGTACACACATTGCGCTATGCAGTAGGAAGAGAAACTGTCATCAACAAATATCGCTAATGGTGCTAGTTAAATGCAAGTCTTTGGCGTCAAGATGATATCTCCATAATCACCATTATGATCGTCTAGCGTTCAACAGCCGGTCAAACTCCAGTGGCTACATTTCTTCCGGAGTTATGGATCATTATTGAAAGAGAGGATGCTCAAGGGGGACAAGGGTGAACTTTCATGAGAGTAAACAGAAAAACAAGGCACTGACAGACAATATAAAGAATTTAGCATAAATGCACACGCTCACTGGATGAGATATTAAATAGTAAAGTGGTTTTACTGCGTTTAACGTTGCAGTCACTCTTCAGCGTTATCGCATTCCTACATGTGGGATACCAACTGGCAGTTCTGCGGACGCAATGTGCTTGTTACACAACGGATATTATGCAGCTGAAGAAACCGCAGCTAGTCGCAGACCGGTAAGATTCTCAAACACTACTGCAGTGTAGATTGAAAATTTGACTGCTCCTTGGTGAAATACAGCTTACAGATACAATTTTTGCACTGAAATTTGGACTGATTTGGAAATTTAAATCATTTACTTAAATTGGTAGTGGGAAATAATGGGCAGATTAAATTTCGTAATGTCTTCAATCTTGCAATGGTATTTATTGAATTTTGCTACCATTGTTTCATTTCGTGCATTTTTGGAGCAAATCAAATAACACGAGCTAATTTGTTTATATTTTTCACTGGGGACTCAACCCACCCGGAGAAGATGGACTGTGACAGAATATGCCTGGCAGCCAATGACACTCATAATCTAATCATTGCAGACAAATACAATATCTACAATTAATTTCGTGTGAAATAACTTGTAAATTATTTAGTGACCGTTAGAGACATATTATTTTCCTTTTGATAATCTTTTTGAAGTCGCTTAAATAGTCCTGACATACCACTTTTGTGTTACACAAAACAACCCCGTATCAAAAACATTTGACGTGCAGTTTAACTGCGGCTCAGTAATGGTTTTCCTAGTTAATATCGGCCGCAAAAGTTCTGCTCTGTATTGTCAGGGCATTCCAGTTATCCGTAGGCTGAGTCTGCACGGGGTCGTATGTTGTAAATAGAACTTGTTCAGTATCAGACTACAATCACAAATAAGGCTACAAATACCAACTTATCTTTCATTGTAACTGATTTAGGGTATGGTAAGGACATACAAAAAGAATATTTCCATATAAGTATTTTGTAAGATGCAGTAGCGCTAATTAGGTCTAGATGAATGAGGTGATATGAAATTTCCAAAATGAAAGTTACCTCGGCCGACTGATGTTTTATTGAAACTCATTTATATTTTTCTTCCTGAACACTGAGAGTGCCGTTTTTGTAACCGCAGGCTTATGATACGGATAATTCCTTGATCTATTATCAGCGGAAGATGACGGCGTGACATAACGCATTCAATGAAGCAATATTAATGAATAACGCTTATATGCATGGGACTAAATTGTACAATTTAGTCCCGTAAAGAATAGTAGTTGTATTAACTCGCTTCAGGTTTAGTTGAGCCGGAATGATTTTCGTCATTTGCTTCCTGGGTATCTCTCGGGTGCAATCACTAAGATGTGAGCTTCCAATGCTCTCAAAGTACTTTGGTCGAAACGACGTTTCCTAGACACCATGCTTAACACGCATTTGCAACGGCTGTTACCCTTTAAGCGTTCACTTCATTGCTTAAATTCATCAAGATTTTGGTGGCCTTAGCCCAATGTAATAGACTGCCTGGCCGGCGGTGGCCAAGCGGATGAGGTCGTGGCACTTAGACGTAAATGTCGCAGGTTCGAATCCTATCCCGCAAGTCAACTTCCCCACTTGCAGCCTTCTGCTGGCCGCGGCCCCTTCCTGAAAGGAGATGTACATTATTTTAATTATAAAGGAAACAAATGATAAAAAATTACCATCTCATGCCTGGAGGATTCGGGCAAACGCCCTGATTGTCTCCCGCTGTAGGATTCCAATGAAATAGTCATCATTACAGAGCAGTGATCGATGGGCATAGTCCAAACTAACTCACCGCACACACTTTCAGCGACGGCATTGTTTGCAATCACTCTCACAGTTACCGTGGGCTTGTTAGACGAATCTGGTTATGGGTCACACAAATATGCGCTTATCGTATCTACCGGTGGACAGATAAACACGTCTACTGGGAGATCTGCTTAGGTCTGACAGTTGGTGCGGAAATTAGACAACTTATATTCTGTTGCTGAGCGAACGAACAGAGTATTGTTAGGCAATTTCTATAACCCTGTGCATTATGACCTAAGTGAGCTGAAGACCAGAACGCGGGTTGTTCTGTAAAATGCAAATCGAATTCCACACATAGAGACTCTAGTTATCCAGCAGTTCGTAGCTCAACTCTGTTCGGATTTCGCAACCACTAATCTTGCATCGAACTGTTCCATTTCTGGCTGTTATTTTATAGCGTCATCTACTTAAACGACAACAGGAAAACGAGAAATAGCGAATGAGTGATTGCTAAAGAATATGTTGGGCGTATGAACAAGAAAGATTTCGAATGGAGGAGCAATACTGATTTCACCAATGAGCTGCATCGCCCACTTGCTCTAATCATGGCCCTGGAGGATCACCTGAATCCCAACCCCGTAGTTCAATTAGAGTTGCTCAAGTGAGCTCACTTGTCAAGATATTCATACCTATTTTCATATCATCGACTCGCCACCTCGAACCATCTTCCAATCATTACCTGCCTCACACAACAGCGTAGAGCGCGGCTGGCGTTCTGTGGTCATGGGCAAAACATGCCTCAGTCAAATTAATCTATTCACATTTAGTAATCCTTTTAAAGGTTGCGCCGTGAGACGCAACACTTTTAGCTTAATATCTGATTCACTGGGATAATTCTCCCGCCACATTCTATCAACACTTCGAATTCAGCAGTTTTCAAACATTGAAGCTCTCCACACAACTTACCTTAGTGGCCATGTTGTTCAACTGCATCCCAGAAGGCACCAGTGTCCCACTGATTGTAACGATTACAGTGGCTTCAATGTCCCGTTTACCGTCCCGCTGAGTGGCCCCTAATGAAAGAAAAATGGAACACTCAGTGTACAGTGTCATCCACCTACCTGTTTAGACCAGCAGATAGGCACCCACTGCTCACCTAGCTTTTTACTAATTCGTTACCACCATTCTAAAAATCTTTTCAATGATTCTTAAGTCACGGATAAATCAAGTAAGATGCATACATATATCGTGAATGGCATTAAAGAAGAACAGTTATTACCGCGATCATGAGTAGACCTAATTCCCACATTTCCCCTGACTACGTGAAAATAATGAAACCAGAGAATAAATGAAACATTTTATATTTAAGTCATCACCTACAAACAACTGTTTTCTCGTTGGTTTTAATCATCCACATCGTTTCGATCTGAAGTAGAGAAAATCGAGAATAATAAGCCCCTAAGTGGAGCGAGAGACAAATGCAGGGCAAGATAAGAACTATAACTGTGTGGCTAACCAAATCTGATGACCCTTTATCAATTTGGACGATTTGACCAAAAACGTCTAGTTGTTATTACGATGAATTTGATGATAGCAAACATGAAAACAGGACATATTAGGCAGAACTTTGATCTATTAAACTCTGTTGTCCTAAAAAAATTATAAGTTTCTCAGTGAAAAATAAATTAAAAGCATGTAAACAGGTCGTTGATATTCAGTCCGTTAATTGAATCGTGTAACATGGCACAAAAAACAAACGGAAATAACCATGCAGTACCAAACCTACTGGTTTCGTTCGGTAAAAATCCACCGATGGTTTTATCTCCTGGCTTCCTGAGTCTCCAGCCCTGACCCTATGGCTGCATCTTTTCAGATATTTCTTCACAGTTCCATCATGAAAACTTCGTTTCAGGAATGGCGTTGTTCTAAAAATTAAAATACAATAGAACCTATTGTCAGACGGCATAATATGTTAGTGAATAATGATTGTTCGCCGTTGACATATCAGCTCAAACGCACCAAAACTTTTTCCCAAAGCATTGCATTCATAATGGCTTTTATATATTGACCGGCAAAATCCCCACTGATGGTATCCAGGACCTCTAAATGTAACAGATAAAATCTTATTCAAGTAAATATTTACCTTATTATTGTGCACAGTATTATCCTTGAGCTTTTTGCGACGACGAATGACAATACGCTATGGCCATCACGGATAGGGTGACCGGTGAAACGTCAGTAGCCCCTGAGTGTTCCATTCGTGCGCGCAACCTAGCTAGCCGCCCAGCATAGTTATTGCGCCTTTTCGTGGCCTCTGAGGCAAGGGTTTTGATAGATGCTGTAGATAAATGATAAGATTGTTAACGGAAACCTACCAATTAAATTTACCCAGTAATTTTTCGCATTTGATATTTTTCACCACAATTCTTGTTAATGAGGGGGACAATTCGCTGGGCAGATTTTAATGCAACGTCTGTTTAATCCAACGAACTTACGTATTCATATCCTGGCTGCATAAGTTGCATTCTTCTGATTGCCATGATACGTTGTTGCCAACATAAGCAGTGAAGCTCTTCGCAGCTCTCCACCGAGAACTGCTGTTGTGTGACGCGATTATTCATACTTCAATTAATCTCAAAACCTACTTGTTGTGGACAGTAGTTTGGACTCTTCGACAAATGGAAGAAGAACCGAGGATGCCTTGATCCATCTCGATTTACTAGATAACAGATTACTGTAACAAAACACATAAACGTTTCATTACGGTGAACAAACCTGTTTAATATTGTTAGGGATTGTTCTCGTCTGCAGAAAGCTGAGACGTCTTCCAAGGACAGCGGTCGACCTCATTCTGCCGACGCACTCGCCAAACCGCCGGTTCAACATCACTGGATTCTGCCAAATAATTTGGTTGTTTCTCTGAGGGACAACATATTTAGTTTTCCAATTTTTTTCATACGCCACGTGGCATTCGCTGGTGGGATTTCAGTCAATCGTTGTAGCAAACGTTGACATTTGTATGCATCGTCGTACTTTTCTGAGGTAAGCCCATATCTAGAAGCAACGTACTGACTAATTTATGTAGTCTTATGTCGAACGTATGCCATAATGAGCGACTTACTGAATGCTGTTTTATACAGCAATCATTCCACTGTAAAACAGAATAGAACAGTGTTATCGTTGGTGAACTCTGCGACGACAAACACTTAAAATTAATAAAAATCGGTTGATGTGTAGTGAACTAAAAATCAGGTTAACATTTAAGAGTAAATTTCTCACTGCTGCGTTCGTCAACTATGCAGCACTGGGTTTCATGCACATCCGAGTTCCCGCCAAAAACCCTATCAAAAATACTGATGATCTTGGTCTTGCAGTGTGACACGAATTTGGCCGCATTTGTTGCGTCCAGTTCTTGAACAGGAAGACCATCGAAGTGAATTTGTAATTCAATGATACCGCCAGCGGGCGCCAGCAAAATTCTGCAGGCACTCTTCTGAAATGAAGTGAATGGATACGCAATTAAAATGTCTAATGACAAGGCCCACTGGAGGCGTTCCCTGTCACTCAACTTCAGCTTGAGCAAGCCTCGTAACATTATGTCAACCGTCCCCACGGGAATGTTCCCTTGAATGGCTGTTTCCCGGGTCACAAATCCTGCTGAAAGCGTGCCCTCTAACACGAAATTCACCCTTTTTCAACAGCTGAAACTGAAATAGCGCACGGAAACATAGGTCACTTTACACGTTGAAACGTAATCGTCCCTTATTTCATTAGTGCCAATGACGCATTCAATACCCTCCGATTCAATTTTACTGAAAAACTGGGAATAAGAAACATCACTCTCAAGAAGTATGACATGGTAACCATGACAATCCACCGACGATCAACGCTGTTAGTAGCAGTTTCCAACAACAATTGTTTCCTCTGACGGTATATCCTCGGACTTTGCAGACTTTTAGGTTACAATTTTCCGCTTCACCATTGCTTCATGCTCCTTCATTTTGTGGTACAAGTGTGGATGCAATGCTTATCAACTTACTCCCTCTGGGATTTCCACCTGAGCATATGTCAAGTTCTTGGTTCACACCAGTCCCTAGGATTCTATTCTCTTGCTCAAATTGATCCCAGGACATTGATTAGTACTTCGCCAGAGTACTTGAAGAAGGACGGAGAAGGCCCATCTAATCCAGCTGCTTTATGACTTTTAAGCGAACCTTCTTGATTGCCTCGATTTGGGATGCACCTGTTAAATTGTCCTGCTAAAGGCTGCAGGATACTGCCCAGATTTGACCAGTGAGGTAATGGATTCCTTGATAGATTTGCCTAAAATCGGTTTTCGTGGACCAGTTTTTCTAATCATTTGGAAAGGCTAGGGTTTACTGCAGAAAACTGTAACCATTTCTGTTTCCCTAGAAGAGGATCTATTTTCATCATTCTCAGTATGAGAAAACGGCCGATTTAATGCAAACAAATGTAAAGTTACAAAATTGACCTGCGATCAACTTGCGTGCAGTAAGAAAATACATATGGCATCCAATGTGAGTTGTCCCAACATATTTTTCATTTCCCGTTGATGTTTACTACATGGTTATGACTATTCAAATATAAAGGCGTCACGCTCCAACTGTATTAATATTAACAGCTGTATGCATTTTCACTGCTTGAAGTTCAGCAGTCTTACGCTGGGATGCGCCTTCACTGGCTTGTTCATAACAGACGCCGCATAGCTCTTCTAAAGCTAGTTATCCATTTCTTGCCATCAATTGCGATCGGCTTATCCTCAGCGGGTGCAGTCGCAAACAACATTTAATGACAATTCATTCGAACTGATGAGGAGTTAATTCCAGATTTACCAGCTCTTGATTATAGGGCAGGTTATATGCATTACTGTGAAGAAGTAACCCATCACAGTTTATCGCGTTGGCACTGCAACCACCAATGGTCTGACACAGATCTCTGCACAGAAATAATGATGGACTGCAGGACGAAACTGAGGTAGTGAAAAAAATTCGCGATGATCTGCTCTTCTGGATTTGTAGTGCGTGTTGTTCGGAATCCATACCGTCCTCCCGCTGACACCTTGTTTGGTTATTGAGGAGAATAAGTTGTCCTTCAAGAGAGCAGGAGACGCTTTTACATGCAATTCAACCGCAGTATCTTTTTATTTGTCATATTACGTCCCATAAAGTGCTTCTCTATTTTACAGATGCAAGATTCGAAAGAAAATTCGGAAAATTTCGTGCAGAAATCGTTGTTTCCCTGCAAATATCTTAAACGTGAATCTAGCTGTGGATTTTAAGAACTGATTTTGATTTATCGCACAGTTTTACAAACTCTTGATGTGTCACATAACAGTATATAGTTCAGATACTATGTGCTCCATTCCTGGGGCATAATACGAAGGTGTACAGAGAAAAATCAAGAAGATATCAAAATTGTTTGCAGGGAATGCCCTTCACATCACCAGAAGTCCAATGCACAGTACGAATCATCTGCGACAGTTTGGTATCCCATAGTCTCTGTTAGAAAGTTTGGAATATGCGGGGGAACTCACACATAGAACGCATCTACAGATACTTGCTGGCTGACACAAATTTGTGAGCTGTAAGTGATGTAGTCCCTAGTGCATGGCACTGACTTCACAATACAAGCACCCGTTTTGTAATTTTGAGACAAAAAACATGAATTTAGGATGTTGGGACAATGTTTTGATGTCTACAGGTGGCCACTCGAAAGCTCTGTCTCCTTTGCGGTGCTCGGGCTACCTTCGCAGACAGAAGTCATCATCGGCCCTCTGACGACCGTAGTTTCTGAAGAATACCATTTAACGACTTATACTGCCAACTTATTACGCCTATCCTGTCCAACGGTAGAAACCAGGGAGGTAATCAATTTTGTTTAATAGATGCCTCCATGAGACATCAGCTAGGACATCCGATTGCGCGAATTTCATGCCTTACAACCACATCCGGAAAGTCACGACCTTCGGTTACCCGAGCTTTCACATCCAAAAGCAAGTTGTCCAAATGCTAGTTTGCATCGGATTTTTCATACATCGTAATAAAGGTTGATTTCAACTATTCACGACCAAGAATCTAGTTTACGCTCTAATATCGAAAACAGATTTTGTGAAAAGCCTCGAAAGAGACTCATTGCATCAATGTCCAACTCACCATGTAACTCAGAATTAACAGATGTTGATGTGCTTGTTAATGTATTTCGTAAATACAGATCCTACGCAAATTGGACATGCATTCCATATCCAATCCTCTTTTGATATATGACCTAAGGGTATCAGCTAATTAAGCGGAGAGATAGGAAAATCGGGAAGAACTACCCGGAATCCAAGAAGCAGCATTTTTGTTCTAGTAAAATAATAATGAGTGCAACTATAACGCCACTTGTCTGTCCACGGGATGCGATGATAATAAAGTTTTCGAGGCTGCAAATACAATTAGATGGCAGTAGTACTAGCCATGTACTTTTACATGAAGTACTAAACTAATGCCCTAATCAGAGTCTTGGTTAACAGTTCTGGAGATAATAAAAACCGTTCGAATTCATCGCACCGCTTGTGTTTACTATTATAGAGCTAAGAGGCTACGATGTCCTCACTTGACAAAGAGTGACGTTCAGAAAGTTCCTTATCTTCAAAAACAGCCTATCATACTTTCTAATTACAACAACATCTTAGCTCTGAACGTGGAGGCATGTAGCTTCTTAATTTGAGCTCTTGGGAATTCACTGTAGAAGCCAGTTCACTTTTTACAGTGTCTGATTGCAATGAACTGTTTAATTCAGATAGTAATGCCATTGAACCAATCATCATACTCCACAGTGTCCTGTTTGCATGTAGGCGGATTAGCCAAATCGAATGTCAAAACTGATCATTTTTATGACGTCATTTACTCTTTCTGGAACTTCTGCGTACTCATGTTCGACGTTTCATCGTAAAAACAGTTGATCTAACTAGATCAGTGGGATCCGTCGGGATGGTTTTGATTACCAACTGACTGAACATGTAACTGGAAGTACGTTCAGTTTATTCGATAGGGTCGACATGTACAGCCACTAATTTAAATAATGAAAATACGATGGGTCGGGTGCATTCTGGTAAAACTGTCTGAATTATGGAACAACAAGCAGTTAACCAATTTTTAATCCGGTTGCACCAACACACCGTTGTAAAAGCACTGGACGCATGTGATATACGCAAAAGGATTTTGCTGAAAACAATACTTTATAAAAATTTACTTTATGGCCTTTATCCTCACTCAAATCAGGACCCTGGTACGCAGCGAATCACCACAGGGGCTCGTCCATGACAGATATCCTACTTGGGTCTATTTACGTGTCTACTTCATAAGGCAAACCTCTTTAAAATATTTGCAACGAGCAAAAGGTCCTTTTGGTTTTTAAAATGATGGCCGCTCATGATACATTTGGTAAAACTATGTATCATATAAAATAGTCAGAGAGATCAGGTCACAAAAGAGTTAAATCGTTAGTAAGCCTTACGGACGAGTAGCCGCAAAACAGTCACCGACGGTTCACGTCATCCACATAAATGACCTTCAGCACTCATTAACTCGGCAGGAGAGCTACTTCACTGAATATCGTATTATCATGCATCGTGTTCCATAAGATCATTTAGGAACTGAATATCTAATCGATTTTATGCAATGTGCTGAGAAAAGAGACCCAAAATGTTTGCATAGGTAAAATGGTATAGCTTAAGCTCCTAAGAGAATATATTATTAGCAAATGCACAGTTGATTACCATTTATTTCAACATGTCGGAGGTGACAGTAATAAGCACTTAACTCAGTGCAAATATATAAGACACAATGACCTGGTTGGCATGGCTTGTTGGTTATTTTATTAAATACATCCAAAACAGATTTTGGCTGGAAAATTTGGTATCCGTTATGGTGCTGTTCGCCTTTTCTCGTTTTACTTATATAGCAGATTACCTTTGTACTGCCCAGTGTTAATTGGTGATGCACTAAAGACTCATCTTGGAATCTTCAAAACGGAGTATACATTCCAGCAGAGAGCGGTCTTTTCAAGTTTGCTAAATATTTATTCAGTTTATCTCGTTCTACTTTCTCTATAGACCATTATGCACTCCGAAATGTTCATCTTCACAGAATCCAGCCTGTTAAGCGATTTCGGGACTCCCTGTTTCCCGATCTCCGCTGGTTTTTGTACATTGCCGAATGCTCGCCTAGACGATATCAATCATAACTCTATATCCAAAATCTCAGACAATATCTAATGTTGCTTTTGCTTTGCCAGTCTTACTCCGTATTTTCCTGTAACCATTTCCGGGGTTGTTAAAGTTTTCAACAATTATTCCTTGACGTTCTTTTTATTCGTTGTGTCTCTTCCATCCCTTTTTCCATCTGGGTCATCGACATGTGTTCTACACATAAGAGAATAAGGGAAATTCGCCTTTGATATATTCAAAGCTTCTTCTCGTCCCATTCATGACTATCTCTGCAGACATCGCTTAGTGCCCAGAGTGAACTTATACAGAACTCTCCTGTTCCGTACCCCGGTAGAGTACTGGTGAACAAAATATGGCTATTGACCAGCTAAAGGACAGTCTTCTTTGACACAAATTTCATTACTTATGCAATATTTTTCGCGTATTTCATTATGTAGAGTAGAGATTTTAACATTTTGGTTGTCATTTCGACATTGAAAAAGCCTAATAGTAAAATAAACTATCGCACATTATTGAAATTGGTCAGACACATCTATTATGACTCATTATCCATTTGGTATATGACTTCGTCACTGAAGCGCTAGGATCAACACGCAAACACTAACTAGCCCGACCATAATACTCACATATTATTGTCCCTATTGTAACAGTGGTACCGATACTGAAGGGCCGGTACGTCTAATTCACACTTCATCCTTTGAACGGAGACAGGATCAAGGATCGTGCCGATTGTTTGCGCGCCCAAACTAATCGATTCTGGTGTCAGGGCATGGCTGCAAGCATTGACCATAGAAACTCGGGAGGTGAGACGTAATCAGTAATCTCTAAATTATTCCTGTTTTTCGATCTCAGGAGGATTTTTCTAGGAAAGATGAGGTAATGTAAAGGTGCAAACATCTCTGACTCCAACTCTTAGTCATTCGACAGATTTTGGTTTTGCTCCGTCCAGCTGAATGGTATTTTATTATTATCTCCTAGCTAAAAGTGATAATAATTATTGTTTCCAACTTTTGTTACTTCCATCACTAGCACAAAACTTCTATCTCCGTCAACGCACACCATTTTTATGCTCATCTTTGTTTAGCTGAAAGTTTTGCCGTTCGCCCGACAGTATTTATGATTGGACGATTTGAAGAGTGCCAGGCTTCCAAATTCTACCCTGTGTGTCTTGTGGTTGCTTCATCTAGAATTCCAACTTCATCTTGACTGGATTTGTTACTTTTCTGGCACATGGTTTGCATCGCTCTTCAGCTTTAAACAGCAGGGCGGGGCCCATTGACGGGTATTTATTTGACCGAGTTTGACATTGCACAACAGATGGACAATTAGTGGACTTACAGTAGTTGTTCGTGACGCCGAGTGGATGCTTTTTGTTCCATTCGACCAAGGTGAGATTTATCGCAATTCATTCACCTGACTTTACACACGAAGTTGTTCCGTCCTCCTTTTCGTCTTGTTCTTTCGGTCTCGACCGGACCCTATCCATAGTTCTGGGTGGCTACTGCGGTTCCTTGAAGTTGGAGAAATCTTGCCTTTGTTTCAGATGCATTCATAATGTAAGGTCGATTGATTATTCTTTTCTTTGGTCGATTTCATTGTCCACTACACACGTGGTACTTCTTATGAAGTTTATTTCCTCATGCTTTTCGCTGGAAAACCTTAAAAGGTAGTTTTCTTTGGTTCCTCAGTTTTGGTGTGCACCGTAGGGTTTATTGCGAAGCTTGGTGTTTATTTCGTATTTGTTTGTTGCCATATGCTGTTTCCCGTCACATGCCATGGGAAATTCGTTTTCCCACCACGGTCTGTAATTCCATTTTCCCATGTTTTACCTATTTCGCAGCGAACCAGAGGTCTTTTAAATGATGATTGGGCAAACATAATCCCCTCGGTCAGTAACTATTTGACGACAATGAACGTATTACCAATTTATGTGACTCAAATATTTGGCAGAATCTTCGGCGGTGCTGTCTATTTCAGGGTCTGTATCGAGACTTCAGATAGTATCTCGTAAATACATAAACTCATCCTTACTTATTTATTTATTCGCATCCTCGCTAACTTTGACACTCGTAAGTAGGCACAAATTCGGTAGTCCGCAAAATGATTATATTTCTACGGGTTTGTCTGAGCACTGTTTTCGTAGAAGTTCTCTGATTACTTTCTTTACGTGATCCCATTCAGTTGAAGTTAGGAATCCGGTGACATCAAACGAAATCACCACGTTGTCATCTTCCACAGTTGACTAGTGGTGTTAAAATGGTCGTGGCAACTCAACCTGAAGCTCACGAGTTCGACTCTTTCCTCTGGCGGCCAACTTCCCCACTGAGGAATTTTTCGCCGGCCCGGCCCCTTCCTGAAACTGATATACGTTGTTGTTTTACTAATAAAGGAAATCAATGGATAAAAAATAAAAAGAAAGTTGCCTTTCTCAGCTGATCCAATAACTGATGAGCTTTGGTTAGGTAATGGTAACATAGAGTACAGTTGGATATTTGAATTTCAGAAGTCATTATTATAAATTCAGAAAAGAAGTGAAACCGAGACATGCTTATTTTGCAAATCTTCTAATTGAAGGAATTGCTGTGTTAGATCTATCGGGCCTAAATGGTTTTGGCCAAGCGGGCAGTATCGTGACGTTTCGGTCCGAAAGTTGCCAATCGCTTCCGCACTTCCACAGATTTCCAGTGATCGAGCTTAATTTCTTGCGAAATGAGTGCACTGCTTTATTAATAATAAAAAGAAGCCAAAAAGGCAAGCACCAATGACTAAAGCGTTCACCTCATTACCGTTCTTCCCGAGTTGACGTCTCAGTTCTTGTACAGTGCACATGCGTTGCTGTTGATTCCTAACAAGAATGATACAGTTGTACAAACTCATCATGGTTTCCTAATAATGAGTTGAGAATTGATATCAGTAGTTTCGTGTAGCTAGTAAATGCTCATTGTTGCATAATTATATTTCCATCGTTTCTGAACAATTAGCCTTCTTCCAACCACAGTGCTGCTCTCGTGGTTCTCGTCCATAGTGAACGAACAGTCAAATGTTAAGAAATTTTGAAGGTTATTGTAGTATTTAGGAGAGAAAAGCACAGTGAGTTTTTCCGGTGCCGATTTTCGCGCATTCACTCCGAATGGGGGAGCAGAAATATACTCCTTATGTTGCATGTAAATCGGTAACATGATTCAGATTCTGCATTTCTATTCCAAAGAAGAAAATTCATGACGAAGAGACAGATAATGTATTACATCAAGGATAACGTCCCCTTTGGTTCAAAGTTTTTGTAGATACAGTTCAGGAGAATGACACCGGAAGTAGTTCAAGAAGTAAATATAAAAGAAGCTCTCCGTTTAGTGTTCTGTGGTTTTTACTGAACAGAGCTGGGAAAATTTTGTACTAAACTAGTTTTTACGTACTCATAAATTAGCTACTTTTATTGCAAACTGATCTCATTTCAGTACTATAACCGAATCACATTTTTCGCGAAAATAGTAAAATATTAGCAATTCCTGTTAAAATTAATTAATCCGAAGGGACATCGGCCATTTTCTTTACAATTATCGGTCCTTGGCACAAATCCAATAAGCGGTATGCCATTCAATGATAACTTTTTTTGCATGTTATCAGGTAAACCAAAAATTAGAAAGTCGATCCATTTGCAAACCTTCGCTTAACAAAATCCATGGACCACAATCATGCGACAGAATGGAACTACGAAAATTTGGATAATTAACTAGAATAAGTCAGAGTTTCTCGACCAATGCAATACACCTATTCAACCAAGTGATTCGGCCAATTGCAGTATTTTAGATATATCAATCCTCTAAACAGTAACCGAAGCAAAAGCAATCCAAACTGATGAGTTGCGTAATAAGACAAGACAAAACCTTGAGGCTTTTTGAATCTAATTAGAGAAGGAAGCATGTGTGTTTGAAATATCAGGCAGCTTTTGGAGAATAAAAAGTTTTTAATCCATATCTACCCATAAGCATGATAGCTTCCAAATTTGGTTTTGGTAAAGTCATTTTATACATTCTTTTTAAGGACCGAGTCGGCTGCCATTTGAACTTCCCGAAATTTGCTTTCAGTGGCCTAATCAACCTGAGACACTGACACTGGTATTCACGGTGAAAAAGCATCGCATGTTTCTGCATGCCTAAAACTTCGTATTGCTAGCTGATTGCAAATCACTCTTGTCCTTTTTCGGACCAAAAAGGCACCCGTGAAGCCGTCTCCAAAGATACACAAACATTCCACTCGGGCCCCGGTAAACCGGGCATTAAACCTAACCTGTAACTTCCAGCTGCAGGCCTATGGCCTTATAATTGAAGCCGTTTCGGGAAACAGTTCGTTACTAAGAGAAGGTTCGAGGTAATTGGTACAAACCTTGTCACAGCAAGTGACATACTCGACAAGCATTGATATTTGTTCAAGTATGTTGACTATGCGATCAACCAACTGACAAGTTCCGGAATAGATGGTTCATGGTGCACAACTTTCAGCCCAACTTATATGTCGAAAGGAGATAGAACACTTACAAGTTACCTAATTTGCGTTACCAAAAAATAATCAGAAATGGAGATAAATTTGAAAATAGCTCTTTTTTGCAGCATCATGATTTTATTGTTTTATTATGCAGTATCGGAGTTCTTCCAACCACTTTCATAGCAAAGTGTAATACAATCACCTGAGATCTGCAAAAAAACTGACAACAGTAAACGCAGTATGTTTTATTTAAGTCCAAAATGTACTCGATAATTACTTCAACTTTTTTCAGCGTGGTCACTTTTGGGAACGTCTGGTTGTACTTTTGGGATGTTTTTGAGGCAACCGTGGTAACAGGTATGTTCAATTTTATCTCATCGCACAATGACACCTGCGACACCATGTCAGATGACTCGACTTCAGTTTATCACTGGTCACTCGGTTGTAAACTTAATGAACGCTGTTGCTTGCAGACAATTACATGGGACAGGAATGAATGAAGACACCAAGGATATGGTTAGAATAAACCCAAAATGACAAAAAAGAGCTGTAGTGTGTCTATTATAGGCGGATTCTTACTGTGTGACGCCTGGACAATCGTGTTTTAAAATGCACGTTTGTTTCGCATGACATGTCAAAGTGTTCCATTAATTTGTACTTTTGTATGCCGTTCCAAAATGACCAGGAGTAACTATATTCAACGCAACTACGTTCTCTGATATCCTCAAATCAGTTCCGAGATTACTCACATCAAGTAGCTTACCCGAGAAAATGATGTCAGCCTGGAGCACACTTCATCTCTTTATGGTCCTAACACTTTTGGAAGCAGAAAAATAAGCATGCAAACATATATGTAACATCAAAGTGATGTTGGCGCCTTCACACCATTCACAATTCAATGGATACAAAATTTGGTTTCCCGCTCGGTCGTCCTGTCCAAGGTCATCCCAAGAAACATCATGCCCAGTAGACTATTAAGATGCTAGAGGAATAGAAGTCGATCTGGACTTAATGGCATAGTATTTCAAGAAATTACAGGCAAATGGTCGATATGTAATCGTTAGTTGACTGAGTTGCAGAATAAGGTTCCGTTTGAAGTGAACTTTTACAAATGATCTGAGTTGATTTTCGGCAGTCGATTCGTAAACGTAACCGACTATCTTTCTTCCTTACGTGCATATCGTGAGCTGCATAAAAGAAGTGTCACGGCTTAATTACCTATTACCCCACCAAATCATATATCAGTGGTTTCATTTCCGCAGCGTGACATGATGGACTATTCTGGTTGAGTATCGCAAATGGACATACAAATCCTGTGTCAATAATGTGGCGGTGATTGGAGAAAATAGATGATTTGGTTCAGTGCTTGCTTGCATTTGGGATAGCCAGTAGGCGAAATTTTCTGACAAATGCATAGCCTGCTTAATTTGATCCCACCGCTCGTCTACACTGATGATCGTCGAAGTTCTTAGTTCCTCGGATAGCTTCTGTTCGTAGCTGTTGCGAACAGCCGAATCAGACAAACGTTCGACAGCCAATCGGATTTGCGGCCTGCGTCGATGGCCATTCAGCTGCAGCAAAAATCGCATTAAAATTAACCTATGGTCCGAGTCTACGTACATGTTCCACTATGATCTACAGTTCTGGACAGAAACGCCTCAACGGTAGCTTACTGCAATATGGTCGATCTGACTCAGAATACCTGTCGAGTTAGAGCGCCTTGTCGTTGTTCGACGCGAACTGTCGGAAATTTTTGTGCTAGACATGAATAAATTATTGTCCGCAAAACATTGGAGAAGCCTGTCCTCATTATCTGTACGCTGAGCAGCCAAAGCGCACCGCTCACCTAAACAGGCTTTCGATACACTCAGTCTCCCAACTTGTGCATTAAAACCACCTGCTACCACTACAATGTCAGAGCCTTTGCTCTTCCGAACAAGGTTGGGGAAGTCGTCATAAAACACCTCTTTTTGCATGTCAGTGCTGCAGTCTGTTGGGGCGCGTTACGAGATGACAAATAAACCGAGCTTAACACTACTATTCTTCCGGACGCCAACTGGTCCCTGAAGTCTCACGGCGCACAAGGGACTGTTAACCGGGATCCAGTCTAAAACGGCCACTTCAGCCTTCTTACTTAAAACTATTCCAACTCCGCGTTGACCCAAAACTTGAGCTGCTTGGTCACCTGAAGTGCGAAGAAAATATCTTGACAAGACATTCGGCGCAGTCACTTGAATTACTCTAATCGAATCCTGAATTCGTGTTTCACTCACGCAACAGACATCAATCGAAAGTGAGTCCACTGTCAGAGCGAAACACGCCTGTCTGCATTGGATTACACACATTGAAGGAGCCCAGATTCAGAGGTTGACGACGCTTGAGAAAATGTGAGCTATCAGACTGAAAACCACGTACTACACTACTTGACAATAAACCGTTGCGAGTATCGGGCGTGTTATCAATGGAGATACTATGGGTAGGCAGAAGGGGCAAACAGATTGGGTTGGAGACAGAAGAGATAGGTTGAATAAAAGAGAAGGAACTCTGAGCACTAGCATATTTATCACTACCCACCCCACCTGCGCTCGATGCAATGGGCAGTGTGGTCCTGATTAGCCTGCGCAACGACCGATGCAGTATGGAATTATTTGTAGGTGTGTAACTCATGGGGAATAATGGACGGGTACTGCTAAGCAGAAGAACGATTAGGGTTCTCAACCAAAGCCTTTGGTTCTGACAAGAACCTGACCGCAAGGCAGCGGGGTACAGCTGAGTGGAAGCCCATCTACTCGGATCAATTATTATTCCACTCGTTTTTCCGACTGAGCTGCTAACTCATATCAACCCCAACTTGGAGGACCAGGGGACTACTTCGTCAGGCCTCTACCCATTGATGTTCCAGGCATGATTGTATCTTCGGCTTGAGGTAAGCCATCCTGTATAGGCCGGAGTAACGTAGCCAGCTCAGTGATGTTAGGATCATAGCCGGTCATCCTAATAAGTAAGGATTTCCTTTTGAACTCCTACGACATAACGGCATGAGTCATTTTACCGACTGTACAGTAAACGTGATCTATCTAACGGTGTCTAATGGCTTCACGCTTGCCCCACACGAATTCCGCCTCGCGTCTGGAGTTGACTTATTGATTTTTGCTGACCTTCGGACTTAACTTTCAATTAAAAAACTACAAGTCATCCGCCCAACCTTGCAATCGGGAGGTGTTAGATTTGGGTTTCACTCCCATGTGAGCTCATCAGTGGTGCATATCCATCAGTGCACCCAGTGCTTGACCCCAGATCCTTGCGCATGAGAGACGTGCATTACCACTCTGCCTCGGAGCTGATCCGAATTCCTAAATCCAGTTAATTTAGTTGTCATCCCTAAGGAAAGTTAACAATGTCCGACGGCTTCGAAGGGGAATGAGATTACCATTTGCTAACTTCAGTCGAATGCTTTCCACGAAGTCATGCCTTCTCATCAGGACTGGGTTATTCTTCCACGTAGCATGTATCGCGTTTGATTTCCCCTGTACACATCTCACAGCTGCTTGCAAGCAGTGCGCCAGAGTGACGATATTTTTTTTTGACTGTCCTTCGGACTTCGCTCTCAGCGCACAAAGTCTATGCCTCACTACAGCACTACAGAATGAACGACCGCCTTTATTGCTCAAGCATTTTCTTGCACACAATCTGGCTGTTAATTCCGACAGATGAGCTTACCCATTAATTAATTTTATGAAAAAAGCAATGTACTCTACCTCGCCTGTTACTGAACCAACCTCGGAACTATCCGCCGTCATTTACGCCTCTTGAGGAGCCACATTTTACTTATTTTTTTTACAATAACGGAATATGCAAACACGCGGGCGATTAAACTGAAGCTGTACCTTCTGGTTCATATACTAGACCTGTCCGAGCGTATATACAAATGAACTTGTATATATATGATTGTATACGCATATATAAATGCATGCAAAAACAGGATTATGGGAACTTGGATATAAAAAATATCTGGTAAATATTCAATTTTTATACAAACATGTTCTGACTTATGTGTGAAATTCTTTACAAATATGCATAAACAAACAAGTTCGTCGGTTTACATATTTGAGCGAGTTCTAAAAGCCTATCCATTCAATTATATCTATTCATGAAGTATGGTTATGCATTTGGACACATCATTACACTTCTTCAATGGAATACAAATGGTCCTGGTACGATGCACGAATTGGGATAGTAGAGGGAGTGGCAGTAAAGATATTGTTATTTTCTACGGGAGAAGGAAAGCTGTCCCATTAGATTTCTGTTCTCCGTCCAAGTTACTCAGAGATACTAAAAGAAGCAAAAATAAATACTTCAAATTCGCCGGTTATTCAGTGTTTAGAAGGCGAGTTTTATTTTCATTTACGCAGTCGGAACAGTGACCATTAATGCTGTGTAACGTGCTTGTAAATGACACTTGAAAACTTACCACACTGAACGAGGAGACATTTCGCAGACACAAGGTAAGACGTCTTATCCGCTTATAGCTATTGATAATTTAACAGGTTGAATTTCCTTTGAATACTCGTCTCACGAAGTTAGGTGAACGTGTGTGCGTCAAATTCAGCAAACGTATTTTAAGTGTTTACTGCACGAAATATTCGATAAGGAATGCTGGAGTACCGAAGGCATGATGGAACCATATTGTTTCATGAAGATCGGTAAGTGCAGTGGAAATTATCCCCATTGTACTCCACGGACTTCTCAACATTTTCCGGATCAGCACCAGTTCACAGGGTGAGGACAAATTTCCAACTTAGGTGCTAGGCTGGAAGATGGGTGAAATTCACCCAAAAGGATCATTTAAGGACGCTCGTTTGCAAGTACCCAGTTCAGTTGGATATAATCATGCATGCTAGCATTTTTACCACTTCGTTTCAACTGCATTTAGTGTTAGTCACATGAGTTTGCAAAATTCTTTTCATTAGGAAACAGTCATGTGACTTTCATGTGACTGCCAGACGCCCTTTGGATGCTTGTTAAGTGCCTTGTAGGCGACAATCGCGTCCATGCCCACGGTTTCACCTCAAGAACGTTTAAAGTAACTGGAACACACGCATTGCGGAATCTGGTGGAATAGCTGTAGAAATCAAAACATCAAATAATTCATTTTAATAGTCCACGCGAAATGCACCAACATGCAAACAATATTAAAGTCCGCATGACCGACATCGTCATAAAAGTGAGTGGGTATTCCATCAGATTTTTCGAATATACGGAGTTTGATGGCACGACCGTAGCTTGAAGACACATTGTGAGCACCTGACAGCAACTTGTTGATCACATAATTGCATCCCATGAAAACAAATTCCGTACATTAAGATGGTTACGGCTGTAGAAAACCGAAAGGCACTTTATTGTTTTTACTTCCTATTCCCGCTAGAACATTAAGTACCTGAAATATAATTCCAGAATGTTCAGCATCTGTCCCGTCTATAGCCTGGCCAGCGATTCGGCACGTACCTGACAAGAGTGGCTACACTGAGTCCTAAAAGCCCGGTATAGCTAGTCTTTACATATATATTCAATAATAATAACATATGGACAACCTTCTCTCTTAGTCGGTTGGGGATGTCCGGGTTGCATAAACAGCTGCCTCATGTAAAACATTTGCAGTCACACTGTGGCTTTATCTGCATTAAAATGCCTATCAATATCAGCCGCTAACACATTTGAATCTCAATCACGAGTGAATGTTTTTCACACAGATTTGTGTGGGAAATCAGTGTTAGCAAAAAAGCAAAATACGTTTCTGTTTAATCAGAGTAAGAACCAACAATGTCAAAAGAGCACTGTGCTTATTGAGAAACGGAGCGCAGTAATCAACGAGAACCTGTTCCTGGGTCTCAAATGATGACGAAGAGGGAGTCCAGTGTGACGTTTGATAAGACCTTTTATGCATGCGACCGAAAGGCACTTCAGAGAATCGAACAAAAATGTGATCAATGGCAGACAATTAGCAAATGGAGTTAACCAGGGTCGTCAGTTTTACGACTCCAAGATGATCGAAATGCAGATCGCATGGGATCAATTGTCCGATAACTGGTGGAACCACAACGCAATCGTTTAGGCAAGAGTTGTTGTGGTGTCAAAACAAAATCCTGTTTTGACTGTCTAAGGTTAATCTCGGCAGACTATCCGTATTCGATGGTTGGCGGAATAGGTATAAGGGAACAGTGTGACAATCAAGTTAGATCTCGCCAGCTCATGGGCGACAGCTGCAGAGAAAAAATTGTTAGAATCGGTTTCATCGCATGACTGGTTGTAGATGGACAGATAATCCCAACGCAGTTGTTTCCTACCAAAGCGGCGAATATCAGTCATATGCGCAATGTGTGTGCATCATTGGTGAACGATTGCTGCAGTTTACTTTTGCAGTAGTTCAGAGGGATGATAAGTGAGACGAAATGGCCCACGGTTAGGAGCAGTAGTGAGCATAGATTTATACAAATATCCATGAAGACTTTTGATAGATCAATGAATAGCCGATGGCTGGTGCTGCATTTCGGATCAGCCTCTATCAACAGTGGCAGTTGAACGTGAAACACAAACGATAGGAAAAACATTTATTTTCATAGACATTACTAAATACAGTGAAGGTGAGGTGAAATGAAACAAGAGCAAGTTCTCCTGTTAAGACATGTGATCAATCAGTACAAATGAATGTCCATACTCTTCTGACCACTTCAAACAACTTGTTGGCAATGCTGTAAAATTCGAAACGGAGAACTAAAAATAATGTAGAGGACAGACTGGCCGTTGTAGCTCACGCAAGTTCCATGGAAAAAGCGCGATTAGTATTGGTGCAAGATAAGCAGAGTAGGGCTGGCACTCTTGGTATTAATACAACTAATGAGAAAATCAGCTGATGTGGCATCAAATATGCACTATTGTGGGACGAACAGGAAATTCTTCGTGCAGAATCTTTCAAGTAGTTTTCTAAGTCCCTAAGTGTAAGCTGTTCTTGTGAATGTATGGGTTGCAAAATGATCCTGATAGGAATGTAAACTAAGTTTTCCGATAATAAAATTTGTTGCAGGCTGAAAGACAACGAGGAAGACTCCGCACGAGCGCCATAAATTTGAATCCATTCAACCCAAAAGAAGAAGAATCGTTATGAACTAACGGGAGTCTTCAGGTAATGAGAATTGTAAACAGATATCCCCAGGCTGATTGATGGAAAATTTCCGGGGCGATGAGGATGAGACAGTATCTTCAGATTCCACTGTGGCGCATGTTTCGTCGGAACCTTTTGGTCAAATTAAGTCGATATTCATCATGTATTTCTGGAGCCTCCTCATAAAACTTCAGTGGAGCCAAAATTGGCGTTACCTACTTAGACGATAAAATAGGTTTGTTACTGGCTTAGGAATTGGACTTTCACGAATTTCCCAATCGATTCATGAAGTCCATAAGGTAATGCGTAGTTCTTCAAGTATGAACAGACCTTAAAGCACTGTAAAACCATGTCGAACAAATAAATTCGTTCATATAATAGCCGTGCAAGTGAAATGGGGATGATTTTATGGCTTAAATTCAGGTCCTTGTTCGGCATGCCACTCCAGGACGTGTCCGAGGACAAGGTAGATAACTGACGAAGTCCTCTCACCCGATAAGGCAAATGACATATGACCCAGATGGCAGAAGCGTAAAATTTATTTCATGCATTGTGACACCAAAGTAGTACCGGTGCGACCATACGTACACAATGCCCGAGAAAGCATATCACAGCAGGCGTGTAAGCCTAAACAGAAAACTGTCGAATGCAACGAAACGAGCCTAAAAGCACTCGGGAAAACATGCAACCGAGCAAACGGAAATTATGAATCGATCAATGTCATAACAACGTAAATAAATAACCATTTCCGGTAACAGAAAAATTACAATAAGGAGAATTCACTCTATCATCCGAGGAAGCGTTACCTGTTACCAGAACAGGCAATACATATCTTGTAGTGTCAGTCGATTTCCAAGGGGGAACGGTACAGTGCAATACAGAAAGGGGAAGAAAAGTTTCCGCACTGTCAGAGTTCACAAGAAAGTTTTGTTGCATATTCCTATCAATGCGAAATGATCGAATAATGCGCCGATTAATGAAACCGGTCACGAGAAGTAAAGTCTTCAAGATACATCCAACTGTGCATGTTCTCAATTGACGCATATATAACAGTTTACATTTCAAAAACAACGCATGGACCGTGGATGAACGTTTCCATGATAATCGGATTCCTCCCATGGGCTAGTCATACTGATTAAAATTTGGGCGGAACTTTGTACAGAAGTATGAGTCTTAGTATTCACGTTAGACTTCGGCAGAAGTTTCGATTGGACGTTGGAGGATCTTTTCATTGGACTAATAAGCATTATCAAAACATTAGCATCCGTGGTTGCATTCACGTCCTGATATTGTTTACATTCCATTAGGCGATCTAAAATATGGGTATGAGCAAAAGTAAAACCCTAGGCTGCAAATGAGAAGCGTTAACTCTAGCGCAGTCATTTGAGCTTTAGGCTGGCCGCGGAAATCACGGCTGGACGCATGAGCCTGCAACTGAGAAACAAACGCCTGATTACCGTTCCCACCGCCGCACAATAGTTAGTGAGAATTCGCTATCACAAACTGAACATGTTGACCCCTAATTTCTGTTTCGTCATATTTAACAAAAACAGTTATCTCCGCAAATCCCAGGTCATCAATAAGAAAAAACGACAACTTCCCTTCTTAACGTTATCCACCGTCATGCGCCCCACTACATACTTACGTAATCTTTGTCGCGCTGGTACTATTGCATGGAGGTTTTCAAATTCTATCTGTTAACTTTCAGTATTCTGACATTGACGGGCAGGCTTATTTTACCGTCTTCATCTTCAGATAATTATTTGTCTTAGATGAGTTTGGGACCTTCTTCATCGTTGTAAATGCACACAGTCGTTCAAAAAAGTGAATAGAGATGACGGTGTTGCAGAATAAATGCCAGTGGTGAAACCTACGCGGCGCGGACGGCATGAACACAAATACGAAGTCGCGGGGCGTCTGAATGGACTGGGAGATCGGCTCTACCACATTGTTCATGAGGTGTTGTAACTGCCTCTCTCGAATCACATGACAAGAATGCGATCACTAAGGTCTAGTAAATAAAACGGATCCACAGGAATTGGACATTCGAGATTTTAGCATTTTTGGCACCGTGCATCCATGTCTAATTCTCAGGCGAAGAAACACCACCAAAATAATAATATTTGCTCATTGTAACAACAACGGCTTTTACACAAATATCGTACAAAACGGGTCAGTACAAACTGTGAAGCATGAAGAAGGGAACGATCTGAAAAATGAATAGGACAAAAACCATTAATCTCTCAGATTTCCGTTAAGAATCTGGTGCTTCAGCCTTTGTAAATGATTCCTCTGCATGACCTCCTTTACATCGCTCATTCCTTCGTCATCTTGTTTCACACTGTACTCCATTAGCAGACAATTATGCAAAAACATTTCGCAAGTGGTTTGTCCGATTGATCAAAAGGTCAACTATGTACGTTTGCTCACCGCTTTCATTGAGAACCTCGATTCGTGACCCTGTGAACGACTGCGATTAGCTCAGTTCAGCATAATCCATTCGCTTGTCATAATGAGAATCGAGGTCATCGTGTGTGAGAATCGACCAAATCGTAAATCACTCACAACGTTCCGATCCAGTTGAGCCTCACTGGATATGTGCATGTCGTTACAACTCCGAATCTCCCGTAGATTTCGTTATTGAGCCTGAGTGCGATTAGGAGGCTGTTCAGCGTTTGTGAATGTTCCTTTTGAGTGAGAGATTAAGGATTTTTGTTCTATCACATGTTCGGGCTATTTACTTTAAGTGTTAGCACTAGATTATGTGGCCAATTGAACGATTCATCATATAATATCAACACACAACTAGCAAACAGGAAGTCAGGAAACCGCTGTACATCTGTTTCGTCCTTTTTAGGAATCAGCAGTAAGGCTCATTTACATTGTGCGAAATGGGACGCGAACCAGAATCGACCACGCTACCAGGCGGGCTCTGGAAAGTTTGTTGGACTTCACCACATGTTGCTGTACCTAGGCGTTAAACACAACTGTTCGTCCCCGGGTAGCATCCCAGTTGGGGCGTTTGGATATGCACCGCTGGTGATTCCTAACACGAATGAAGAAGTTTTGCAGTGCTATGAATTCCTAATTACGAGTTGGGTAATAATATCTCATAATGAGTTATTTCATTATCGTTTTCTTCACATTGAACTGCCGTGAAGAACGAAGTGGTTCATGTTGAAAAATGGATAATTCAGTTATGATCGTCGGCTCTGATACACCAGAGGGAACAATCAGCTGTTTACAAGCACGTTATCTTTGGTCGATCTTGAATCAAAAGCGTTACGCTGTAACGACGCTAAACGGTGGAGGAATAAAACTATTAAGATAACCGATATCCTAATAAGGCGACAATCAGGTTTCAGTGCGACGAATGTGTGGAACAACGCTATAAGGGTAAAAATCCATGAGGAAAGGCCGAGAAACGATGCGAATAACTAGACGTCCATGATATGCTTGGAAAGCGTGCACAGAACAAACCGACCCTATTCAAGGTGTCGGTTCATTTCACCAGTAATTAGCTGTTACTTGACTACAGCGTTGAAGAGTGATTTTCGAGCTCCGACGGCCAACAGGTGACATTATTTTACTTCAATGCAGCCTCTACTCTCGCTGTTACTAGGAGCAAATAATGCTAATTTCCCAGCTCAGCCTGTAGATTAAGAGCTTTTTGCTGCCACTGTGCAAGTGTGACCTACTGGTATGGTAAAATTTAGCTGGTACATTTTACTACATTACTACCGTATCAGCTAAATTGTTGTTGTTCATTGCATATCCCGTCAGACCACTTGATTAGAATATTATGGATGGGTTGTCTTTTCGCGATTGCGCATTATGCTGAAACGAATTGACACTTGCAAAGGCTCGCCTTTGCAATTGCGTGTGGCACAAGTGACAAACCGGGAATATTTTCGTCCTGGTGAGTTCAGCTGTAACCAAAGTTCTGCTTCGCGTACAAACTACACCGGAATAAAAGTTTTAAAAGTTCTTGATCAATCAAATTGTTTAAATGCGCAAAATACAAATCCAAATTCTATCCCCATGACCATTAGGGCTGGTCTGAAAAAGTCGGAATTTCCGACTCTATTCCATTCCGATGCCCGGTCCTCAGTGGTCCATTCCTGGTTTCTACATCTTTGTTTGTTCAATTATGGGTTGCGCTTCACCTTTTTTCAACTATGTTCCGTTGAGGGCCACTTTGTTTGGGACAACAGAAAAGAGTTTAACTTATTAAGACACACTTCCCTGTGCCTAAAATGGCGAAATTCCTTGCAGTTCTACTCCAGTCAACGAACCCAAAGGCTTTAACCGCCCCAACATTCACAAAACCCATCAAATGTTTTCGAAGCTGTTGGATGCAAACTGGGTTCCATTTTTTCTACTCAGTTTGAATGGAAGCACCCTGAACGTCAACACCAAAATTTCACAAGTAAACTCTTTAACATGGAAAGTCAGCCCAAGTCCCTTGACTGACCACGTAAGGACAGTACTAAAAACAAATCAGATGCGTCTCGCTTTTATTTCCATTATTTTGTGCAGAGGTTAAAGGCCTGCAAACGACTGAAACCCTAGAAGTCCACAGGTAAAACGGGGGAAAACTGATCGGGTCTCTCTTGTGCATATTAACGGCCTTGGGCTGAGCTGCAACCTGATTTGACTACTGGATACCCTTTGTGTAAATAAGCCTGATTCCTTTGAATGAAATATATTAACTTCTGGAGTTTCACACATTATCAGGTCATGGTCACTACGTAACATCGTTAGTTTTGTTCACAAAGCCGTTACCTTTGTGCGAATGTGCTTTAGTTTTGGTTGCTACCTTACATCTGTGAGGTAACAGTGAAATCAGAATCAAAATCCGTATAGGTGCAGTGCCCAGAGATCAGAATTTCGCTAACCGGAATCATTTAAAATACGACCTCCTTTTTAACTGAACGTACAGTGCATTTCATATTCAAGTAAATACGCGAACAAGAGGCAAGATAATAAGCACCGTCTGGAGTGGTACTCCGCATTGGCTAGGCACAATTGGAAATCATTCAGATCGTGAGAGATGATTTGATAATTCGTGCAGTGGCGAAACTTTAGAGCGACTAAAGATTAATTAGAATGAATTGTCGTCCGTCAGGTTATATCAGTGCAACCACTTGACCTACAGATGGATGAATAAGAAATGGAATGCGTATTTCGATTCGGAAAAGTTAATTTACAGATGGATTATGATCATCAAACCTGTAAGAACAGAATGAAATTGAGTGAAGTGAAACAGATTGGGAACATGCCGTATTTAATTGCAGACAAGATCTGAGTGAGAAAAGCGAAATTAACACCAAAATTAAGAAAATTCTTCTCAAGGATTGCAGTTTGTTCATTTTATAACTCGTAGGATATTGTATAATTGAAACCACACCTATTTATTTTCAGCGGTATGTTTTGCGTACGGATGGATGAACAAAATTGCTCCGGGAGCACACGACCGGTTTGGCGGATATTGCCGCCCTTCTGGTATGCCTACCCCAAAGGCTGCTGAAGGACCTTCCTTTAGCAGCTAGGGACCCCCGCGGACCTCCAGAAGATGCTCAGGCTTCTGGTCAGCATTTAATAATACTACTACTGAGCAACTAGAACCTCTTGGGCTATGATTCTACCAGAAATAGTCTTTGATTCCCTCTAAACCTCTTCCTTGGCTTCTCTCAGAATAAACGGAGATTGCTAGTAAATTCGCCTTGCTCTAGGCCTACACAAAGCTACACTATTTCCGCACTCACCCACTCGGGTAAACTTTGGCGAAAAAGGTTTAGAACCTGCAATAACAAACATTAACTGACGCCTCATGATATCGACTTGGTCGAAGGTAAGTCTAAAGAAAGGAAACCACACGCAAATCGAAATCTGAATCACATATACTTCCATCATTGAACTCCGCGAATGCGTCAGTGTAAACTGGAAGACATGTTAAGGCATTTAGACAAGGTATTTTTTACCTTGTGTTCTTCATTTATCAACTCATTTTAATTATCGATATTGTTCTCATCTGTAAACTGCGCGGCAGTTGCCAGGTGGCCACGACTAACCCTGCTCGGGGTACTTCGTGATTCGGACTACCCATGTGGACCGCACAGGGAAGTCACGCCAAACTACGAACACTTCTCCGTTTATTTGCCCAGATTAGTAGTCCGCTACAATAGCAGTACCGGATCTGGTTTCAGACGTCTTCAGTTTTAAATCAATCCGGCGTGTTTTGCACGTTACTTAAGTGACTCAAAACCAGAACTTCAGAAAACCGACTAATAAAACTGGACGCATCTCATCGGCAGCGGTTCCCGATATTTTCTCCAGATAAACCTTGTGGTAGGGTGATTCCCATTGGGTTAGGTGATAAGACAAAGTCGGTCAGAAGTCAGGTACCCCGTGTTTTCAGAGGAATTCCATTGCATCACCGTATGATCGAGCAGTTGGTTGTTCGGACCAGGTACGTCCGAAGAAATACGAAGACCGTTCTTTGCAACTTTAGTTTCTTTAGTTACCACGCAGATCTGTTTTACCTGGCTTTGACCCAAGTTATTTTGAAGATCACAAATTTTATACTGGAACCTACAAGTTATAGGAAAGTAGGCCTCATCACTTCAGTGGAAAATCAGCGGAACTCATCCGTTTTTACTTGGATCCAGGAAGATACACAGTGGATTACGACACCAAACTGGTTTCATAACGGAACCGCAAATATTTTCACTGAACACATGGTAAATTTGAAATGTTAGCAAAACACCTTGGAATAATTGGCGTCGGATGTCTAAACGGTAGCATATGAAAAGCTAAATGAACTCAGAAAATGAACCAAATTCATCCTTCATTACAAAAGGTGACCGTGACCAATGGTGTTGGACCTTAGGAATGCCGCTTATATTCGTCTAGTTGCCAAAACTGCATGATGTTTTCTGATAAGCAAGAACGATTCAACGTTGGAACCCACGCATGTATATCTAATTATTGTCAGATAGAAACTAACAAATCAACGAGTACATGATGTGCGACAGCTGCAGGACAGATTGATTATCAAGTGGTTTGTGTGCGGAGATGGAGGCTTCGGAACAAAACCAGTGTGCGATCATGCAGAAGTGGAACACATAGTTGGTTGGCTAGGGGGTAGGGACACAAATCTGAAAAGAATATGAGTTTTACGTAGATCTGTATACGTTTTTTGTCTGGCCTCTAATGGATGTACTATCATCTACGTACATGGTTACGTGTGCGTGTTCAATTAGTCGATTTTGAGTACGACCTAAAACAAAAATAATAATAATAATCGAACTAAAATTAGGCAACAAGGCCGTTCAATGTGCCGGAAAGAATACCACTAAGGACACAAAACTGTAGAACTGTGACCACGGGCGCGGTAAAAAGATGTGATAAAATCAGTTATTTACGATTGCTTGCGATATACAATGTGAACAAAAATAAAAATGCCAAGATAAAACAACAGACATTTTCTGATTATCTCTAGGTAGGAAAGGACGAATTAGACAAGCGGAGTGATTGTGAGCAAATTTGAGTAGCTGACGGGTAAGAATACGAGGGGCGATCAAAAAAACTTATAAAGAATGTGCAGGTCCGGGAGATAGGGAGAGTGAGCTGCAAATGTGCGAGTCGTCATGGCCTAGTAAAACGGTGGCACGGTTTGCAAAGCCTCGAAAGACGTTCGGTTTGGTTCAATATTCTGTAAAATAAGGAGAAGGGAAGAGCGTAACTGCGTATGGGACGAGTGACAAGTGGTCATGTTAAACGAACTAAAGGATCAGTCAATCTTTGGATAATATTAGAAAAAGAGTTGCTTCGAGAGAACCAAAATACGGGTTTTAATGAGGCATGAGACTTGATAAAAATAAGTAGAAAACACATCTTTTCTACCTCCAAGTCGAGGGACAAGAATACAGGGGATGTGATAACAAAGAACCATTCCTCTCATCGTTTCTCTGACGGTCAGCCATAACACCAAGAGTATGAAATAACGGCTTACAAGCTTTTTCTTTGAACCCCCAGTCCGTCACCAACCATGAGTCACGCGTGAGACTTTGTCTCTTTGCATCCTCCAACGCCTTTGCTTGCGTGTGCACTTCGTGCCCGCACGGAATCGGTCGGCATCTCTCACTTCTTCGGACAAGTAATTTTAGGACTTCCGCTACACGTATCCAACCACACCTTCGGGGCCCTCTACGTCGGATGTTCATGTGATCGAGCTAACAATCCCTATTCGCATTGTCAATCCATTCATTTTTCATACGAACACTCATGCACCCTTCCTCGTTGAACAATCCTGTCCGGGAAATAACGACCTCATCCTCATCAGTGCTAATGACTGGGTCCCGCACACTCTGGTGTAAGATTGTTTTTACTCACTCAAAAGCGTTGACATCAATTTGGGATCTTTTGTGATCGGATTGCCCACCAATGTGAAACATATTGCTCATGTTCGAAGCGAACGTTCTTTAAAGTACACAGACCACCATTTGTTTTCGCTGCCTTAAAAATTAGATTCACGCCTCACGAGATGCTCGTTAACTGGATTTCGGTTCAGCTACATCTGTCACGGCAACCTGTTCTTCCAGATGATCTTCATTTTTTTCCCAGATTGATTACTCAACAACTCCAGAATAAAGCAACGATTTCCGGTAACTACCAGCCACAGCCCAGTGGTGGTGGTTATGCCTGTGAGGTCACATTAAAACTCTCAATCATAACTTAAAGCAATCCATAAACATGGAGGAGTTAGGACAGACCTAAAAGCACCAATCAATGAGATAAAGAATCTTGGAATACGACAGCCAGACTGCTGAAGGTTACCCTTGGATTATAGGTAGTGACCAAACTAACGACTGTATCAACACGTTGGCGGAAGATCAAGATTCTTGGATCTGCGTGACGCGAGTATGAAATAGTAAGGTGAAAAACAAAAGTCAGAATTCATTAAAACTTGCGATAATCACAACAAACTTCCGTGGAATTTTAAAATACACGTTTAGCAAGCAGAACAGCAACTGGAAATACATTAGGTTTAGGTATGCGTCCACGCAAATCAGTGTGAATGCTAATATAGGATTAGGAGTCTCGTTGAAGATATGATTGAAATGCGACACCTATGTAAACAAAAATCTATGCAATATAACACAATAAAAAGTATCAATCAAACAACCCAGGTCCAAATGTCCTGCTAATGTTAAACAATGAGAAACGTATATTCGGCACAGTTGTACAGTTGTGATGTAACATCATCATCATCATCATCATCATCATCATCATCATCATCATCATCATCATCATCATCATCATCGTTCAGCGTTAAACAGCAAGGTGAGCCTCACTGACCGCTGCCTTTACCCCAGAGTTACAAGTTTCTATAAAAACAGTGAATAGCCAAGGGGAACAGGGAGTGGACCTACACAGGTGGGAAAAGATGCAGCTGCAGCCAACACACGAAACACAGTCTAACTGTAAAATCGCACTCTTTAAATCATTCAGTTGCGATGCGAGTATCTAAAGCCCACTAGCTTCGGCGCACGTCAAGTCCACACTTATCAATGACTGATTATATACTTCCAGCCCGCCAAGCAATTTGGCGTTAACATTTAATGAAATTTAGCCAATCACAGAGTGAGCGGTCGGCAAGTGCGGCATGTGTGGATGCGTTGCTTTTCCATGCTATATGAGGTTTTGGTTTCTGAATTAATGTGAATAGTGTTTCCGTACTACATTATGGGTAATTTCTATTTTGAGAATTGGATGGTCGAGATACCACTGGTAGTAAAAAGATCTAAATTTTGCGCATTGACAAAACAAATACTATAGACAACAGACTAATTCATACTTACTGGAAGCCTACTACAAAAGGTTTAGGAGCATTCGGGAAAACTTTGACGATGCCCAAGGACACTAAGAGAGTCAATGTCAGTAAAACTGATGGTTTTACAAGTGCCAACGAAAAATATCAAGCATAACTGTGCTACAATTATGCCGTAAAGTTCTGTTTTCGATAAGATTATTGCCTGAGGAATCGATTCAAAAAATTCAACTAAGCGGCAATATATTGCTGACAAATTCCTTAAAATCCATCTCTTTCGTTTTTCTCTCCGTCTAGGTTCCAGTACACAGATGAACAATCTAATATAGTACCAGAAAACAACCGATTTATTTCACCCCGTTAGATGCCGTTTAACACCACCAGAGCAGCCTCTGCTACACAAAACCTACATGCCTCTCTATTCTATCTGCCAAGATTGTCCAATCATAAGCATTTTAACTAACGTGTTCATAAAAAGTCCCTGTCATCATGTGAAAAAGTTATGAGAAAAATAATCAAAAATGAAATGAGACAATGATCCCGTGAGCCCAAAGGAGATAGGGAAGTGACATTAGAGAATGATGACGGACAGGGTGTAAGAAATGGGTCAATTGCATGTGATGTCGCAAAGATAGAGGATACGGGTGGGAAGTCAACCAGTTGACAAGAGTTGCTGATCATATCAAAGTCTCAGCTACACGTTCCATGGTCGAAGTGTCTCATGTGTGCAAATATCCCATTTTTGTGGAAGCTGAAGCCACCAAAGATGACAGTTTTGCATCTCGGGCCTTTTAAAGTCGACGTTTCGATGTTTGAAGATAATAGGTCAAAAACAAGAGGACCATTGCCATCAGGGGAGCGGCATACGGTATATAGATAATCCGGTGCTTCTTCTGATCAAGGATTCATAGGATACGATATTCTGGCCCAAATAACCAAGTTGCTAAGAAAATACACCCACCATATTCTAGCAATGTTAAAAACACTCTGGTGCTCAAATATCAGCAATACCGCATCTCCTATTCTCAGCAGTTGTGTTTCTCAGCCGTACAGCATGAATGATCTTACCGCTGCTGTGTATACTCGCCCCAAATGAGCAGTCGGATGTCACACAGTGGGGCTTACTAAATACGCGACGACAATCACCGATACACGGCCATCTAGTAGGATAAACCGCACAAAGTACTAACTTGATACAGTACCTCATCAGGAATTTCAATTGCAAGAGTCCGGTTCGGCTATCAGCCAATCCTGCTGAGCTAAAACCGACCAAAACATTATCGCACTTCTTGTGGTGGCATGTAATTACAAGTAACTACCCCGAGGATCCAATAACACGAATAACGTCCGAATGTTCAAATTTAGCCAGATCAGTGGAGCTGTCGCTGTGATTTTACCACTGCAAATAACAAACCAAGCAAGATCGATTTGGGAAAAATACCAGATCTCAAAGGATTGTTGTGAACTGGCCACTGTTTTCCCTTGGCGCAAAAGCGATAAATTTGCTTCGGAAAATCAAAAAGAAATTAACGTGACAAGCATCGTACTCTAACTGCTCGCTGACAACACCCGCCGTAGATAATCGAGTACTTGCGCAATAAGTATGCGTGCGAATCAGACCGGTTGCCGACCTGACCGAAATCACGCAACTTTCGGAAGGCCCAGGATTTCAGTCTATATTCGATACAATAGCACGCTGACTGCTTTGACACCACCTCAATGAATGGTGTGCCACAGAAATTAATTTAACTTTTTTAATGTCCTTTATCAGAATAGTCGAAGCCAAGTTTGTTCTTGGGGTGATATTTCACCCAAAGTCACCACGAGCCGTGGAATTCGTCAGACGTGCCACACCTAAACTGTTTTCAACTTTTAACGAGGAAGTTAATGGAATGGCCCTATCCTCATGTGAAAAAGTGGCATCAGTATTGCTCAGACAGCAAACTGTCTGACGTTGAATGTGCGGACGACGTTGTGCCACTGGATGAAAATTCAAGTAAATTGCAAGCTTCTCCTCGAACGTCTGAAAGACAGTTTGTTTGAGGTGTGTTTCGCACCTTCGAAGTATAAAATGCTGCTGCAGCACCGGATCGGCTCGAAGCCAAACCTTTCCCTTGCAAGGGAAGAACTGGATGGAATGGATGGATTTAGTTACCCGCGTAAGTACATCTCATCTAGTGGTCATGCATCGAACGAAACGTTCCCTCCCAAATAGAAGGCCAAAATGGCGTTTACCAATTCGATACATCTGTGGCGTCAGTGTGACATGCATCATCGATGAAAGGTCAAGTATACATACCAGTAAGGTCGATTTTGCTATACGGTTCAGAAACACGGCCGTTGATGACAGACGTGCGAAGAGTTTCGGTGTCTGAACACCGCTGTCTTAGTAGTATTGGCAGAACATGTGACAATTTTGACAGCAAATCAGAAACTAGACGTAAAATACCTGGATTCTGACTCTAGCTTTCATTTGAAAATCCACCGAACCTGAAGGCATAAAGGCGATTGGGACGTGCGATACGCATGACAGCAGAACGTCCGTCCCGCTGTACTTTGTTCTCCGAGACAGGTAGTGGTTGGAAAACCGGTCGAGGTGAACAGTCAATTACAGGGCACAATAGTGTGAAAACCACGCGTAGATCCGGTTAGACTAACGGGTTCAACTCCAAGAAACCCAATGGTTAGATACAACAGGTAATATCTCTCAGTATCGTAGGCAGTGGTTTTCTTGCACCCCAAATCTTTCCTTTTCTAAATGGTACCTCAACGAATTATTTTCCAGTTAATCTTTCACCATTTCTCCTTTTTTCTCGTCTCAGTAGATGATGCTGTGAGGTGGCAAACGAAAGCAGAAATCAATGCGAAACTAATGCTTGCAAATAATGAAACTAGAACTTCGTTCTCAGGTGTTTGTTTCTATGATTTTAATTATGCTTTGTTCTAACCTTCATTTCCGTGCACATGGAGGAAACCAACCTTACAGCATCAGTTTCAACGAATCGCACTGCTGGTTCATAGTAATACCACTTTCCAAGAACCGTCAAATTGTGGAAGTCTCTTCCCTCTATTCTTACGACATAAACTCTTTCAATCACACTGTGAACCTATTGCTTTGTAGGCAATATATTACTAGTTTAATATACAATAAGCATACGGACTGCGACTTACTTCCTTTGCGACGAGTACAATTTATTAAGAGAAAAATTAACCCAGAATACTAAAAAACACATCCGTATTTATGGAATGCGGAAGGACTGAATTTAGATGAAATTGACAAGATCATTACCGCAGGCTGTTTCCCGGTCTACATGAGAAGATAGCGGGTTTCCGACTCGCCCGGGATAGCAGCGACCTCATCTGCCTTCAGGCAGTAAATTTTTCAACTCCGAATATATAATGCTGTGCTTCTGAGTGAAGGCCCAGGTAAGTTGAAAGTAGTTCTCGGCCTTATCAACGACGAGTAAACGTCTGGGTTGCTTTGCACCTTCAAAGTGTAAAATTTTGTTGCAGCACTGAATTGGCTCAAAGCCGAACCTTGTTTTTGGAAGGCAGGATTGAAGCGAAGCAGACTAGCTTTGTTAGTTGGGCAGTTATATATCATCAGGCACTCGTATGTTGCATAAAATGTCTTCGTGTGTGCCGAAGGCCAGATCTGCGTTTGTCAATCTGAGGCACTAGTGACACCGGTGCGGCATCTAGTGATCGATGAAACGTTGAGTTTACATTCCAATGATGAAGTCGATCTTGCAATAAGCCTCAGGTATACCGCCTTTGAAGACAGGAGATAAAGGGAAGCTGTCAGTGTGCAACTGCTGACGTCGGAATAGTATTGACGGAACATGATGAGATGAATCTGAAGTAAGATGGAGGGTATTTGGTTCCATTGCTCAGTCGACCAAACGCGTACTGATTTTGAATAGGTCAAGGTGATTGTTATGGGTACTGTGAGCGTCCGCAGGTGGACTCTCTAGATGTACGCTTTTACGGAATAGATAATGGTTAGATGGTTCAAGATAAAAAGCCAATGACGTGGGAGGAAGATATGAAAGCCTCAAGCAGTCGGCTCTCCCGAACACATCGAGTTTTGTCCGAGTTGTAGTCAATGGGTCATCAATGCGATGTGGTTAAATGCCGCATCCAGTGCTGCTATTGCATTCAGAGGGTCTCTGATGCTCCATAATTATTCTAATTTATGACCTTATGATTTTCCTCATATTTTTATTCGGCACGAACAGAAGTGTCACACCCACAAACCACTCGGCCCAAGCTTATGGCGAAAAGATTATCGTCCAATGACGGCTGAAGTGCTAGCTGATCAGCAATTTAATTTCATACCGAGCCGGAGGCCCACACAATAGTTTTCTCGTCCATCCCGCTTGAGTAAGACAATTTGGAAATGCATACGTGATTCAGCCACAAATATGACGTGCGAAAGCAAAATGCACTATGATAGCGTAAGCGGTTAAAGTGTTGACCTCAGTCTACTATCCTAAGGGAAAACACAACCTACGTCTGTGTTCCAGTCAATGCACACATCGCAGAGCAAGTCAAAGGTGACGCTTTGTACTTGCGTTGATGTTACCGATTGGATTAACGGTATCCTACTCTTAACAAAGTCGTAGCTCTAGTTCAGTTCGTCTAATCAAACGTGCTAACTGCTTTCACCGAAATATCTCACTGATGATTATGTCCAGGAGACTTTACCACTAAGTCCTATTGAATCTCACCAAATTTTAACAACTGACAACGTTATCAATGTTGAAAATAAGAATTCGGATTTTCCCTCTTATCTGTACCCAGTAACACACGATACCCCAACCTACAACGCAACCGACCATTTCAGGTCTGGAACAGGACTGAGTCTTTTCAGTTTGACGTCCAGCAGGTAGGCACGGGTTCCCAGGCCACGCGAAACTCATTTTGTCCAACCGATCATTTTCACTCACTCCATACCTAACCATTCGCGGGGTGTTGAAGACCTTTGTGCCAGCGGTGGTGCTTTCAGAGACTTATGTGTCGGATATCTAGGATCCTCATCCAGGCAGTATTCAATTTTCGACGAGTTTGCTCTCGCCGATCGAGGTTCTTCGACGACCGTTTAATCTATTTGATTATTTATGGTATATATACATATGCGAGTCTGAACAATACCCTCCCAACCTGTGTAATTAAAGTCATTGCATTTGACTGCCAGATAATTCTCTCGTTATACAGCCGGAAGTGTACTGGAAGCGTCTTGTGAAACATACTTATTAGTTGGTCGCGGTTTTTAAATGATAATGGCCTAAAATTTCAGGCGTTACTTTGAACCAATTCGACCAACGTGTTTGGTATGGCCGGAATTATAAGCCAACTTATCCGAACTAGAGACTGTTTAATAAGAATTTGTGACGGAAGCGATGATAATCAATCATTATCAATAATCCGATCTAATCAAAGACGAATTCGAGATTCATGAGCATTTACGTCCTATGATGAGCTCCCTGAAGTAGGACCGGCAGTTCCATAACCGAATCAGCAAAATAATACATAAGCAGATCGAAAATAACTGAATTAAAGACCCAGAAGCAAGTACAGCTTGAAAAGTCAAAGAGACAGACATGCAAGTGTGAAATACATCATGTTCTTCCGAACCATGAAAAATCGCTCTCGCCAACTATAAGAACAATGCATCTATGTGGTATCATCATTCAGCGTTAAACAACAAGGCGAGCCTCACTGACCGCTGCCTTTTCTCCAAAGTTACATGTTTCTATAAAAAGAGTGAGTATCCAAGAGGTGCAGGGAGTGGACTTACACAGGTGGGAAAAAATAAGATATCGCTGCCGCCAACACACGAAACAGTCTAACTGTACGAACGCGCATTTTTCAATCGTTCTGATTCAATAGAAAATGACAACACGACCGCCACTTTTCATCATCCACTGCAATATCATCCTTCGGTGTCTCCAGCCAGCTAGTTGACAGGTCTTTTGAACTTCAACGACGAATACATGAGACACGTAGGTTACCTAAGTTCCCTGTGCATTTTTTCGTTCCACGTTACCGTATCATCTGCTGACCTCCACACGGCCTCCTTCATTCCTTGGGAATGATGCGAAATGGGGCACGGTATGGTAGACGAGTGTTCACCATACGCAACACGTGACCAAACCAGCGTAGTCTACTAAGTTTCATACGCTGAAACAAGGTATTAGGTTCCCACCTCCACATTACTCACCCGGTCACTCCATCCAATCCTAGCGATGCTACGCAGACACCGGTGGTCGAAAACCTCTAAACGACGAACATCTCCCACACGCATACTCCATGTCTCGCAACCATACAACAGAACTGAGCACATTGCGGCACGGTACACATGACCTTTCAACTTCAGTGAAATATCAGGCCGACGTCACAAGTGCTTCAGCCCAGCGTAAGGGTTGGATGTGGTACATCGATCAACCACTAGTTTGACTGAGGGTCAATCGGGATAGAAAAGAGGAAATATTACAAGCACCGGGACACCTACTGTTAGAAAAGGGATTTGGTGGAACATTCACTATATAAGACTGTCCATCGGGTATAAGATCGGAGGAATTATTCGGGCAAACGCATAACAGGAAATGGTATAAAGTTGTAGAAACCAAGATCGACAGTGAATACAGAACGAAATTTCTCTATTATACCAGTAGTAGAAACTTGCAATAAATCAACGGAGCAGTGAGTCAGCTCTTATAATGACAAACTGTTTAAGAAGTTACTGGATGTGAAATGGGGATTAGGTGGTACCGGAGACAGAATAATGATTAAAGAAATTCCCTATCGGTTATCTGTATGAACCACTGTTTATAATTGTCAGTACCTACAAGCTCAAAAAAGTATGGCGGAACGTGCACGTCTTGGTTGCCTTTTGTTTGGAGAGTGATAAGTCTGTTCGGGACTTCTGAAACGTTTGAAACATGAAAACAAAATATGCTCGGAAAAAATTGTAATATGGCGACGTTTCGACTGCTGTGGGTAAATTTTTCACGGCAGGCTTATAATCAAAACACTTCAAATAACGTCGCACAGCATACGGATTCAAAAAAATCAAAAATATCTTACGGCCTAAAAAACTATCTGCTTCAGTTTCGGCCATATCGGAACGTCAGACCATTTCCTGCAAAATAATAAGGCATTGATTCATTTACACCAGTGGATGCAGATTTCCGCACATGCCACTGAAACTAGTGTGGACGTGAGTTTGATCATCTGACAATTACGGTTCTGTGCAAACTGAACTCAAATGATAACGCCTTCTTATACAGGGAAGACATTTTCACTATACAAGCAGTTGCTGCGACAGCGAGAAAATGCAACAGTTGGGAACAGCATTATATTGTAGTTTTGACGCTGAACAAACTGTTGACAGCCAATCAGAACAGCGTTTTGGTTCGGTGGTCAACTGAGAATGTTTTACCCCAATTTTCCGTTTCTGTATGGGAATGGATAGATATGAACCACCGATGAAACAGAACAGCTGAAATGTGGCAGCTTTTGAGCATTTTAACATGGTCCTCAATGGTGAGTTCAAAGCGCGAAAACTCCGTGAGTTGAATGAGATAGGTGAGACAAACCATTTCACACTTACCAAAGGTTTCGGACGATGTGTGTCTACTGCAGGAACTTGGAGCTGAACGCGTTCTACAATGCAGCGGTATGCAACCGGAGTCAATTTGAACACAGTATGCAAAGGCACGTGTATGTAGGGAAGTTCATCTGAACAATGAAACAGAAGTGCAAAATCAGATATGTGGGAAGCCTACAAGTCGAACAATTTCGGTAGTTGGTATGAGATTCGCAAACACGGTCAATTAAGATGGACGCGTAACTACTAAGAGCATTTGTAAAAAAACAGTTCAGAGACTTAGGGTGGATAAAGATTTATTAACGATGAGACCAGGTAATAACCTATAGGTAGAAGAACATTTGCACGAATTATGAAAGCAGTGCAGCAGCAAAAAAAGGTGCTAAGCAGATCTCTGTGTAGGTGACCATTTTGGGGTGCGTCAAAGTATTCGCACAAAAAACAAACAGGCGAGAGTACGAAATGGGATGAACATGCGAAGAATGTAAATGTGCACAGTAATGAACCAGCAAAGTCAACGTCATATGCCAAAACAAACAAACAAAAATTGATCAGTGTCTTCTCTGATGGTTCGTGATTCAACTAATAGACAACAGTCATTTCAAATGCTCATGGAAAACACTGAAAACTAGAACGTGTTCCGCAGTTTAGGAGGCTAAAAATTAAATCAGCACGCGAATCAGCGTGCATTTTCAAAAAAAAGCTGATGGATAAATTCTGTGTGACATTCAGTGCAACCATCAATAGGTTCTAAGGTCGATTCCCTAAGAGTATGGAGGGAATTGGACTATTAATCAGAAAAAACTGTAGAAATTAAAAGTACTGTTCCAATATTGCCACCAATAAATAAATAGTAGACGAGAACAATAAGTTAAGAGAGGTAAACATGCGTGCGCACGGTTGGTCGTTGGATCTGCATTCCCCACAGCTTACACAAGGGGGATGAAATAAGAAGCCACTCACCACAAAACACGTCAGGAATTGACGACGTTAAGCTTTGCACGGAAAGGTTTTTCACTAATGGTCACAATATTTTAATAAAATTTCGACTTTTAGATGCAGCCTAAGCAGTTGGAGGAGTGAATAGGACGGTTCGAAATTTGACTTCTTTGAATTCACTTAAATCAACGGAAACAGACTGGCATGAAATAGCACCAATCATTTTTAGATTTGGCAGCAATGCATGATTTCAACCGACACTGCGACCTTCAAATCGCAACCACCAGTGTGATCGGTGCTGATAACCTACGACTCTAGACCGTTCATTTTGCACTATAGTTGCAAATGATCTATTTTTCGTTGCAGTTAATTCGTTCGAACTAAAACAAACCCGCCATTCCAACTCCCACATAAATCTAAATAACTCTCTACGCATCAGTGACTGTCTCTTTCACTGATTTACTTCCCATTTCTCTATTTCTCACTCCCTTAGAACATCTCCCAGCGGTCACGTCGACTGGGTTGATTCGTTCTTTGTGGTCTAAATGATTGTTTGGACTGCCCTCCGGTATCCGCGTGCCCCGGTTACATAGGCGAAAACCACCGAATCAAGCACCAGAAGATTTGAATCACGATTTATAAAATACACCAGACGAACTGGAAACCAACTGAAAATATGATGCGCATACACACGAATGTCGTCGTACCGCGTGACACGAGTGCACTTTTGTTACATCTTTTTTTCTAAAAATGCCATCAATGAAATCAAACAGGTCCGGCATGAGCACCGGTTCTATGTGTCTCTGTTTGTGGACTGGTTAAGGTAATCAATTCTCTTGTAGTTGGAACGCGGTAGCGCATTTCATATTTACACTTCTGACCAGACCCAACAGAAGAATGGATTCGTCCGGTGGTCTTACCGCGTTGCCGTAAAAGATGAGCTATTTCTTATATACAGGAACTAAAACATGCATTAATTATGAAAATGAGTACAGATGAATTTCACATGGGATCTCGATCGAAATAGAAAACTGCCTCTTGTTAGAAACGTAAAAAATTTAGAGCTCTTAAGCAAAGATGAGTCGAGTCAAAATGTGGCTTCACTAAATCCAAAAAAATTAGCATTAGCACAACATATAAAAGTACTTCAAGTCTAGTTATAAGTGTCAGTTCATCCAATTTTTAGGAAGAGTTAGAAACAAAAAAATATATTGCAATTACTGCAGGCAGGGAAGCAACCGATTGCTGACTTCCCTAACTGCCGATAATCAATCACCAAGGAATGTAGCTAGACAAGGGATGAGAGGTAAGCTGCAGGTCGTTGTTACAAAAAAAAGAAAGCGCAAATTACATCGAAAACCGAAAAAAGACAGGTTCCGTAACATGCTGTCAAAAATGAAAAACATTCCAAAAGATTTTCGGATATTGGTGGCAAAAATTAATTAGGCCCAGCAAGTGGAATGGCGCAGAATAATAACGCCAACTGGAAAACTCAGGTTTCCGAAACGCTTCCTTCCTATCTTCCAGCCTAAATGATTTTCCACTTCTAGGGTGTTTTTCGACGCATACACATGCAACGACATTTTATTTCTACTCTACAAGAAAGCCCGGTTATCTTCAATCGATTGTTAAGATTCCTTTGCATCATCATCTCACGGGATCTCACATGGTCTCGGAAAATTATGATTAATATGGTAGCTGCTTCCAGGGATTCCAGAAATTACATCGAATGCATTGTATGTTCAAAACAACACAATGGTTGTACCAGACGGCTCGTTTCCAGTGATCCTTATTCACGTTGTTAGAGATTATGTTGAACAAAAATGTACAGTTGATTAGCGGCCCACTAAGTTGACGATCACTTTTCGTAAAACTAGTTGCATGTGGTGCGTATGGTAGAGTGATGGGGTCAGTTCGTCTCTGCCTCTTCCATTGTTGAAACATTTTCGTTTTCCGCTCATTTTTTGTCCAGAACAAGTGAAGTGTTTGGACTATTCGTTTTTGTTTACACAGACCAGGATTCATTGGACGTATGGGGATCGCATATACAGTAGAGAGAGAGTACAAAGTAGGACTGGTTTCGATCGGTTCGGTGAGGGTGGGGGAGGAACAAGGTAGACTTATTGTAGTCGGTCCTATGCCAACTGCCTACTAGATGTATTGAATTGTCTAGAGTTGTTAACTGTGTCTGTCTTTCCAAAGCTCTATTACTTCCGATGATAATCCACAGTGCATTGATTAGAACGTCAGAACGTGACCTGTCTGATGCACCATCGGTGTAATTGAATGAATAGATAACCGTGGATGAGGTCAGTCTAGGTGCGCACGTCTTTCAACGAACCTATTTTCTTATTAGATCATTAAGACTTAAAGAAAGGCAAATTTGTCTTCCGTCTGTGTTTCTCACATGAGATCCAAACCAACCATGGACGACATACGAACCATAAGACCCTATGTTCAACGTCATCCGGAGGATCAGAAAATGAGTAGTCACTGCGGGACTTCTCCAGGCAGCAATACTACACAATCAATCCTCGGAAACAATCCAGGTTGACCGACGTTTTACTCGTCAGGGCTATATGGGAGCAAAAACCGAGTCTGCTCTAAATAACGGAAATAGGTCAATGTTTAACATGAATATTACTAAATAAAACTATAAAGTTATTTTAACCTAGGAAATACCCATTGTTGTTTGCGTTCATTCGCTGGGCGGAATGAACTTATGCGAAAAATGAGCCCCTGACGGGTTGACAAGCGCGACAGAGCTCGTGTTGAATAGCTCCACTTTGTTATCCGAGGCCGGCAATACGAAAGTCTGGTTTAATTTCAAAATGGTCTTTTGACAGTATTTTATTCTGACAATAAAACCGAACAATACACGCCTCCGGTGAGGACATTCCGCACCCCCTTCTAATAGGACGACCGAGTAGAAACGGAAGGCGTTGGATTGACGAGTGATGCATCATTTTGGTGTTGTCTGCATTTTGTTGACATACTTCGTCACTATCAATCATTATGACTGCGGTTAGATATGGTCACACCTGCGCAAACTAAACAAACAAACAAGATTCCGACCGTACCACGTGTGTTGGCAAAACGAAGTACAATTTAGAACGCCCGTCACAATCATGAAGTGAAAAATGAGCAAAGCGGAACCGGATCGAACATGCTCGTGATAAACATGGACTCAGATGCAACAAACAAAACGCATAAATATTAACACACACGCAAAGAAACAAGCCTGTTCAAAACATGTTGCGAGGTATAGAATGCTGCAGATTGGGAAACAACTCAGTTACTGAGCCCAACATTCAGACTGCTTTAGTTCAAAAGGTTTTTGCGACGGGAACATTCAAGTGTCTGGTGCACGACGCAGTACTAATTAATGAGTGTGTGCTGGAGCTTACGATCCCCGTCTAGTCGGCTTGCATACTTTTACTGACATCGTTTCCACGTGATTAACCCCATGCGACAGAAACAAAAACCGGGGGCAGTGAAACACAGAACACTGGGAAGTCAAAATGGACTAACTGAGCGAAAACATCCAATCATACCTCAGCACAGCAAAAAGCGAGACTGGTATGCTACGTGTAAGACTAGGATTCACATGTCTTCTTCTCACAGTTGCCTCCAGTTAGATCTTTGCACTATAAAACCTGGAGTCTTCGTAAATCTTTCGAATCAGTTGTAGCTTACGTCTGGATGCACCTGCAAACCACGCCATTATCTTGATAATATCATAACCACGATTGGGCTAAACACATGAAATACATCGTTACCTTTCTGGAAAATGGCTTCCATCTGAGCAGCAGACGTGAGTGCAGGAAGGGGTACCGCTACAATGTACGAATATACACTTCTAAATCCTCTACACTAGCGTTTCCTCGAGGATGCTTCCTAATTCATTCGCTAGCTGAAATATTTTCCTTTCTTCCCTGCCATTATAAAGTTCAGATGTCAGGTGAACCCATTTTCATCGTTCCTTACTTGAGCAAAATAAAGGCCGGTCGGGTAGTTCTTGGAATAGTGTGAACCTAAACGTTCAACTTCTCACTGATGACGGATAACTCAAGCATTTTGAGATGACGAGCATCCGCAATCGTCTGCTTGCCATTGAATGCACTTTATTACGTCCTACTGATCTTATTGTTTTTGTTTCAAATACCATCGCAAATAATGGCGTTCAACCATTCAGATTAGTTGCATTTGGTTGTATAACTTCCTGCAGTGCAAAAGAAGTGTTGGTGGAAATTCACTGAGCCCATAGTGAAAGGCACACACTTAGTTTAGTTAATGTACAAGTAAAACAATTACTTGTTTGAATCCCGTTTTGCTTTGAGAGATACTGTGGGAGTTAATGCCGCATGCATCTAAAGCAGTTTTTCCCTCACAAGTTAAGCTCACATGCTGATTAACAGGAATCGAATAGCAGTCAGGATATGGTTTATTTAGAGAATATGAGAAAACGAATTGCAACAAATTACTGTTTTGATAAATATTGGGGAATTTATTTTGAGATAGTTTGCACAGGTGATTCTGATGAAGGAGTTTACAAAAATGGAAAATATATCTAATCGATACACACAAAATTGATACAAATAGTAATTCGACCACATCTACCAACTACAACCTCCTGAGCAACTACAAAACAATAGGCAATATTACTCATTTCAGAAGCCGAACAATATCAAGTCACCTCTATTTTTCAACTAATTAGATATTCAGGCAAATTTTTAGAGGAGGATCAAATGGTTTCACTTTCTACGCACGCTCTAAGAATGTGATAAAACACCCAGTGATTACTACAAGCACGATAGCCTGGTTAGTCGGATGCGTAATACGGGGGTCGACTCAAGCAAAGGACATATACATCTTTGAGCAACGTCACTCAGAAGCAAATTTCTGATATTTTTTTAACACTCCGAACGAGAATGCGAGTGATCATGTACTGAAACCTTTTTAGTGCCACCGGTTAGACGGACCAAAGTAGCTAGTTTGGGCCAGGAAGGGAGAACATAAAACACCAACCATTGAAAATTTATGAGTGGGCCCTTGTGAAATTCAGAAAGCACAACTTTACCATAACAAAACAGCTACTTTACCGATGCAAAGTTGTGGACTGTTAAGCTCAAAATTCGATTTAAATTCGCTTGATGACGCTGGAAGCTCATTACCTTAATGAGTTTCTGAAAACGGATGGATTTTCGGCACCTCAAACGAACTGAAGATAATCATATCAGACGCATAGGAGATTTCGGATTGAAGCCACTCACAGCCATGTCGCAAGAAAGCCCGAGCGTTATGTAGTCGTCCTAATCAATAGAGGCGATTACTAACAATTAGAGTAAGGAAGTAAATCAGAAACACTTCGTACCATAAAAACATCATAGCCAAGGAGAAAAACACATTGCCGTGCTTTTATTACATTTATTAGCTGTAAGTACACCACAGACGCGTCACTGCAGAATTCCAGCGCTCTGGATGCTGTCATTGAGTTAAAATATTAAAACAACGGACGTGGACCAAAGAAGTCTTGGTCACTGTATTTCAAATTAGTTAGTACAATAAATCAGATGGCCGAAAAATTAATCAGTAGGGACACATCGACTAAACGGAAATGAAAAGAAGTTTGAATCAAATGGCAGCCTTGTGATCGACCGTCCGACATCAGAAAGCCAGATGCGAACTACCATTTCAGGACAGGCACACTTACCAAATCGGATGGCGATTCCATAAGTCGCAAATAAACGTGAGCAAATGAGCAAACAATCACCTCTATCTAAAACAACAACGATTACCCTGGACATAGTTTGACAGAGGCTACCAGATGGGACAACCTTAAGACCAAGATTAATGCGGCAGAAGATCATATTGCTATCCGTTTGACTCAACAAACCACCTGTCTTGATGATCCAAAGGTTTATGTACACCAAGCTGATGTCAACCTAGAACGCTCATTATGTAAACCATCACCGAAACGCTATCAGCGCGATTTCATCTTCATCCCGTTTCTCCCTTATGAAATAGTTTGAAAACTAACAGCTCACAAGAACACGTTTCTCTTCAGTGACCGGAATGCACAAAACCTCCGAAATGAAATAGCAAAGAGGCGACCGAGTAACCGAGTTTGATCAACTGCTTCCTCTAGATAATCTGAAATAGCGCTGGGCTAACGATGCTGGCGACGTTGGTGCAATTAAAAGAATAGGCTTACCAAACATAAAAGCTCATCAGCTGACCTTTGGGCAAGTAAAGGTCACCGAAAGGCGATGACCGGTTTGGAATTTGATTGTACAGAGGAATGAATCGTTATGAGTCCATTCTGTGCTACGGCCTCGGTTCTCTTTGCTGGGAAGTTTTCGATTAGGCATCAATTTGAAAAACTACTACTCTTTCGGTTTGCACGTCTCGACCGACATCGCTGGCGACCAGAAACCAACGGGACGTGGCAATTAAAATCCAATTAACAATGCTTTTTGGAATTCATTCCACCGAAATGGTGCTCTGTGGGAAATTTCTTGAACTTGTTAAAAGTCGTAGGCTGTTAAAATTAAAAATCTGGAGCCTAACCCGAATAAACAGAACGAAAAATAAAATTACAGAAAGAACATCGGAATGGACTTCGCTGGGTTTCCAGGTTGAAGTTGTGAGAATCAACTGCAGAATATTTCGAAACAACAGATGGCATAGATAGGTGTCTTAATCAATGCAGTCGCGCCGTTTGGAATTTAGGTGCCTTGATACAATTACAAATGTTTCCTACGAAAGGGTTTTTCGACGTACGTAGGGACCCTGGAAGCAAAAGACCGGTTCTATAGTTATTTCCGCTTATCAGATGTGCACACCGATAGTCTTGTCAGTAAAATCCGTGTACCTTAACATCAGGATCTCATTTGCATGTCAGAACTTCAAGTAAATCAAAATTCCTTTTGAAGACCATAACGGTGACTGTCACTTTATGGAGCCAAGATACTGGAAATGCGAGACTGTATATCCATAGATGGTCGTATATCGGATGAGGTATTGTCATGAACAGAGAATGCTCGATAGGACTTTATCAAAATTAAGTATCTTCAGCGCCGGCGTAATATCTGATTGTTAATCACAAGTTGAGTGCGCACAGCAGGGGTAAGATCAGCCTCTCTTTAAGGCTCAGAAACATGACCATTGCGGACTGAAGATGAACCCTGACTATTAGTGTTTGGGTATCGGTTTCCTGGTGGTGCCGCTAGAATATGGCTGGAGAGTTTTTTCCAGGAACTCAGGGGTTAGGTGTGGGGCACTGGGGCTTTAAGGTTAAATTTTTGGGCCATGTGTTGCACACGCCTCAGTGTACACTTCGCCGTGGCAGTTATCAGTTGAAAGATAAGTAAAGGTCAGTCGACAGCACGAGGAAGAGATATGAAAACCTCCACCACTGGAGTGGCTCGAGTAGATCCAGTTAGACCGCCTATATGGGATCCACGAAACGCCCGCCACGCAATATTTAGCGGCCCTAGATTATAAGGCTCAATGCGTCAGTCAATGGTGATCTCGCATATGGAGCTTTTCTTTTTGCATACAATTCTTTAACTTATTTCTGTCAAGTAGTTCTTTCACTATTCATTCATTTCTCCCTTGAGTGTATACTGCCGTGAGGTACCAACCAGATCAAGTGAGCGCAAGGTTAACAGTAAAAAGGAGTGAACTGCACCCAGTTTGTTTAGTCTCGCAGCAGAATAAAATGTATTTGGTTTATTAATGAGCTATCACTGTGGTTCTGTGACCGTGATAATCCACGAATGTTTCCTTTGAGGTGCGCGGCGTGAACGATGGTTAGAATAATGACTGACCGAAATCAAACCTGTAGGGCTTTGTTTCCGTGAAATGGATCAACCCGCTTCTTTTTAAAGTGTAACTTGTAGCATTGCCAGTGATGCTTTTTTGTCTCCATAAACTGCATTGTTGTCCTGGATCAGATAATTGAATTTCCCCATGATATACATGACAAAAAACCATTGCCGATATGAAAGAAAACAAACAGAACGTTACGGACATACACAGTGGGTCACACCGTCGCCGCTGCTGTGATCACCATGGCAGCAGGAACAGTCTGTGACATTACAGTTACTCACCAGGAGTAAAAGTGACAAAACCAGTGGATCAGTTGTTCACAGGCACCCTGAATTCATCTATTCTTCATTCCCAGGATATTTGCAATTGAGAATACAGTCCTATGGTTGAAAAAGGATGTAGCTAGTTTGATTCGTGGCAAACATTCTTCCGAGCTAAAAGTTACTGATTCTCTGCAGGCACATCCGCGGTCCAGTAAGACAGTAAACGATAAAAGTAGACGACGTCCATGCGAATGAACAGAAGGAACTGAAGCAGAATAGGTTCTGTTCATTTATACTATCCCATTAGCACCAGAATAAATTTCGCAGAATGTACACAAATTATTCCATCAGCATTTTCTCGAAGAGACGCAGTAAATGTGCAACATTAGGCTGTAGCAAGGGAGTACAAAATAACAAGGAGGGTAACTATCTAACACTAAACTGACCTTGATTCTTGTCCTCAAAATATGCAAGAAGGCAACGAGCGACGGCCTGATGGCATATCACAAGGACCGAGGTTTGACGTTCCAATTCCATGATGACCGGCTCCAAACGACCAACAAGATCTTCGTACGACTGAGAAAGTTTATGACCATGGAAAGGAATAACATTAGCGGTTGAAATGAGGATAGCATGATAAATCAGTGATCAATTGTCTACTGAACAATCCTGTTCCAAACTATCGAAGAAAGGGTTAGACGAGACTACAGTGAAAATGTCGTTGTTTCGCTAAATAATAACTACGTTCAGTAATAAGTGTAGAAATTAGTTAGCGACGAAGGTGTACAGAATATGGGTTCATTTCAACATTAGGCACATCCCGTGTGCTATGATTTATCCGTTGACATTTTCAGCCATTGCAAGTGCGATGGATCCGGCAATACGAAACATAATTGGTTAAATGACACTTACTCCCTTGTGAACACACGAACATAACTACCACTGATGAGTAATGTTGACCAGTTTAATGCCACACCGCGCTAAATTAACCGCATTCCGCACACTGAAACATGCGGACTACAACTCTCGCTCTCTCTCTCTGTCTCTCGCTTTACTCGTGTACATTCCAACAATCAGTCATTCGCCAGTCCCGTTGCAAAAGAATCAGTAGTGAGTAGCTTGCAGAGTGAACTGACCTAGTGAAAAACCGAGATCATGAAAGTTCACACATTTCTCTGGCGAACAGACAGAAGACTTTCTCGGGAAAAAATGTCAATCGAAGTCAGGAGTGAAACAAATTTACGAGTCCACACAACATGTCAAAACCAAGCTGTGCGATGATCACAATTAAACTAAGCTGTAAAATCCTGAACATGGGTAGTTTAGTTTTCAGGCAATTACAATCAAGAAAATATGTTCATCACAGAGTGAAACGGAATATCCTTAGCATTCGCTATTACGGAGCATCTACGCCCATTTTTTTTACAATACACGTTCAATTTTTATTACAACGGCCAGGTTCGATTTTTATTCCATGTAAGGAGAATACATAATGAGAGGATTATTCAGCACCATTGGAGACCGAAACATTCACCCTGAAAATTAAATTGGCAATGAATCACCAAAAGGTTCGGCACATCAGGCGCAGTAACGAGTTCAGTGGCAGCGAATTTCCGCCAACCACCAAAGTGATGGGAAGATCTCGGCTTCAAATCTCCGAACTTGGAGGCGCCTGATTCACTGGACCATTGCCGGCCTAAATATCGTGTTTCACTAAAAATTTTGAAAAAAGGTTAGGTCAGAAACTTTCTACGCAATGTAGTACATACCGCGCCCCCTTTGACAGGATGTGCTAAAATTGTACCATCACCAGTTTACTGCTCTTCTCGTGGAAACTTGGCTTCATTATAGTCCCCGTTCGCCGTTACACTGGTTCGAAGTTACTGTTCTTTAAAAATCCCACTGGTTCGTCTCATCACTTAGGTTCAGGCTCTCCCATACATCAAAGGTCTATTCCATAAAGAAGACGCACTCGTGCTGGCTGGCAGTTTTTAAGTGCACTCCTCCGGCAAACTGGGTCATTTTAGCATTGTTTAGCAATAACATCCGTCCCCTGCACACGAAATTGTCGGACCTATCCCTCGCACATCATGAACATATTTGAGCCATCTGTATATAGGGATCGCGGCTAAACCCGGATGTTGCTGGCTCACTCCTATAGATCGATAACCTCAAACCACACAAGCAAGGCCGTTTTCAACAAGACTGGAGGTAGTGTGGGAACATACACAAACTTTACCTGGTCTGACAAAAAAGGTTACGGAATATCCTTAGCAGGTTACTTTATAAGCATTTTCTAAACGGAAATGATCACATCGTAACTTAGTATCATCCAAGGTTTTTTCTACTATAGCAGTAAAAGTATAACGAACCCATGCATAGTCTCTTTTAGCTTGCAACACAACTTACAGTTTCACTTTTTGAGGATAATTTGCATTGTACTGTGAGTAATTTCAATCAAGCGTCGAATCGAAACCATTAGCTTCGTTTGATCTCACAGACCTCTGCGTTTATCCAATCACGGAAAGCTCCAGTTTAGATGGTGTCACCGTCAACAATCCTTCATCCACCCTTCTAATTAAACCCTGGTCACATCTGTACAGAACGATGAGGAAAGGGATATTCAAGCTCCTTCGGACGCATAAAATTATAAGTGGGTGGGTCATGACGGTATGTCGTCACATCTTCTAAAGCACGATTCTGTGACCTTGACTAATGCATTCAACTGTCCAATTAACACAGTATGTGTTATTAGTTAAAAAATGAATGTTTTCATGAAATAACTCACCATGTGATATCATCGCTCAACTCACCGTAAAGAAACCATGGAAGTACTGTACAGCTGTTTCATGCTTGTTAGGAATGATGAACAGTGCATATCCACCACACCCGAACTGGGACGCGAACCCGGGACGAACGATTCTGAGTCGAACGCCCTAGCCATTACGCTACCGGGCAGGCTCTGAACGGTTTGTTGAACTTCACCACATGATGTTGCACCTATCCGTCACTGATTTGCACGGTTATTGTCCACTAGCTCAAGCGATCGACCCCTACTGATAGATGACTTCTCTGCAGGTGGCCTAAGTACGACGAAGGCTTTGGATATGACCAACAGAGCTGGGCTACTTGATGCGTTAGTAGTAAACTATATACACTGATGATTCCTAACAGGGATGAAAGAGCTCTAGTGCTTTCATGGTTTGTCAACGATGAGTTGAGCGATAATAGTACATGATTTATTTTGAGGACATGTAAATGTTTTGATCGTCTGTTCTCTTTGTTTGCCCATCTGAACCGCTGTTCATCAACTTAGAAACCCTTATCAAAATTGATTCTGTGAAGTATCTCGGGGTTATTGTCGACAAAAAAAATAAGTGGACTTCTCGCATTTCCGTCTGTGTAAGCAATCTCCGAGGGCTATTATTTCAAATCAGAAGGTTTCGACACTATAGGGTAAAACAAAGCACCATCTGATGTTTTGTATGCCGACCTATTTTCAGTCCTCCTTTAGTGTGCTCCCGTAGTTTTTGAAGACTTCCTAAGGAAAGACAAATTCTGTGCCGAGGAATGTCAACTACTGCGTGTCTTTCGTACTACTAAATGAGCTATCCATTAAACAGGGATTAGTGTTGGTCTACATACGAAAATTTTCTTCACGAGATCTCACTTATTCTCTGCACGATAACCTTGCGAACACCCCTCTCATATATTCACACTATCCACTTTTCGTTCCATTTATCTATACGAAAGTCTCTACGATACAATACAAAACAACACTATTGTTACTCCATAACACAAGAACAACAGGGGTACGTTTACTTGGATTTCATGTTTTAGCTAATCCCATCTCCCCTGTCTGCTAGGTAGATGTGATTTCTAAATGCACTTACAGAGTAAGCCAAAAAAGAGAACGTAGCTATACATGTTTCACCGGGGCGCATTATCATTGCCGTAATCGAATCTTCAGCTCATTCGTTATGTAACCTTTTATTACGGATTACTAAGTTCACCCCGACCCGTTCAATACAGTGAGACTTGCTTCATCCAAAGAACGATGAGTTCGGTTTTTTTTACACAGAGTGTCTTGTGTTCCATGCTTCAGTGTATGCCGTAAACGACTTTGAGGAAGTGTGTGGGTTTGAAGGTAGGGGCTGCCTGAAGGTGGGAAGAACCTGGCATTACGGTTTGATTAACTAGGTTCAAAAAACGCCATCATGGATTTTGTTGAGGAAAGTTACCCGAATTTTTGTTTGGAGTTCATTAGGTTTACCTATTTGTTAGCCTTTTATGCTCCCAATCTTCTCAATCCGGTAGCAAAATTAGAACACAGTCTACTTATTTCAGCCGCAAGGACTGCCCGTACGAGCAGTCCTGGAATGTTTTTCCACCGGTTAGACCAATAAAGCTTTTTGAAATGAAATCGCAGAAACGGATAAACACCACAATAGTACATAATACGCAAATGTCTACATGAATGCTTTTTGGACGTAATCAGGACACTTCTTCGCAATGTGAATCGTAACTTCCCAAAATTTGAGTCAGGAATCTCATTTTACAAACAGAATAAAATGGCATAAAGCGGTTGGTATTATGATAACAACAGTGCATTGCGTAAACAATCATGTATCGCCAACACTACGAGCCAGATTCCAGGGTTCGGAAATCAAAAGGTAGGGAAAAAAATCTCGTACCGGCTGCAACTTGATAACAGTCAATGCATGTAAGCCTCATACACACATACATATATATATATATATATACATGCAAGCACATATATGCATGGATGCATCCACCCATCCATCCAGCCATATATTCGTCCATACATATACACAAAGATGATCAGAGAGACAGTGGTTGGCGTACTTCACTAAACTTGGGTCATAAAGTTGTTCAAAGTAGGAGTATAACAAAAAGACGGTGGTTTGAACCAGGCCGTACCCAAACAGCAGTTGGGCCGAATGGTTGACGTCAATATATACTGGATCATGAATCAGCGAGTTTGGAACAGATTCCCATGACTTCAATTGACCATGCAAATATGTCTTCTGGCTTTATGACATTGAAGGACTATTCTGCAAAGAATTCCTCGCCAAGAAGTCAATAGTAAAGCTACAGCAAACAGCAGCTTTACCGAAAAATTTCATGCAACTGAATGGATAACTTCGTAAGAAAGGATGCCAGTTGTAACAAGTCTATCGGAAAGAACAGTCATTCAAAAAGACATAAACAACGGATCACTTGGATGGTAAATCAAAGATCCCGGTTAGTCAAATCCAACTATTAATGCGACAAGTTAGATGACTAACCGGACAAAAGATTGTACACAAGAAGTAAATACGTGCACGGTTAACCCGAAAAAATGCACCTAAAAGCAAGTATTGCAGCGGTGTGAATTCTCGCTGAAGGTGTCCAAATGCGCGCGGACAAAATCAGCCGGTTATTTAACAAAATAGTGAACTCGAATCAAGCGTTTCAGTTACGCCGCCGAAGACATCAGTGTGCTGGAGCCCAATAAATAATTAAACCGGCTGTAAAAACGGATTTCCCCTACCCAAACTGATGTACATTGAGTTTCAACTTTTTGCATAGCCATCGCCTAATACTATGACACAACAAGAAAATACTCCGCAATGATAACATGATAATTTGTTGGAACCGGTAAGACAAACCCCAGGAAAGCACTAACAACGCGAAAACACTGCGCCAAGCAGCACAACGGACAACAAATTATTCCCTCTAGCGTGAACGTCGAGCTGTCTAATAATGCTGTTTAGAACTGAGACCGAAATTCGACCGGCTTTGGTCAAATGGTCTTTATAGATTTCATACACACAAGTCTTATGCAATAAATCAAGCCAGTTTGCCGAAAATCCTATACGGAAGTCTCTAGGCTATGACATTCCACTTTAAGAAACTGTACATTTGGTGCATATGAAGTGACATAAGATGATTACTACTATTATTATTGCATTCCCCGTAGCATCCATTGATACATGTGCTTATCTTTTATGGTGTATTAGAAGGATAAGCTGTTACAAATATGTTCAAAATGGAGGCGTCTACATAGCTGCCACAATGTCATCCTCATTGGATGGTTTTTGAACTGCTTTAGAGCAGGCGGAACTCGTTAGTACAACGTGCGCACGAAGTCTGCACACAACTGAAAGCATTTGGTTGAAGTTCACTGGAAAATGTGAGCAAATGAGGAACACGGTTGATGCAAATTAGATACCTTTATGGTGCTCAAAAAATAGTTGCCAATTTGATAAAACGCCAATTTTCTGAAAAGCCCTGTTGAATGTAGGAAATAATGTTCGTCTGATTGTTCTTTTTTCGTTAACTGTAGACGCGACATTGCATCAAGACCGACAAGCATGTGAGAGATAGCTTGTTTCCCATAACGAAATATGACGTCACCACAGAAGTACCGATGCATCACTGTTACTCTGCACCCTTGTGACACCGGCAGCAGGATATTTGGTTAACTTAAGTTTTTCGGTAGGAACTTGGTCTTTGTGCAGGCTTCACTATCAAATAAAATATGACTATTTTCCATGAGAAAATTCAAATCACTCCAGTACTTCATCTGATGCAGCTTTGTTGGCAACCCATCTGGTCGACCGAAATTCGTTGTATTCAGCGGTGGTGGTTTTCGGGTTTACCAAAACGATTTCCGATCGATACCTGTCGAATGGGGAAGTTTTCTAACCGATACAATTTCAGGCCCAAAACGGTTCGTGCATCTAGCTAACGTCTGAGCCAACCATCTTGTTCAGTGAACTGGATTTGTTTACGACGAATTTTTTCAGTGCAGCGCATGTAGAGGCCAGCTTGCTCATTTGTGGGCTTTTGGGGGGATACATCTGATTTTTTCGATTATGATCCACGCAAAATCAGCGCATGAATTTTCTTGTTGAAACGGCCGCCGATTTGCACCCATTTGTTGGACTTGGTTTAGGAATTCACGAGTTGCACCAGTGGTCACCGGTAGGTATCCATTTTTGCCCTGTCCATTGAAGCTTCAGGCCATACACGATTGAGGAACAAGTTGTCATCACGTAATGCTTCAAGCAATTACGAACCAGTGATTCAGTTGCCTACTGCCCAGAGCTTAGACCTTAGTGTCTCATTTCGATTGTGCCAGTCAGTCCCTAAGTATGAAAGTGATCTAAGCGCAACTATGGCATCCGACTACGATGGTGCTTGTGTGCGCGAGTGAGCAGTCGATCTTAATCGGCTATCAGTGCACCCACGTATCCCGGTCTAAATCAATTGAGCCACTGCGTGGGTTCGCTAACATTTGGCCTCAATGAAGCTGCATTTAGTCAGCAGTAACCTGCGCTCAATACACCCGTAAGTCCATGTATTTTCGGTCTGGTCCATCTACTTTTGTGACATGGCAACCGTAGGGACCGCTTTCGTAATGGTGACTATGTCTGTGTTCGAAAAAGCTGCACTAATCCTAGGCGAGCCTAGCGTAAATCTAATGAATTCCATAAAATTTTGTGTATCGGCATCACTGTCAGCGGTAAGACTGAGATTACGTATTTTTTTCGCCTGCGTTTGCAAAGTGATGGGAATAAGCCCAGCAGCAGCAAGATCAGTCCCGTCATACGGCTAAAAAACATGGCTCATTGTGGACCGAATACCTCGTTGTGGACAGGCACGGAGAGAAAAAAGAAGGTCGGATGCACAGGACAAAGGTTGAGTAAAACGGAAGGCAGCAATGCACTTATCACTGCCCACTCCGCTCGATGCAATCGACAGCATGGTCCTGGTTACCGTGGGTGACAACCAATCGGGAATGAAACTTTTTAGAACTGTACGATTCATGAAGGATGGAGGGCAGATGCCACCAGGGAATAAAACGACTGAGCAAGGGGAAAATTAAGGTTTTGGAATCCGTTTTTCTTCTGTTGGTTTTACCGACTGAGTTGTCCGCTCATATCAACCGTTATTCTGGAGGACCAAGTGGGTACTTTGTCAGGCCTCCAGCCATTGGCCTTCCAGGCACGACTGCATCTTTGACTTGAGCTAAGCCATCCAGCATAATTTTTTGGGTAGCGGAAACGCACTAGTGTCAGCACGACAGAGTACAGCCTCGCGGCACAAATTGATCCGGTTTCCGACCCGACCGATGTTGTATCGAACATATTTCCTCCATACCAAAGGTCGTAGAATGAAGACACACCTTCCGTGCACCCATGAATTGCTTTATTTTACTTGAAAGCAGTGATCGACAATTTGGTTCACTGACACTGCCTCTCACAGAAGAGCACGCCATTTCCCTTCTGTGATAGTCGCATCCAAATAGCCCTATTTCAGTTAGTGCTTTCCGAAAGCACCAACAGAAGTAATCTGTTTTACCCAACTTCCCGACTTTTTGAGTGAGATGGTTATGGGAATCGCCCTACCACGATGTGAGAATAGTGTCAATGATATTTGCTTAAACAGGAAGCTGTCCGATTCAGATTGTTGTTCCCGAATAAACACCAGTAAAAGATCAATGGTTGTAAATGCTTTACTAAACAAAACAGATCTGTTCAATTTTTCAAATTCTTAGTTTCGACAGCTTCACGGACTTATGTTTTTTAGCAAAACATGCTTAAGGCAGCAAACATTTTCCCCCTAATTCATACGAATCCATGTCACTGAACAAGATCATATAACCTAATGAACAGAACTTTATGAAGTGATTTACCAAATTTCTTGACAAGACCACTTTATACAAACAATCAGACCCTCCAACACTGCCGCAGCAATATGCAGTAATGTAAAAGGACAAAACATCCTAAAGAGTAATGAGTGATTTAAATGGACTGTTGCTGCAAACACGGAGTGATTATTTTCAAAAGACGAAAACGAGCCTGAAATTAATGCATACAACCCAAGTGTAAACAGCAACTTTCTGCATAGACGACCCACGGACTAGCTTGATTTGTTTTGGCGATGACATCTTGATGAATTTATCTGACTTAAGCTGGTCTTACGACTACACAGTAGTATAAAATATATCCTACCTGCACAGGTTCGGCTAGGAATGTGCAACACGTTCAAAAAGACACCAAAGCGCCGGATCTAAGTGAATATTCATCAGATGTCTACTACCAATTCTAAGTGGAAACTGAGTCGGTTTTGGTCCTTATTAAGATCGTACATGCGGAAGAACACAACTATCATGGAATCCGGGGCGTGATCGCGATAACGTCCAACAGCAAAAAGGAAAGCAGATGAACATTGAAAGCTGACTAGAGTATTTTTATAGATGTCTACGGGGACACTTGTCGTTCGGCGACTGAACAATCATATTCTCCGACTTTGGAAAAGCTGGAATGCAATGAGTGATTATCAAATCACCGCTCTGCTTGAGTCCATCTACCACTGTTACGGTTATCAGGGGTGATGTCCGATGATCGTCGATCGGGGAAAGGCGACAACTAAGCAAACGTACAGGAAGAAGAAAAATAAAACCAATATAACGCAAAAGACCTGGGAGTAGTTTTGTCGTCAACTTGTTCTCAAAATGATGGAGGAATTATTTCCTGAGAGGAATGTCTTTGATACACCCCCATTAAAAGGTCGCCTCCGAAAAAAATGCGCGCCGCAAAAAAACAATGGAGCCGAAGAAGACGTGCTTATACTCTATCAATAGCTGAACACCAAAGATTCACTCAACTCGGTTTTGACGTGCTCAATACCCTAACTTTGCAACTGGACAGCAAGCAAAAAAAACTAGCTGAGGGTTCAAATACAACTTAATCATGTTGGCGCAAAACACCTGACATAAACCATTTCATTGAACCACGTTTCTTTCCCTATATCAGCCTGGATGGCTTTAATCCAGACTACCATACAAACAAAAAGACCATGTGATGTGACTAGTTTAACTAAAAAAATACTATTGGGAACTGACAAAAACATGTGGTAATTGGTGATTTATCAGCCCTGTGCCTGTTAAATTCCAATGAACAGACGGAACGTCCACAATACATGCGAAAGAGGCAGGGAGCTGTAGTATTTTCCTGGAGAAAGCGGAGGGCAACTAGTAATACCTTACGGAAAAGAAAGAAAACAAAATAAACGTACTTCACCCATGGGATAGCGATAGTGGTACTTGTCGGCATCGCGTCGAGCGAAATCAGCAGGAAATTTATCTTGAATCTCTCGATAGGTCATCCCATCACAAACACCCTGAGGAACGGCACGAAAAGCAACATAAATGAGAGCAAAGATTCGGCCGCGTTACTTAAAATCGATAACACGAGATAAAAAAGACCTGAAGAACTGGCTTACTTTGGGGAAATTATTCCAGCGAAACGTTCAACGATAGGTAGAGAAAGTAAAATATTAGCTATGTTGACAACAGAATGCAAGTGAAACCGTATGGAGGTGAGGATTTCAGTGAAAACATTTCATTCATAAAATCCAATGAAACCGAACAATCATGAACTCGCTCATTCGCTCGAATTGGGATAAACGAAACAGATGCATTTTGTCCAGCAGTGTTTTTGCACTGTACGAATTTATGGTCATCAAAACAGAGAAAACGGACCGCGATGCCCCTAATCCGCTGCTATTGACCAAACTACATATGTGAATGAAGAAACCAAGAACATGCGCGAGGTATCCTGGAATCCTTCGCTACATTTGTAGCCGTGCGTACTGCAGTCAATGTGAATGCTTTATGGAAAGTAAAAACAACCAATGAAAACTGCGACAAGGCTGAAGTGCATAGTGAGTCAAATGACGGAAACCAACAATGATGAGGACAGAGTAATTGTTTCAGCTACCAAAACAGAGCCAAACTGATGTCTCATTCAAAATGTTAGCAAATTTCGGGTTTAAGGTTAAAAGTAGCTTGTATGTTTGCGTTGCCTCACATGATTTTTAACGAGTTGTCGGAGTCATACAATGTTCCAGATAAGTAAGGCGTAGCGCTATCGACTACCTGATGGTTCCCTGCTGAAGTGGTGTCATATTTCTGAAAAACTTCCAAATATAATTGTCACGAATGAAAAACTCTATTCGTGGGGATCTGGCCGTTGAGTGTTTAAGTTCACAGACGTCTCATCACTAGTGTGTTCGTGTTCAGGTCACCATGTCACCTTGAAAGGTGATGAAGCTTTTTTATCTCAGCCGTCAGGACACCATGGAAACCAGCAACCATTAGGTTACATCCAGCAAGAGGAGGCACGGACAACCGCTTTCAAGAACATCTGTGATTTCGTAAGACACGCTTTTTGGTCTCCGATTTCTTGGCTGGGACAAAAGTTATACTGGTTTTCTCCCGTTTATTTATTTCGTTTACATGGTTTGGATGAACCTTTTTCTCATTTAGCCGATGTACGCCAGTTATAGGTCGAGTAAAGTGTACAATCCTATCTCGGAATTTTCATCCTCAACCTCGATTAACTAATCATTAAGTGCTGCCAAAATCGCATTTTATGGAAGCCATGGTAAGTCTCATTTGTGCTGAACGAATGCCATCGGAGGGCATCCTGACGGGCATTTCATGAACACGGGAACGGAAAAAAGCAATTAGGAGGAAAGAATACCGATCACGTAGGGTACCAGTCACTTTTTTTCACTGTCTTTTCAAAAATCCTCTTCTAAAAGATCCGCTGTTAGATTCTGCTAGAGACAGTACCGCTACAGAGTGCAAGCCAATGATGAACATGGGTAATTCAATGAAGCCTAGACTAGATGGGTTACTAGCAGGGCTACCTCAATAAAACAAAATTGGCAACAATGCCGGTCGTCCGTCCGTTTTGGAACTGAAAACTGACTATTCAAACCAGATCAAACGGATGTCATTTCCAACCCCAGGACATGAAAAAATCATGCCCGGTGAATAAAACGCATGCACATGCCACCCAATCACAATAAAGAATCGGTGGAGAAATATTTTACTCACCGCGTCTAGTTCATCCAGCGCTTTCCAATGCGCAACAGACGCGCAAGGAATTAGTTCAGCCGTTTCAATGGTACGTCTTAAATGACTGGTCCATATTTTAAGATCTGTCAGATTTTCTTGAGACATGAATTTTGCCAGTTCCAATGCAAACTACAGGGAAACAGTAAAAAACGATGTTCAAGAAAAGTGGAAAAATGATCCGTCCACTAATCAAAATGTGAACCAAATAGAAAGAGCAAACCGAAAATCAAGAGTAACAGGTATCCATCAAGTTTGCCAGTCAACAAATAATCCAGATAATTCATATAAAACCACGGAAGTTATCACGCGATTACACCATGTTCGAAGACTAAACAGGACTCGCGTGGATCATCCGTTAATTTGTGATACGATAGCCATGAAGCTCGGTTTTGGATATTGTTTACGGAATTTGGACCGATTTACTGACCTGTCCAGCACAGAAAAGACAATTTTCAAGTGAGGCATCGAGTTTCCTTAATGTGAAAATGTAGTTATGATGGAACAAGTTGGAAAATGTATGGTAGCAACATCAAGCAGCTCGTTGACACATGGGACCAGTAGAGACCCCATGCCGTCGCTCGGGTTAATGAGTAGTCCGTGCGTAAAGGAGCCGGCTGACTTTGACTTTACAGCGGGACATCAGGACCATGGGTTGACGTCATTCAGTCAAGAGATAAGACAGTGAGTAGGGAAGCAATCTGAAAAACCTAAACACGCACTAAAAATCAGTGAAGCAAACGAGAATCACCTGTCTCAATCACCACATGCACCGTGAAGGTCGTTTACAAAGATCACCGTTTAGAGGACGTTCATAATTAATTAAACTGTCGACAGCAGACAGTGTCATCAAGTTTATCCCTTACGAAATGCAGACGATTACGTTGAAAAAACAGCAAGTAACATAGTCCGACTAGTAAAAGGACCGGACATTTCACATGACCTGCCCATCAAGGTGAAATGCAGAACCAGTCCAAGTAAACGGTGGACATTTTCCATGCATTAGTTATTTGACAAAGCATCGACAAGGGCAATACTACGTGGCCATAATGACTCAACAGATTAGCCGATGCAAATATATTTTGACAACCAAAACGAGGAACCTTACAATGTCAGAACAGATCGCATCCAATGGAGTAAATGGTAAATGAGAAAACGAGATTGAAGTGAATTACGCTTCAATCGCTAGAAGGGTTAACAAAGTAGACAAATAAACGGTAGCCACTTGATCTCCTTTCACATCCCCTCAGCAATACACCTACACCTTCTTCCGTTGGTTACTACTCCTAGTCAGTTGGTAAAGTTTGACTTTCCGACAGTTGCAGCCTTTCCCATTTCTTTGCAATCCCCTACTCACCACCGTTCCCGGACATTTCTCAGGATACTATACCGGTCAGTCGACGTTTCAGAGATTTACGTGTCTCACTGCATATGGAACCCGAAGGGATGGATCTGTGAGCACCAAAAAGAGTAACCCAAGTCAAAGGTATCCACCGTTTCTGAAGGTTGAATGACACACGGTCCCGTGTGGTAGTTGCGGCTGAGTACAAGAATTTTTTCATCTGCTCCCAGTGTTCGCTCGGATCCTGGGCAGTTTGTTGAAATTCCTGTTCGAAATTGAAGTCGGCGATTGTCGTTTAAAACCAACTGTGCAAGACAAGCGGTTGTCGTGTAGGTCCAATCACAAACAAGGAACAAATAAAAGCATGCATAGACTGAAGCATGGATCTAAGTCCACGAGTGGGGCATATTTCATGCATCATCACAGAATGTGTCGCCGTACTTTGTTCTCCGAGACAGGGCAAGAACGTATGAGAACCTCAAACAGTGGACCACCGCGCTTAGATCCAGTTAAACTAACGGGTTCAACTCCAAGAAACTTTTTAACCCATTGGTTAGAGATAATAGGTGATATTGCTCAGTATCGTAGGTAGTGGCTTTCTTGCTCTCCAAATCTCTCCTTTTCTAAACAGTTCTCCAAAGTATTATTTTCCAGTTGACCTCGTTATTTTCCGTTCGTTGTTCTCTTGTGTAGACAATACTGTGGGGCGGAAACCAAAAACAGAGCAAATCAGGGCAAGTTTATTTGTTGCACTGAACTGAAATCTCCCGACGTCATGGTTAGATACAAGCAATATCGATAAATGCCGCACTTGAAATTGTTTTCGCTTCTCGAGAGGCGTGGATTGGCCAGGTCTCGCAACCGTAAAGCAGAACACTCTTCTCTTTAGGGAAAGCCGGATTTCATGGCAGCGCCACAAGTGTTGCAGGTTAGCGAAAGCTGCTCTGGCTCTAGCAACTCGTGATGTGACGTCCTCCACAACCTACGCCAGGATCGAATGACTATTTCTAACTGATCACCAAGGGTGAACGGAGGCACAAGATTCTGCAAGTCTTGAAAAAGCACTGCATTTTGAAAGCCCAAAGGCCACACTGCACCTAGAAACCTCAATCGCCAAGCGGTCCAGCGTGCGCTGAATTGCCTGTGCATTGTCACACAACAAGGCGATATCATCGATATACCGCGAATCAAAACTCTGTTCTATGAGAGGCATTCAACTGCACCGTCTAAAAGACCAGATAAAGCTTTCGATAGGACAGCTTTTAGGTTGAAGAGAAATAGGAATATACGATAGCCTCGCCGTACTCCACTGAGGATGAGGAAGGGCGGTGAAAATTGACCCTAAGCTCTAACCCGACCTGAGGTATGACGGTACAACTCTTTGAGGACAGAACCATACTCCAATCCCCAACAAACAGTATCATAGTGCAGTCGTGTCGACAGAGTCAAAGGCCGCGAGAATATCTCAGAACACAATGATCAGCAGACAATCTCACCAACTAAAGACATATGCCTACCTACGATCTTATTAGAAAAACATTGTTGGCAAACTCCATCCGTTACTTTCGGAAACCAGTGCATACAGGCGATTTACGATATGAGAAGAGGTCTTATATAAGACAAACGAACATTAGAATAAAGGGCAAATAGCGCAAACTGTACCATAGCCTCTAGAAAACCAGTCAGAAGACTGTTCCCAGGAAACGACTAGTGAATGGTTCCCTAGATCAAACCGGATACCCGTCATTCCAGAAAAATGATGCGATTAATCGGCTCGGAACATAACAGACGAAGAGGCGGGAGAGAGAGAAACGAGACAGGCTGATGTCAATCATACTTGCATTCACCAGAAGCCCATATTGGGAACCCACATATGTAGTTGTCAATATACACACTTTCAGCACTAATTGGGTGCAAAAACGTACGGAGATGCATGAAGATTCAGTAAAACCCCATAAACGTTTGAGAAACAATCGTACTCGCAATATCTACACAAGAATATTCCCATGTGACGCTTCATTCTGTACAGACTGATAAACAATTGTCGTGATTGTCGTGAACCGACACGGGTCGTTTTGTCCAAATTACAACCAGACAAGATGGAAGTAGAAGTTCTCAGATGAAAAAGTGAAGTCCTACGTTATTCATAAACTGTCATGTGCCGACCCGCGCAAAAATGAATGACAACTACGTCACTGTGACGAAAAGTCTAAAGACAATGAAAGGAATTCATTGTTGTGTTGTTGTAAGTCCACACTGTGGTAATTCAAAGGCAATTAGCTCAAAGAATTATTGTTTATTGGAAGAGGCCGGTTTTGAGGTTCGGTTTGAAGGTCATATGTGCGACGAACTTGTGACTTTTCTCCTAGAGAACCACAAAATAAGTAGTGATTGGTGCTGGATGGAACAAATGCTGTTTAAGTCTCTTCTCTTCCTAGGAACAGTACAATTTAAACCAATCAAACTGCACAGCCCAACTAACGGATGCGCAAACCGAAAGCTGTCTTCTGGAATATGGTTGAACTTTATTTTTTGGGTCACGACACATCCGGAGTTTTCAGTCTCAAAAATGATTGACGTTCAAGTAAAGTACAAAACAATCCAGCATAATTTAGCCTCATACGCCCTGACACCTAGGGCACCGTAACCATGCGCACCTAGTAGCATGTGATCTCGAGTGACTAAATACACGATGATGGTCTTTCATGCAAACGTAGTTAACCTGAGAATTCAGCAACCGCAATATCTGAAGTCCGAGTTTCATACTTTCGAAAACTTCAGTCTTGTGACTGGAAACGAAAGCTGGTTTATTCGAGAAAACCTACTACAGGGTCAGGGCCACGGTACAATTACACAACACCGAGTGCCTTGTTGACAGATTCAACGAAGTATCTGACATTGAAGTTCGTTAACCGTGCGGATTGTCACGGACGAGGATCGTGAACAGTATATAAAGGGTTTACACAATACAATTTTGCCCCCATCTGGACGTCACTTTACAGTGTCGTGATGTCAGACTGATAGATGAGCACTTTGCGAAGCCTCACGGTGAGACAATATTTTCAGGTCAAATTTTAGTCCCAGTCTCACAATTGAGTTACTGCTTATTTTTGCTATCCAGTGCAGATGAGGCGAAAATGAAGCTAAACAAAGTGTGTAAGAATGAAAGTGGCAATCATGAGTGCGCAACGGTTTCTAAATTCATGGGTTCTGCTTACTCTGCTTGGTAAGCGGATATTTTGAACGATCTAATGGCATAATGAAAGCGACCAGCAGTAGTAAGGAGTCTCAACACCTTCCATCAAGGTGCAGGCTGTCATTCGCTTTGGAGAACAATGTATGTCACAGATGACTATCCGAGGATAAGTGCAACATATCCCAGCAAAACTCAAATACTAAAGGAATCTTGTTCCCATATATACGCAGCACATCCTACGTGAGAATTGAAATAATAGCTTCTTCAGCATTAGTAAAATAATCATGTAAAAAGACCGAATATAAAATTTTCCCTAAATACCTGAATAAAACGGAATTGTGACAAAAAATGTAAAAGGATAACAAAAATACCGTTCCTGTGGGTGTCTGCTCAAATAACGTCAGCTAACAGTGGGTAAAGCACATCCGATATTATCCTGTCTAATGGTCCGTAGGCTTGTATACTGGATGTTGTTCAATTATTCCATGCCAGAGTAAAATTCACCATGATGCTGAGGGAAAAAAGCTACCGCCGAACGTCGAGTAAATTTACATCTATTGGCACGAAATACTTTCATGAGTTAAGATTTTAGTTTAGCTTCAGTTCACATAATCATTACCACTAAGGTTTAATGAAGGGCACCCATTGACCTGTTGACAGCAGAATGCCCACCGGTGTGTAACTCATATTCGTGTCCGTTCTCGCTCAGTCCAAGTATAGACAGAATAAACTTAAGCTATGGCCGATAATTTCAAACAGATAAGTAATTTGTCTAAATAAATTAATGCTGGTATACTTGCATCACATCCAGCCAGACCACGTCTCAGTGAAGCAGACTGACAATGTGGGACAACTTTTTAAGCAAGTTAAATCAGTAACTAATCAAACCCGTTGCTGAGTAAAATGAAAGCACCATGAAGTCCACAGATGTGTATGTATAATACATCATGGATTAAGCGATTTCGTTAAGCACACCAATCCGTCGGTGACAAGGGGAAAACATTGCAGCACTGGAACACATGCTAAACTGTTCCCGCATCATACTCACCTAGTTAATTAGGCAACACGCATAAAAAGTGTGCCTGCACAATAAACGATTGATAACACTAACTACCGCGCGTTCTGCAGCTGATCGGACAAAATGAACAAAGACTGAGACGCGCGAGCTTAATGAAAATAACCACTACATTCAGGCTAGACGGTAAGAAAAGAACAGGAACTCACTTGGCGGCCACGCGGAGAAAGGGAAGAATCGCCTCCGATTTTTCCGGCTAAATTCAAATCAGACTCGCCGTGCTGTGAAATGATTGTAGAAAAATTGGTCGGTAAACACGGGTAAAAACCAGATTGGTCCGAAGAAACTGTATTCAACTGTGGACAAACTAAAAAAATCGTGAAAAAAAGTGTGTGTATGTGTGTACGGGCAAACGCAAGTGAAACATCGTGAGAAAGCAAGAATGTTAATTCTCAGCGTCCCAAAAATGCTCCTGTTAGTAAACCAGTCTGATTCAGGAGACCCTACAAAGACTACTATCAGGCCACCCGGAGCACCAAGCCAAAGCAAAGCCTTACAGAATGGCAATTCATTTTTCGGTTTCGTCCATACTTTAGTCTCAGTTCACAAAAGAGAATGTCAGCGTTGAGAAAATATTAAACCAATTCAGGGATCAATCCGCGACGGCAGCATACCACCCAGTACAACCATGTAATTCAGTTCGGTTCAATTCAGTCTTACAAAAATATTAACTTTGCATTGTTTTTTTTGTTTTCGGTTGTCACCTCACAGAACCATCTACTGAGACGAGAAAAAAGGAGAAATAGTGAAAGATTAACTGGAAAATAATACTTTGGAGAACTGTTTAGAAAAGGAGAGATTTGGAGAGCAAGAAAGCCACTGCCTACGATATTGAGCAATATCACCTATTATCTCTAACCAATGGGTTAAAAAGTTTCTTGGAGTTGAACCCGTTAGTTTAACTGGATCTAAGCGCGGTGGTCCACTGTTTGAGGTTTGCATACCGTTTTACCGTGAAGGATTGTTGCGAAGACGAACTTCGCTTCGGTGGTAAGAATAAAAAACACTAAAAAGGTAAAATTAATTTTCCTGGCATATCCTTCAATGAGAGGCAGCGCCGCGGAACTGTACGCTCGACTGAGCCGAAAACCGATCACAGTTCAGAGAAGACAGAACGTAGGCTTGTACAACGTGTGCCTATGTTCGAAGCATTGTTCTAAATGAAGCCTGAGTCAATGCAAAGCTGGCCGGGCTGGAAAACCTGCTTCGTTCTCTCGCGCACCCATTTTACAGGCACTAGATAACTGACGGGAAATAATGTCCGTGGGCAATTTCGATGCGATGCTTACCACAATAATTTTTTTGCAATTTTCAAGTGAAGACCTACCGTAGATTGATACAATCACCCATTCACACCAGTCATTAAATATCTCTTCCGTTGCCCGAAATGATCTCAAGGGTTAATACTTCGGCACAGCCCGTGAAGTAGGACGGAGACAACTCTTTTGGTCCAGTCGTCTTATGGTCACGAAAGTGACTCAATGGGCCGCAAATTCTTTAATCACCTCGCTTACACTTTCCTTCTGTCAGTTACTACTCCTAGTCAGTTGGTAAAGTTTGACTTTCCGACAGTTGCAGCCTTTCCCATTTCTTTGCAATCCCCTACTCACCACCGTTCCCGGACATTTCTCAGGATACTATACCGGTCAGTCGACGTTTCAGAGATTTACGTGTCTCACTGCATATGGAACCCGAAGGGATGGATCTGTGAGCACCAAAAAGAGTAACCCAAGTCAAAGGTATCCACCGTTTCTGAAGGTTGAATGACACACGGTCCCGTGTGGTAGTTGCGGCTGAGTACAAGAATTTTTTCATCTGCTCCCAGTGTTCGCTCGGATCCTGGGCAGTTTGTTGAAATTCCTGTTCGAAATTGAAGTCGGCGATTGTCGTTTAAAACCAACTGTGCAAGACAAGCGGTTGTCGTGTAGGTCCAATCACAAACAAGGAACAAATAAAAGCGTGCATAGACTGAAGCATGGATCTAAGTCCACGGGTGTAAACCAGAATGATCGGCAATCCTTGACTGATCCACGACACCGGTCACTTATGGCAATCTGATCAACCTGATTCCAACTTTGTGAAGTCAAAGGAGGGCACCAGGTGAGCCGATGTCGCCTTTTGTGACAAAAGTGTGCGTTCACCAAGAACAGTCTGGAGTCAGAAGAAGTCAGGATGATATTATCCCCATTGTTGGCGCGATCATATGGGACAGAAAATGGGTCTCTGATGTGCCGCTGCGTCTCCGCGTCTCCGCCAAGTAACCCGCTTAAAATCACCGGGACCAACCAAAACATCCGTTGAACCCACATTTCGAAGTAATCGATATAATTCCCGGTAGAACTCCACTTTGGTCTTGAGGGAGCTGAAGTAAGTGAGGGCGTAAAGAGATGCGATGAACAAACGTCAACGCTTTAGTCGATCATCACTGGCATGTACGAAACCGTCCAATCGAAATGACCGGAATCCAGTCTAACAGCACAAGCTCGGCTAGCAGGCTCACAGCGACCTCAACGCCAGCCTGACTACGAATGGCGCCACTAAGAAACACGGACAATGAATGACAAGCAGTGGTGCTCGAAGACAGTCTGTTGAAAGCAACTGAGAATGGGCCGTTTTTTAGCCTAAATGTTAACTGAAACGGCTTTAAGAGAACGGTTCGATTTTCGTCGAAATTTTGCATTGTCTGATTTCATCAAAACCTAGAGGGAAACCAACTCCGCATACATCCATAGCCGGACCACCACAAGGACTTCTGGGAGCCAATAAAGAAATTACAAACACAGTAGAAAATGGTGACTATTCACCCACATTCACCAGTAAGTTACGCGGCCGACCCAATGATGTTTCATGACAATAATATTCGACGTACTCAACCCGCTGGAGCTGATTATAACTTCAACATTGCTGAGATTTACATCGCAATGTACCACATTGCAATGATGATGAAAGCTACACAAAAATTGCGTTTTAGCAACATCGTGAGCAGACCGTTACAGTCGTTAGCAGTGGTGGTGCAGCGAGCCTGGTTCACTTGTACAATCGTTCTTTGTGGTCCAGAACCTGGGCGTGTAAGTTGAATTTACAAAACGAATCATCGTTTTCCCAATTACTGTTATAAATAAGTAGCTCAGGTGGGTCGAAATTTGACTGAATTCCGTTTCGGTTAGTACACGATGGATCATGGGTGCATGCTACATCCACTTAAACCATCGATTTCGTTTCGGCTCCGTGTTCAGTAATACACAGTGCAGTGGCTTCGCTGGGGACTGAAGACGAAGATAATGATAACTGTCCTGTTAGACTAATGAGTAATAACTTTCGACAGTATTGGGTGTGATTCCGTAACGGTCGCAGTTCGTTTTGTGGTATATTATTTCCTGTCGGTCACCTACAATTTTCTGGGTCGGAATACAGTCCATTAAATTTGTTTGTGCAAAACATGCTCCCCCACACCCATATAAAATGAACATCGCTAGATAGCATGACACACTAATGGCTTGAGATGCAACCTGTTGTACGTACGGTACAGTTTATGTAATAATATTAGATCTTAAGACCCATTAGATCCGGACATCAAGTATTCAAAGACTGCCAGTCGATAAAGAGAAAATTAATGGACGAAATGAAGAAGGACGTACAGAGTCAGCATAACTATTAAGGTTTGCCAAACGCAAACATATTTTGCATACTGAGAGATAAATGCCTCAGGTTAGATTTTACGTTAGCTCAGAAGCCATATATCACATTTTAAGAGTTAATGTTAACTACGCAACGTTACTTAAACAATGACGAATAGCTATTAGACTACGGAAGATTATACTTTACGAAAACCAGGCAATAAAACACAATTAACACATAAATGAGCTAGTAAATACAACAAATAATTGTTTCAATGCATGAAAAACGTGCTTCCTAACCCGAATAGCATGTTTTTTTTAAATGGCTGCAGAACCAATGGGGAGCAGAAATTTAGCGGTAATGTGTTGGAAAGATACGAAACAGATTTAAACCGGATGTGCTGTAATCGATATCGGACTGTTATCGGTGGTGCCGATAGTCTTATACTCGACTCGGTACTACAAAATTTTGTGACTAAATGTTTGAACATATTACAGACAACATACAGATGAATAAACAGACCAAGCAAAGGAAAACTGCTGGCAATTTTTGAGTGAGAAATTTTTCACTTCCAGCCGAGCTCCGGCTAGCAAGTTTCGACTTACAGGACAAATCCAGTCACCAAGAGCTATAAAAGGCAGGCTAAAAGAATGAATGTTTTCTTTTGCACAAGCACTACCTTAATGATATACACTGCCAGCGAACATCTCACTTGGTGGCCCTCAGTTGGCCACAACCCGTTTCTTGAATGTTATGGACAACACCGTTTCTTTGTTAAAAAGGATGGAAGAAAAAAATTTCCGTAAGCGCCTGACGAATAACTGGAAAATCGCCGATTTGGTTCCGATTCATGGTATGCATCTGCAAAACAATGCAACTTACAGAGGAACTGTTCAACGTCTGACGGCACTTAACTTAAAACGACTCATGTTGAATATTTACGTCATCAGCGTTTTTCAAAAACTGCAAGGAATAAAGACAAACCACACACTTCAACCTCTCGCCCATAGAACATCCCGACATTCTAAATGGTCTCTACTGCTAGCTTTATACAAGATTACAAACGTGCAGTTAGTTCACTCAGCCAACCAGCTAGCCAATTACAAACAAAACTCTCATGCTTTTTACACAAAGAAGAAAAAGGGCGATAGACGAAGCTCCGTCCCACACATGACTGTAGTATTCAAATGTTGGGTGGATCTGAGCTTTACATAAAAGGCGGAAGTAAAAACACGTCTGGGCCCGAATAGAAAGCCAACTTTGCGTGCAACATGAAAGGCAACTGTTAACACAAAGGAAAAGAAACAAAGAGAATTTATGGACCGACCCAGTAATGAAGGTGACTGAATGAAATGAGAAGTCGAGTCAAAATTTAACTGTGGAGAGCAAGGGAGATGTGTGAATGAAACAAAAAAGAAAGAAGCCTTTTAAGGATTGAAACAAACATGGTAGAGTCCCAAACTCGATGTCCACCGAGACCAGGTGAGTTTCTGTGACTATCGAGAGCAGCCGACGAGGAATTCGAGATGACAGCTAGTAGATCGCCCGTGGAGCGACGCGCGCGAAATTCGCCCTGGCAGCCACTCAGAGAACCTTTACGTCCGAGGAAAGGAAAAAACTGGTTGGAGATAACGGCCTCAAAAACTTTCGAAGTCACAAAAGTAACGGTGATGAACAGATGGCTGTTGGGGTCAGAAGTGTGACAGTGTTTCGGAGTTGGAAAAACAATGACGCTCGTTAACGGAAAGGGAAAAGTACTTTGACGGAGAGAAGAGAGAAGGAGACTAACCATATCACACATTTTTAGGACGATGGGTGGAATGCCGTCCGGACCTGAAGCTCTGGAAATATTCAGAGTGGAAAGTACTGGACCGGTTTTTCTAGGAGCTAAAACAAAAGAAAGCATGGCTGGGAACTAGAGACGAAGGCGGAGAAGTAGGGCTGATAAAACGGAGTTTGGGGCAAACTGGGAGGCCAAAACTTCGGCTTTGCTAAGCAGGTTGCCTACAGAGTCAAAGGAATTGCGAATAGGAGGGAAGTTGGAAGGGCAAACACTAAGGAATATCGTCTTTACAAGAAACCAAAATGATCGGCTGGGGATGGAGGGTGAGGCGAGACGTTCATGTTTGTGACGTACGAGGCAATCTTTAGTCTTCTGTAAATAGAACGAGCACTTGTTCATAGATTACACAAAACGACTTGAAGATATTTCCGGTTGAGTGAGCACGCCGTCGGCGGTAGACAGTTTCCTAGACGAGCAACACGGTTGTAGGTGCGGTAAAACCACTCAAGGAGTCACGATCGTCTGAACGATAGTTTGTTTGAGGTGTGTTTCGCACCTTCGAAGTATAAAATGCTGCTGCAGCACCGGATCGGCTCGAAGCCAAACCTTTCCCTTGCAAGGGAAGAACTGGATGGAATGGATGGATTTAGTTACCCGCGTAAGTACATCTCATCTAGTGGTCATGCATCGAACGAAACGTTCCCTCCCAAATAGAAGGCCAAAATGGCGTTTACCAATTCGATACATCTGTGGCGTCAGTGTGACATGCATCATCGATGAAAGGTCAAGTATACATACCAGTAAGGTCGATTTTGCTATACGGTTCAGAAACACGGCCGTTGATGACAGACGTGCGAAGAGTTTCGGTGTCTGAACACCGCTGTCTTAGTAGTATTGGCAGAACATGTGACAATTTTGACAGCAAATCAGAAACTAGACGTAAAATACCTGGATTCTGACTCTAGCTTTCATTTGAAAATCCACCGAACCTGAAGGCATAAAGGCGATTGGGACGTGCGATACGCATGACAGCAGAACGTCCGTCCCGCTGTACTTTGTTCTCCGAGACAGGTAGTGGTTGGAAAACCGGTCGAGGTGAACAGTCAATTACAGGGCACAATAGTGTGAAAACCACGCGTAGATCCGGTTAGACTAACGGGTTCAACTCCAAGAAACCCAATGGTTAGATACAACAGGTAATATCTCTCAGTATCGTAGGCAGTGGTTTTCTTGCACCCCAAATCTTTCCTTTTCTAAATGGTACCTCAACGAATTATTTTCCAGTTAATCTTTCACCATTTCTCCTTTTTTCTCGTCTCAGTAGATGATGCTGTGAGGTGGCAAACGAAAGCAGAAATCAATGCGAAACTAATGCTTGCAAATAATGAAACTAGAACTTCGTTCTCAGGTGTTTGTTTCTATGATTTTAATTATGCTTTGTTCTAACCTTCATTTCCGTGCACATGGAGGAAACCAACCTTACAGCATCAGTTTCAACGAATCGCACTGCTGGTTCATAGTAATACCACTTTCCAAGAACCGTCAAATTGTGGAAGTCTCTTCCCTCTATTCTTACGACATAAACTCTTTCAATCACACTGTGAACCTATTGCTTTGTAGGCAATATATTACTAGTTTAATATACAATAAGCATACGGACTGCGACTTACTTCCTTTGCGACGAGTACAATTTATTAAGAGAAAAATTAACCCAGAATACTAAAAAACACATCCGTATTTATGGAATGCGGAAGGACTGAATTTAGATGAAATTGACAAGATCATTACCGCAGGCTGTTTCCCAGTCTACATGAGAAGATAGCGGGTTTCCGACTCGCCCGGGATAGCAGCGACCTCATCTGCCTTGAGGCAGTAAATTTTTCAACTCCGAATATATAATGCTGTGCTTCTGAGTGAAGGCCCAGGTAAGTTGAAAGTAATTCTCGGCCTTATCAACGACGAGTAAACGTCTGGGTTGTTTTGCACCTTCAAAGTGTAAAATTTTGTTGCAGCACTGAATTAGCTCCAAGCCGAACCTTGTTCTTGGAAGGCAGGATTGGAGCGAAGCAAACTAGCTTTGTTGGTTGGGCAGTTATCTTGCCAGGCAGTCGTATGTCGCATAAAATGTATTTGCGTATACGGAAAGCCTTATCTAGGTTATCTGGTTTCTGACATTTGTGGTACCGTAACCGCATCCGGTTATCGATCAAGGGTTGAAATTAAATTGCAGTGGTAATATCGGTCTTGTTATAAGATTCACAAAACAGACATTGCAGACAGAAGATATCTAAAGACTGCCAGGGTTTAGGTACTAGTGCCTGCATAGTGTTTCCGGAACATGAGAGGATCTTGTTCGCAACTCAAGTATTGCGACACTCAACTCCGTCGACTGAACAGGCATTAAATGAGTGGGCTATAATGATTTTGATACCTATTATGCATGGGTTCAGATTGGATTCGTCTATAGGTAGGGTCCTCCGAGGCAAATAATAGGTGGAAGACGAATCAAGGTAGTGAGCCAACTAACTGGCGAAAAGGCAGGAAAGCCTCAAACAATGGGCCATAAAGAGTTGATTGAGTTAGATTGCAAGGTTCGGGTTCACGAGATATCCAGGGCGGTTTTCAGAGACCTTAGGCAATAGGACTGAGTACTGCGGTCAGTGGCGCTACTATATTCTAATTAATCTATTTCTGTACGGTTTTGAAGATTTTATTTTGCTGCCAATCCGCGTTGCGTGTCAGCAACCAAAACCAGTGGTTGTACAAATTGAAAAGAAATGAAATCAAGCAGTTTTTGTCTAAACACATGAATACCACTGTTCTCACATAGAGACAGAGCTGTTGCCACGAGCATTTCGATTACAAAGTTGAAAAGAGTGAACGAAAGTAAGTCATTTTTGCGACGAACTCAAATGAAAGATAGTCATATGGACAAACTCGGCTTCGGCTGTTCGAACCCGGGAATCGCAGAAATGAGTTTTCCTGGTACATCTTTTAGTGGAAGGTAGCGATACAGAAATCCACGGTCGACTGAGTGACGTGACGCCCTCAGATCAGCAAACAGAGATGAATCGGTAGAAGATTTAATTTCAATGTCAAAACTTCTCCACTACCCGTGAAACAGATGTGGACATTCCGCTTAATCTAGCAGCTCTATATGTTTCCGGAAAATACATCGCACTACCAGCCTTTATTTCTGATTGTGATCGATATCCAGAAACATTGTTTTTCACATATTACTGGATAACGAGTTGTCAAATTGGGTCAACTGAATTAGTTTTGAAGTGCCCTACCGAGCGCCTCAAAACAAGCTCCTAAAGGAGACTCGGTAAGCCACCAAATTTATTAATCAATTAACCCAAAAGAAAACCGCAAAATGGCCATGGGTGAGCCCTCCATTGGTCAGTATTCGGATAAGCATTCGGATAATTGAGTGGAAGAAGACTAAATTTTGGACACATTCGTACACCAAACTTCCGGTTTCTACTCTCCAACAAAAATAAATGTGCTGGCTATAAGGAACCTATGAGGATCGCTTCTAGCTGACTCCTCTGCCAGTAATCTGAAACATATATTGAGAAGGAATATCTCCAATTGAGACCTGTACAGCCGTTAAATTGATGGCATAACCAAAAACAACAACACCAAGTCACTTAATCAACATCCAATCAACCAGCAAAATAATAAGTCGCTGATATATATTTATATATATATATCGATTAGCTTCTCAACTTGGAAGAATCCACTTGCTTGCGGATATCTGCGGTTCAACGAACTTCCTCTGAAAGAAGATTAATAATCTAAACCAGATTGAAATCAAGCGCAGTGCTTTCGCAATGCCAGCAAAAATGGGACGAAAGAGTATATATTGCACCTTACACTTTGATTTCTCTGAGGACCTTATAATTTCCTACCAGAGTCAAGAGGAATAAACTAATAGATCACATGGCATTCGCAGCACCAGCTTTCGCTTCAAAACTTTGTCCGTCTATGGCCCTAACGACCGACGACCTTCATTTTTTAGAGTTAATTCACGAAGGCGAGAAGTACAAAAAGAAGCTAATTCCATGGCAATCTATAGCCTGGTTGCTACGTTGATTATCCCAACCTCGTGCTGTATACCTATACAAAACGGCAGGCAATAGGTAGGCATAGGTAGACCATTTGGAACTCATGAGAAATGCTATAGATGAGTAAAATACCTTAATACGCATCAAACACACCGCGGCAAAATTTGCCTTAAATCATCTCAATGCAATGGCAAAAATGAAAAATTTAGTAGTTACTTACTGCGGGAAGGAGACACGCAGTCGTTGCTTTAGCCGAGTACTCGAAAAACCGGCCGACGACCTAAGGTTTTCATTTTCACCACAACTGTCTCAACCATCACCTTCAATCAGCTGCTAAAATAACAATCCCAGTTTGAGCAAGGTGCTAACACTACGTTTCTCTTTGTAAGTATATTTCTGGGTCAGCGGAGGATATGGTCAGACAACTGTGGGCGACAACGTTAGAGAAAAGAGAGTCGTTGTATAGATCTTCAGTACTGTCGCACAGGAAGGTTAAGGGGAAGAAGCATCACTAGCAGGTATTTCACAGTTACACTACTGACAAGCACATTGTATGTTGTATTCCGGAGCAGATTTGCTTTCACACATAACAGGGTCGAGAAACGGTTAAAAACCAACGGGATACTCTACAACAGTGAGAATGTCAGTGGCAAATTTGAGACCTAAAAGCAAATATCGTAGAGCTGGCATTGATCATCAGTAACGATCAGCGGTAAACGCCAAAGCGAACCTCATTGAACGCCGCGACTTCAAAACTTAACATGACCTAATAAAGACTGAATATTCAAGAGGGAAAAGGGAGTGGACTCATACGGGCGGGAAAAGGTCAGAATCATGCTGTAACCAACACAGAACACGGTCTAACTGTACAAATGCGCATTTTTCAATCGACCTGATCCAATAGAAAACGACAACACGATCGCCACTGTCCACGGTTCACAACCATATCCTTCGGAGTCTCCAGCCACCTAGTTGACGGATCTTTCGGACCCCAACCACGAAGACGTGAGACAACTACTTTGCCTAAGTTCCCTATGCATTTTCTCATTCCACGTTGCCAAATCATCTACTAATCTCCAAGTGACTTCCGTTCTTCCAACCCGTGGAAGGAACCCAAAATAGGGCACGGTATGGTAGACGAGTGTTCACCATACGCTAGAATAAAGTATTCTGAAAGCCCGCCCCCAGTGTTAGATTTCTGACCTCCACATTGTTCACCCAGTCAATGCATCCTACCGTAGCCATACTACATAGACATCGATGGTCGAAAACCTCTAATCGACGAACATCTCCCACACGCATACTTCATGTCTCGCAACCGTACAACAGAACTGAGCGCACTGCGGCACAGCACATACGGCCTTTCAACTTCACTGAAATATGAGACGGACGCCGCAAGTGCCTCAGCCCAGCGTCAGCTGCTCGAGCGTTCGATAAACCTATGTTCGTCTCTACTGCTGAGCTACCCATCCTTCGACACGCAGATACCAAGGTAAGTGAAACGGTCCACAATCGTTAGTTCCTCTCCATCCAGTATCAAATTCGGCACTACAGTCGTCTAGCCTTGCAACAGTGCTTTGCACTTTGAAGGTGCGAAGCACATGCCAAACCGAGCAACCGACCTCGATAGTCTATCTAGTGCGCGTTGTATGTGGTCCGCGGATTCGAACAAGCACACGACGTCATCTGCGTAATCTAGGTCACACAGCTTCCCTCTATTTCCCAGTTTGACTCCTACATTCTGAAGACCTCCTGAAGCAACTTCCATCACCTCGTTCATGGTGAAGTTGAACAACAATGGAGAGTTGAGACACCTTCGTCGAACGCTGCTAGTCGTTTCGAATGAACTTGATAGTTCACCGCATAACCTCACGCGACTACAGGTATCCAAGTACAAAGTCCCCAACCAGTTTACGAACTTTGCTGGCTTACTCTTCCGGTGGAGAGCGCTGAATAGTGCTGTTTGACCCATTGAGTCGAAGGCGCCTTTCAAATCGAGAAAGAATGCGGTTGTTGGGTTGCGGTATTTGTGGCGCGTTTCCAGTAACTGCCGAAGAGTGAATATCTGGTCGATGCAGCCTCGACCTGGACAAAATCCGGCCTGCTGCTCGCGAATGTTACTCTCACGAATTGGTGTAAACGGTAAAACATTATCGAAGCTAACACCTTAGTAACTATCTGAATTAAACTAATCCCACGATGATTGCTACAGTCACTACGTGTGTCCTTCTTGAAGATGGATAAGTGCAAACAGTCACTCACCCCATGGTAACGGAATACGCTCCTTGTTCCAAACTCACGAAGCAAGGCGGTAAGTGATTTCATCAGGCTTTCTCTACCCAATTTGAAAAGAGCTGGGGGAAGTTCGTCGGGAGCGGCTGCTTTTCCCCGTTTCAGAAATCGAATATTCGACTCTACATCCAATTCCGTTGAGGGGTCAAGAGACACCTCCCAAGGATTCGCAATCACAGTCGTCAGCCTAAATACGTTAGCGTGTGGCCAGCTAAACTGATCCTTGAAGTACTCAGCTCAACGGTTTACTGTTGGTTGTCTATCATAAGTAAGTTCTCCATTCCTATCGCACACGACTTTACTAACCGAAGTTCGCCAACCGCCGGTGTCATGTATAAGCTTAAACAGTCTTTGACTGTTACCTGACGCGGCCGCTACTTCCATCTCTTCGGCTACCTTAGCCCACCGGTTCTCACGGTCATTCTTAAAGCTTATCGTCAGCTGATGCTGCAACTGTCAACGCATCTTACTCACCCTGCAGTTAGGGAGCTGACGTTTCGCTCCATTAGACTCAACGATCCTTGCAAGATCAAGCGTCTTTGATGAATGCTAGACCTAGGACCACGGGCGAAATCTGATACCAAATACACTGCCTGCTTGATTTGATCCCACTGTTCATCTACATTGCCACTCGTCGGAGTTCTTAGTTCATCGGGTAGTTTCTGCTCATAACTGTTGCGAACAGCCGAATCAGACAGACGTTCGATGGCCAATCGGGCTTGTGGCCTGCGTCAACGGCCGTTGAGCTGAAGCAAAAATCGCATTAAAACTAACGCATGGTCCGATTCGACGTGCGTGGACCAGTACGAGCTACATTTCTGCACAGAATCGCACCAACGGTAGCTTACTGCGACATGGCCGACCTTATTCAGACTACCTGTCGAGTTAGAGCGCCATATCGTTGTGCGACGGGAACTGTTTCGGAAATTCATACTAGACAGGAATAGGTTATTGTCCGCATAGAACTGGAGAATTTGTTCCCCGTCATCTGTTGGCTGAGTATGCGGAGCACACCGCCCACCTAAACAGCCTTTCGATACACTAAATTTTCCAACTTGTACATTAAAATCACCTGCTACCATTACAATGTCAAATCCTTTGCTCTTCCAAACAAGGGTGATGCGAGGATGCATGCATGCCAGTGCTGCAGTCTGTTGGGGCGTATGCCGATATAACAAATGAACTGCGTTTATACTGCTATCCTTCCGGACGCCGACTGACCCATGCAGCCTCACGGCACACAGCGACTGTTAATCTGAATGCAGTCTATGAGGGCTGTCTCGGCCTTGTCACTTAAGACTACTCCTACACCGCGATAACCCACCGGGGATATTACGAGTAGGTTGAGGGGGCAAGAGATTTGGTTGGAGACAGACAGTTTGAATAAAAAAGCAGCTGAATAGGATTAGTAAGAGGGGAATCTCGGGGGTCGCCATAGTTAAGTCGGAACCCTGGAAACTCCTCCCAAATCCGTGCTTTCCTCCCCGGGTAGTAAAATACTGGTAAAAATAATGTCCATTGCTCTGTAGTTTTTGTCATAGCATAGCGCATACAGAATGTACAGTAATGGCCCAGAATACATCGGACCAAAAACAATTGGTCAATCCAATCGATTCCCCAACAAGAATTGTACTAATCGGAATGCGTTCGTGGATTCCAAACGGCATCATCGGTTTCGCAGAACAGCCCGGAAAACATGACAGAGCTGACACCTATGCAGCCCGGGCACAGTTTCTTCGCCCTTTTATATCGGGAGTAGGAAAGCATTCAGAATAAAAAGTCGCCGGTATCCACTACCGTAGGAACAGTTAGTTGAATACTTCTGAGAACCGTGCAAGTGGAAAGAGCTTCTCCGAGTCTCCAACAAGGGCTGCGACTTAAATATACAGTATTATACCTGGCCAGATTTCTTACAATCCCTCGAAGACGAGTGATGAAATAAAAGCCAGTTTTCTATATGCAGCACAAATAGAAATCACCCAATTATGTTGATGTAACGTCTTTGATCCCCCTTCACGGAAAAAACGGAAACATTTACATTTGGTGCATAATCTATCAATGAACACAGGGCTGAAACTTCCGGGATAAATAAAAACGCATTTTTAACTTGACTGACATCTAGCGAGATGGCATACGAGGAACGTGTACTGCAAAACAGACAATCATCCATGAGACTTTTCGGCACTGAATTGGGCAGTCTTTGGAACGATTGTAAAGAAGTATTCGCAGACCGCAAGTAACGCTGATCGCCACTGATAAACCAGCAGCCAAGCAATGAACCGAAAGCAACAGAAGTGATCTTATCTGTTTTTCCTTGTCTGCTTGCAACAGGTCACATTTGGCCTTTAGTTTCACCCGATGAACTTGCAGCATTGCAAGAACAGCAAGCAGGAACAATGTCATGAGCTTGACACGTATTCTCGGAATGACGTTAAGATACACTAGGATCTACCTTTTACCTATCCGATTCATACATTTATAAGGCACCCTACACTTTCGGTAATTAATGGCTGATTAATATCTTGTTTCATTTTAGTTTTAAACAAATTTTAAAACTTTCAATCTCGACTCGACCAAAGTCATTCACTCTCAAAACGGGTTGAATATCCATTTCAGTAATACTAAGCCAATTTTCGCCGCCAAAACTCCCGAAAAGTTTGGACGTTTCCCTAGAAATAACCTAGAAAACGAGTAGAAATGAAAAACGACTTGTCCTACTTTATTTGTCCCAAACAGAGTCTGTAAGTACTTTTATGTCCCAGCCGTCAGCCGCAACATGGACAGTCACTGAAACATCAGAGAGGCTTACCATCAATTACATGAGAGCTTCACAAAAATATGCCTTTCGCTTTTGGTTCAATTTGTAAAGTGAGTGTCTTGTACCTATCCCACATACCGCAAAAATGAGGAAAAACAAAAACAGACAGTGAAAGATCAGAACTTGAATGCTATTAAAATGACCAACAAAAAGTTTGTAGTTTAACTGGTTGCTTCGGGATTTCAGTTATATTTACTCCATTTCGACGATTTCAGTAGCAAACCAAACTGGGAAGCACGTGTCTACATAAACTGTTTAAAGGGGATAAAAAATGAAAAGCAATTATTTAAAATCATGAATTTTATTGTCAAAATTCAATAAGCTGCAGGGGGTGAATATTGAATCTTATCAGGCATCACCAGCTACCAACGTAAAAAAAAATTGCATTAAAATAGAAACAGACTTACTCGGGTTAGGTATATTGTCCGCTTCTTCACTCGAATATTCATTAAGTAATAGGCAATACGGCTGTTGACATTTCCTGAAATCCAGAAAGAAACGATATCAACATTCTCCGGTAGTTCACGAACAAAAACAACTAAAACTTGAAAAACCAAACTTGGGTTTCCTCTGCAAATCGCCGAGGAAAAGGCAACGAGAAGTTCAGACCGAAATATTCAAGTGTACTCTGAAAAATTCCAGCGTGACTTGACAGCTTAAGCAAACATGAAATTGTTAGCACGTACACCATACCGGATGTGCAAAGTACAGACCTTGTAAATCCTATGGTTTCGAATAGATACGTCGCATGAGTAACGGTTTTTCTATTGCTTATTGTATGCACGATCAAATGCCATCTGTTAACTATGTAAGAGAAGGGCTTTCTTTTGACCATGATAAAGGGCTCGCCAAGCCGTGATTCGCTAACGGCTGTCCTTATATTCCCTTCGGTAAATTAGAATAGGTGTCTTGAAAATAAACTGTTTTCGATACCGACTAAAGTGTAAAGGATGTTGAAAAGTGTCTGCGACAACTAACTTTCATTTGCGATAATGAAACGACATTAGAAGAAAGCATGAGGAGTGGAAATCGTCGCGGAACTGAGAACAAAATAACCAATAAATGAATCGTCCAAACTCCCAGAAGGACTCTATGAAGTAAAACGCATTCCTAGAACTTTTCATATTATGACGGGCAAATGGCATTTAATTTTAGAGCTCACAAAAATAGCACCTTAACTTACCGTTAATGTGTGGCAACAATAGATAATAAGCTTCCCGAAAGCAAAAATCATGGTGTACCAAAGCGTAAAAAGGGATAGATGTCTCCTCCGTTGTTTGTCGGAAAATCCAATCTTCTTAAAAATCAGTGGAGAATACCAGTCAACTTTTTTCGAACCCGTAGGTCAAAGGTGCCTACTACTGGGCGTGTCCCAGGTTGCGGATAAGGAAACAGCCACCGCCCAGGTGGTTACTCGCGAATAAGGCAAACTCAAATTTACTAAATATGGGGACGCGGACAAGTAGCGGCAGTATCGAGGGTGTGGTGGGTTTTTGCCAGCCAAACGGCCTAACTAGAAGATACCACTAGAGCCCGCTGATAGCACTGTGACGTGGCGAGTGTGGCGAGTGTGGCTCGCCGACCAAACAAGGCCAAAACTTTTATCGTGTTGCGCTGACCCGACAAGTTTCCAAAATAGGGGTGTGAATCGATCAACCGGCCACCGGACCGTCCGGAATCCCTCTCCTGCGTTGTATAAAGCGCTTGGTTGAGCTGTCCTCGAATGGGGCGCCTCTAGGATGCTCCTTTGGAACCGATTCCTGTCGTTCTGAAAACTAAGGGCGGCTGTTGGCTTTGTGCTTAGATCACCAATTCCTCCTCGCTAGGACGAGCTTCAGATGCTCCAATCACCGGTACGCCACCTGGCGTCAGCCCTCTTCTGGTCAGCAGTGGACCCAAATCAACCACATCGTCATTAACTACATGTGGCGAGGCAGTCCACATAACTGTCAATCGTACTGTAGCGCGCCCCTCGACTCCGACCATGCGTTAGTATGCATTATGTTAACCATTTATCTTGCTGGGAGCTTAAAACGCACGTCTCAGCGTCGGTAAGATTATGGCAAGCTGTCCGATCCAACTAGCCTACCAGTCTATCCCAGCGCACTGGCTGAAAATCTGGGATTGTCCCCACCTGTAATCATCAATGAGCTCTGATCACTTATCTAGAATGCCTGGCGTTCTGCTGCCTTGGTGAGCTGTGGCCTGGATCGTCGCGTTGTGGCACCCCGGATTTTTGCTGAGTCTTTACGCCTTCTTAACGCACGCCAATCCATCCAGGCTGGTAGCCAGTTTAATGAAAAACGGCTCGTAACGAGACGTGAACTCACTGCAAGCTTTCGTAGGGATGGGAAAATCTGGTGGTCGTAACGAGCTTCGGAGATGGAACATGCGGCCGCCATGGAGAATTCCCTCAAAATGTTTCAATTCATCCGCGCTACGGGTGGGAAAGCACTAGATGTAAATGAAATGATTTGCAAAGCTTACGGCTGGTCTATCCACAACCAGCGGCGACGTTATATATATATATATATATATATATATATTCTTAGGCCCGCGAGGCGTAACGTCCTGTCTGAATACTCTAATGCATCTATTCCGTAGTCAAGTTCTGTTGCGCGGTCTCCTGGGGATTCAGCAGAACGAGTATATTACACAATTAGCAGAGTCGAATGCACTGAAACAAACACCAGACATCTAGAAAACCTGAAAGAACTAGATCAGTCAAACGAGTCAGGTGCATTAGCAAACAGCGAGGTGATAGATTTCTACTGACTATCTACGTTACCGGCTTTATGGGGGTTGAACTCAGTTGTATGGAAGCGACAGGCTCCCATAATTTCGTTGGCATTCAAAGAATGCTTCAACTGCGATTTCACTCTGGTGTCCAGTTCCTTATGTTTAGGTTTCAATCACCATCAGCGTAGTCCAGCGTTAAACAACAAGACAAACCCCGCTGTTCGCTGCCTTTTCCCCAGTTACGAATTTCTGTAGAAAGAGTGAATATGAAAGAGGAACAGGGAATGAACCTACAGGGGTGGAAAAAGAAAATTCATAGTAACCAACACACGAAATATAGTACGCATGCACTTCTTCAGTCATTCTAATTCTACAAAAAATGACAGCATGATCGCCACCCTTTATGGTTATTTGCCATGTCCTTCAGTGTCACCAGCCAGCTAGCTAGTTGAAGGATCTTTCAGTACCTACCTTCAATGTGATTGGCTAGGTAACGTTGGCCTTGATTGAAAATTTTGATATATGACCAGTCTTTATCCAAGTCGTCATCAATTGGGACATACTGTGCTTCATAATGCTGCATACGTTTCATGAAGTCTGTCATTGCTTCCTCTTTGTCCATGCCAACGTAATCCGGACTGTTTACCTTCACTTCCTGCAATTGCAAAGGAATTTACCAAACTGGATTCTTCTGTAAATCCATAGAGCAAGAGAACGAAACAGAACTATCTTCATAAATAAACGGCCTTCTAGATAAATGAAAACATTAGTGAATAAAATCATTCTAACAGCAAACGACTACTAGCTTGAATGTTATAACAACGAATGCAATGTATTTTGATCCATGAACTGGCTAAACAATACAAGCAAGGGAGGCTTAACTGGGCACAAGCACAACTGGACACTAATGCAGACGAGTCACCTAGATCTAAGATTCACTGAAACAGCATACACAATGAGACGAAGACATTCAGAAGTTTGAATCCAGTTTGAGATTCGATTACAGTTAATCGGACATTTGCTGCATTTCCTTTCGGAATTTTCGGACACTGTTGGCTGTCACTGAGGTCGCCATCTGAACAAAATTAACTCGGTAATTTTGATTAGCTTGGACGTAGGCCTTAAAAATGAAAGGACTGGGTTTAAACCCTGCGTCCGAACGTGAATACATACCATTGGCACGCTCCAATGAGGGTAAACCTCGAGTCAGACGCTTCCCGAGTGTAAGGTCGACGGTTGACTTGATGTCCATGCTTGAAAGATGTAGTTTGAAGGGCAATCAGTCAATCATAGAAACTAGAACTTCGAATGCATAGGACAAAAGGTCAAGCAAACTAGTTTAAAGTTCCAAGAGGATAAGTAAACCGGCCACTTGTCTAGATCAATGCAGTCACCCTTAATATGCAAAACCTTATGCAACTTCTCAAATATCAAAAAAACATTTCTACAACGAACAGAGTTTTAAAACAGAGTAGTCCATAAAAAACTGCACTAGGAAGCAATTACAATCACCTGAAATCAAGAATACGCAGTGCAAAGATTTAACTTCATGGACTATCTGGAAAGCGCTGGTACAATTTTAAAGGTGTCACCCCGACGTCATCTTACTAGCGTAAAGAAAGAAGGAGCCAAGATAACAAAATCAAACCGCAGGGAAGTAAGAAAAAAGAGTACAAAACCTGGTACCATCGCGTCCATAGTATTATTCATTACTGCCATTAATTGTGATCACATGGAAATCTGACTCAAAGCCGATGATGATCCTTAAGTTCCGCTATCGCTTAAACGTACTAGGCTTATTCAAAAGTCAACTACCGTGAAAAATGCACAATCACTACATGGATTAGGAAACACTCATTCGTATACATAACTCCTTAGCATCTACCAATTGTGGTTTGCATGAGTCACTTCTGGCTATCAAACGAATGAGTAAAGGAATCCGGCTTTCAATCGCTATACATAGGGATCGACGCATCTTACGATATCAAACACTAACAATCTGTGAGCTGATGAGCCCATCTATCAAAAAAGCCCAGCACCTATCGATAATATAACAAAAACATCAAAGGAAGAGAGGCTTTTGACGCATTTGCAACGCAGATGACTAGAGTGGCAGAAGAGATAGAAATCAAACGGCACAAGCCGCACGTCACAAGGAGACTGTACCTTGAGGCCGTGTGACGGCTTGCGTGCCTTCATGATCCATCGAGCAATACATGATGGCTTATCACAAGCCGAAGATTCAATCATACCTGGAGGTTCAATGGGTAGAGACCTAACGAAGTGGTCTCCTCGTCCTCCAGGTCGCGGGTTGATCTGGGTTAGCAGCTCAGTCGAAAAAACGAGTGGAAGAATAATTGATCCAAGTAGATGGGCGCCCACTCAGCCATGCCCCGCTGCCTTGCGGGCAGGTTCTTGTCAGAACCAAAGACTTTCATTGAGAACCCTAATCGTTTTTCTGCTTAGCGGCTGGATACCCTAGCAGCACCCGTCCATCAATCGTCATGATTTACACGCCTACAAGTAATTCCATTCTGCACCGGTTGTCGTGCAGGACAATCAGGAGCGCGCTGCCCACTGCATCGAACGAAGTAGGTAGTCATAAGTATGCTACTGCTCACAGTTCCCTATCTTTCATTCAACCCGTCTCTTGTCTCACACAAAATCTCTTTGCCCCTTCTGCCCACTCATAGTCTCCCCACAGATAACAAGACCGGAACCCGCAACAGTTCGTTGTCAAGTAGTGTAGTAGGTGGTTCTCAGTCTGTTAGCCCCATTTTCTCAAGCCTCGTCAGTTTCTGCATCTGGGTTCCTTCAATGTGCGCACTTTAATGCAGGCCGGCCAACAGGCGCGTTTGGCTCTGACAGTGAACTCACTTCCGATTGATGTCTGCTGCGTGAGTGAAACACGAATTCAGGATTCCAGTAGAGTAGTTCAAATGACTGCACCAAATGTCTCGTTAAGATATTTTCTTCGCAATCCAATAAACGGAGCAGCTCAAGCTGTGGGTCGACGCGGTGCAGGAACAGACTGGAGTGACAAAGCCGAAGCAGCCCTCATAGACTGCATTCAGATTAACAGTCGCTGTGTGCCGTGAGGCTGCATGGGTCAGTCGGCGTCCGGAAGGATAGCAGTATAAACGCAGTTCATTTGTTATATCGGCATACGCCCCAACAGACTGCAGCACTGGCATGCATGCATCCTCGCATCACCCTTGTTTGGAAGAGCAAAGGATTTGACATTGTAATGGTAGCAGGTGATTTTAATGTACAAGTTGGAAAATTTAGTGTATCGAAAGGCTGTTTAGGTGGGCGGTGTGCTCCGCATACTCAGCCAACAGATGACGGGGAACAAATTCTCCAGTTCTATGCGGACAATAACCTATTCCTGTCTAGTATGAATTTCCGAAACAGTTCCCGTCGCACAACGATATGGCGCTCTAACTCGACAGGTAGTCTGAATAAGGTCGGCCATGTCGCAGTAAGCTACCGTTGGTGCGATTCTGTGCAGAAATGTAGCTCGTACTGGTCCACGCACGTCGAATCGGACCATGCGTTAGTTTTAATGCGATTTTTGCTTCAGCTCAACGGCCGTTGACGCAGGCCACAAGCCCGATTGGCCATCGAACGTCTGTCTGATTCGGCTGTTCGCAACAGTTATGAGCAGAAACTACCCGATGAACTAAGAACTCCGACGAGTGGCAATGTAGATGAACAGTGGGATCAAATCAAGCAGGCAGTGTATTTGGTATCAGATTTCGCCCGTGGTCCTAGGTCTAGCATTCATCAAAGACGCTTGATCTTGCAAGGATCGTTGAGTCTAATGGAGCGAAACGTCAGCTCCCTAACTGCAGGGTGAGTAAGATGCGTTGACAGTTGCAGCATCAGCTGACGATAAGCTTTAAGAATGACCGTGAGAACCGGTGGGCTAAGGTAGCCGAAGAGATGGAAGTAGCGGCCGCGTCAGGTAACAGTCAAAGACTGTTTAAGCTTATACATGACACCGGCGGTTGGCGAACTTCGGTTAGTAAAGTCGTGTGCGATAGGAATGGAGAACTTACTTATGATAGACAACCAACAGTAAACCGTTGAGCTGAGTACTTCAAGGATCAGTTTAGCTGGCCACACGCTAACGTATTTAGGCTGACGACTGTGATTGCGAATCCTTGGGAGGTGTCTCTTGACCCCTCAACGGAATTGGATGTAGAGTCGAATATTCGATTTCTGAAACGGGGAAAAGCAGCCGCTCCCGACGAACTTCCCCCAGCTCTTTTCAAATTGGGTAGAGAAAGCCTGATGAAATCACTTACCGCCTTGCTTCGTGAGTTTGGAACAAGGAGCGTATTCCGTTACCATGGGGTGAGTGACTGTTTGCACTTATCCATCTTCAAGAAGGACACACGTAGTGACTGTAGCAATCATCGTGGGATTAGTTTAATTCAGATAGTTACTAAGGTGTTAGCTTCGATAATGTTTTACCGTTTACACCAATTCGTGAGAGTAACATTCGCGAGCAGCAGGCCGGATTTTGTCCAGGTCGAGGCTGCATCGACCAGATATTCACTCTTCGGCAGTTACTGGAAACGCGCCACAAATACCGCAACCCAACAACCGCATTCTTTCTCGATTTGAAAGGCGCCTTCGACTCAATGGGTCAAACAGCACTATTCAGCGCTCTCCACCGGAAGAGTAAGCCAGCAAAGTTTGTAAACTGGTTGGGGACTTTGTACTTGGATACCTGTAGTCGCGTGAGGTTATGCGGTGAACTATCAAGTTCATTCGAAACGACTAGCAGCGTTCGACGAAGGTGTCTCAACTCTCCATTGTTGTTCAACTTCACCATGAACGAGGTGATGGAAGTTGCTTCAGGAGGTCTTCAGAATGTAGGAGTCAAACTGGGAAATAGAGGGAAGCTGTGTGACCTAGATTACGCAGATGACGTCGTGTGCTTGTTCGAATCCGCGGACCACATACAACGCGCACTAGATAGACTATCGAGGTCGGTTGCTCGGTTTGGCATGTGCTTCGCACCTTCAAAGTGCAAAGCACTGTTGCAAGGCTAGACGACTGTAGTGCCGAATTTGATACTGGATGGAGAGGAACTAACGATTGTGGACCGTTTCACTTACCTTGGTATCTGCGTGTCGAAGGATGGGTAGCTCAGCAGTAGAGACGAACATAGGTTTATCGAACGCTCGAGCAGCTGACGCTGGGCTGAGGCACTTGCGGCGTCCGTCTCATATTTCAGTGAAGTTGAAAGGCCGTATGTGCTGTGCCGCAGTGCGCTCAGTTCTGTTGTACGGTTGCGAGACATGAAGTATGCGTGTGGGAGATGTTCGTCGATTAGAGGTTTTCGACCATCGATGTCTATGTAGTATGGCTACGGTAGGATGCATTGACTGGGTGAACAATGTGGAGGTCAGAAATCTAACACTGGGGGCGGGCTTTCAGAATACTTTATTCTAGCGTATGGTGAACACTCGTCTACCATACCGTGCCCTATTTTGGGTTCCTTCCACGGGTTGGAAGAACGGAAGTCACTTGGAGATTAGTAGATGATTTGGCAACGTGGAATGAGAAAATGCATAGGGAACTTAGGCAAAGTAGTTGTCTCACGTCTTCGTGGTTGGGGTCCGAAAGATCCGTCAACTAGGTGGCTGGAGACTCCGAAGGATATGGTTGTGAACCGTGGACAGTGGCAATTGTGTTGTCATTTTCTATTGGATCAGGACGATTGAAAAATGCGCATTTGTACAGTTAGACCGTGTTCTGTGTTGGTTACAGCATGATTCTGACCTTTTCCCGACTGTGGGGGTCCACTCAATGCACTTTTTGGACATTGACTTTTTTATAGACATGCAACCTTGGGTAAAATACAGTGGACACTGAGGTTTGGCTTGATATATAACGCTGAACGGTGATGATTGTAATGATGATGGTAATGATGATGACGATGATAGCACAATCTTCCAATGAGCGGATAGAGAGCTGTAACACTGTTTACCATGGTTAAACAACTGTCTACGATTCTATTTCTGTTTGTTCGCACATAAAACACTGAAATTTATTGTTTGTAGTGTTTACCGGATGGAGACGCAACCATACTGTCCTGGACGAGACGCACAATATCTCACCCGATTATCCAAAACTAACTTAGGTTTCATCAATCTTATTTCATTTCACTATTCACATGACCTGGACTGATAGTGACCATCTGCAACAATTCGCAAATAGACTCACCAGAACGTTTTCTTCAATCACTTTAGGATCATTGCATATAGACTCAACAAAAAGAACATCTAACTGCCGAGATTTGCATCTTTCCATAATCCAAAGGCGACGTTCCCGAGTAGTGTTTGTAGCGTCAAAAACGCCGATATCGCCTTGATCAGTGGCTAGCCAGGAAATCATGTCTTCAAGAGCTTCTTCAGCTATTTTACTACAAGACAAAATCCAGTCGAAAATTACGAATTCCTGAAACTGTCATTCAAAATTCATTTTGTGTAAAAAGATGAACCCCGATAAACATCAATGGTAACAATCATTGACTTATCCACAGAAATGAGACTACATTGTCAATTCTGTGAACGTCCGTCACAGCGAATGGTGAAGTGGTTTGTGCGTTCGGCACCTCCAGAGATTAGACGTTCGACTCCCACTGCGTTTGTGGTTTTAGCTCAGTAGGCCACCTGGTTTGTTGTTACTTTTAACCTTTCTTTTCAAACTAAGGAGTAAAGATTGATCTAGTATTGTAATGGCAAAGATCTGCCCCGGTGGAAGCCTAACACAGAAAGAGCGATTAAATCAGGTAGGTTGAGTTCGTTACAACGGTCAGAAGTCCCATAGCGCCTCGGCTACATTGGCCAAGATTAGGAATAGTCCAAACGATGCAAAGGGATGCTAAGTTTGAGTATGAAAAGAAATTAACTCAGGATGCGAAGATAAATCCCAAGAGTACTATGCATATGCAGGCCACGCGTAAATGTGTAGCGACCTTGGGGGGATGACGGTACGGATAAGGACAGGGACGGAACTTTCTCTTCATTCTCTAAGGGCGTATACCGCCAGGGGCAACCTGATGTTTCCGAGGTCTTTCAATGGGCACTTCAACCGGATAGATTGAATGTTAGCGAAAACGAAGTGCTACATCTTTTAGAAGCACTAAACAAGCACAAATCGGTAGAACCAGACGGAATCTACTCAGCAATTGTTTAACCTACAGTGGATGTGCTACACAAACCTGTAACGGAGCTCTACAGAGATTCCCTTAGGATGCAAGAAATTCCGGCTGATACGGATTGCATAGAGAAAGTCCAAAGCCTAGTAGCGAGTACGATGGTTGGGGAGCGAGGAAAGGGATGCACAGAGATTTCAGGGACTGGGCTTGTACTCGGTGGGCCGTAGCTGGAACAGAGGGGATAATACAAACCCTTGAGATTACGAAGGGCCCAACAGGCACGAAGGCCGGCGACTTTTTTTGAGTTTGAACCCATATGTGGCAGGAGGGAACATAGCTTGAAGCTAAAGAGGAGCCACTGTAGTATAGAACTGAGAGCCCGATTTTGCACGAACCAAGCTGTGCCGCTCTGAAATAAATTGCCCGAGTGTTGTCCGCTGCAATTCAGTGGAAGATTTCGAACGGCCTCTAGGCCTATGCTGTAGTAGGGTATTTCCGGATTTGGGAAAATGAATGGGGTCGAGACACATTCCCTTCTCTCCACCTTGCATGAGTATAATATATTCATGCATATACGCATGGACACGACATCTCTCCAAAAACTTCCCCTTTCAGAAAACAAAGAACTTCAAAGCTTGCGCAGCGCCTGAAGCCAAGGAAACGATCTGGACGCTCGTTTGACCGGTGCGGTCACTTCTGCCCTGCGCAAACTGAACTGAATTCAAACCCCGTGAAACGTCATGTAGACGCAAATGATGAATCCGCGTGTTTGCAACTACAGTGAGACCATAAGATTAAAAAGCAATGGGCCTTGATTAGATCCAAATGAGGATAGTCTGACGATGTTATATCAACAATAATATCATGGGCCTTATGTTCCCATATGAACTCAAAACTTCTTTCTCCCGTGATAATGTATTCATTTGAACCCAAACGCATTTCATGGGAGGTATCTCTGGCAGCGTGCCATTTGACTCGTGCACCTTCGATAAACTGATTACCTTACTGAGCAAGACCTGCATAGTTCGTGTTTTCGCACTAGCCTTACGTGAAGCTAAACTCCATAGATTGTTCAGCCACGTCATTAAATGTTATAAAATCCAATTCAGTAGAGACAAATATACCACAGGTTGGGCTTACCGGCGACTCTGTTTGGCATCTTCATTATCATCACAGAAATACTCATGTCCCTGTTGGGCTTGAAAATGCCGTCGTCTATAAACTCCAACATTAAAAACTATGAACCAAACAAATTAGACAAGTGAAAATATACCTCGCGTCGTTATTCCAACCCAGTTCAAGTACCTTGTCAATTTAGTAGCAATATATGATTTCCCACGAGCAGGAAGTCCAACCAGAACGACGACTGTTTTCCCCTCTTTCCGATAGCTCCCCAAGAGAGCAATCGCGCAATTTGATAACGGGGAATAATTGAGAGAGATACGCCTGTCCCTGGACATGGCTTAAAACACAGCAAATTACGAACAAGTACCAAGGTCATACCAAGCGCGACGACCGCATCCACTCTCCAATGTGGTCACGTAAAACGAACAATGATTTCATGTACCAGTTAGATTTAAGAACTTTGCAAAGGGATGCTCGAGCAGCTGGTTCCTTGTACCGTGAACCCCTCTCATCTGATGGCTGTTCAACAAAAAGAAGATAAGGTCCCCTTCACACAGTGGAGTAGAATAAAGAAACATTGTGTACCCCTCTGGCTCCCGTTAACAAAAGTTCTTAATTAAAATTTTATCCCGCATCCTTCCCGACCATGTTACTCAGAATCTACGACAATTTTACATTATTCACGTGGTTCTCTAAGAACGTGGAAAAATATACGTTGCTTCAATTTGAAATGACTCGCCGATCTCTAATCGATTCGACTCATTTCAGTTCGGTCTCCCTGAGCTTCCCTTGCACAGACGTTGCCAGTTACCACTCAGAAATCCGGAATATTTTGTGTAGCAAGCACCAGAATCGACACCCATCATTGCAACTGAATCTATTACCCGCCATTTTGCGGAGTTTCGGTTGAGGTTCCTGTATTCCCAAAAATGTCGCCGATCGACCTCTTACCTCAGGGGGGAATCATAATCACGATGCCACTGTTCCGTACCAAGTTGTCAGTAAGCACAATATGACAACTACGTAAACTGGCATGTGCAAACCAAATATACTGAACTGCCAAAGTAAGTGGTTTGTCCGTAGTTGCATATCTTCCCACTTAACATCAAACAACTTCTCATCCGATCACGCAGGCTGTGAATACGCCCACTCATGCGTTACTCTACTTCAGGGGAACACCACTCCATCACTGAGAAAACCCGCTCTTGTGCTCAGCTTCTCCCTTTATCACTGCCCTCTCCAGCTTCCCGTTCTGCGTGTTATTCACTTTCCTATTCTGAGTTTAAATCCCTTGGACATTCAAATTTTTAAATAACTCACGCAATTTCCTGGTAACCTCTCTCCTAATGAGGCAATCCTCGGTGCCGGTATTCATTTCTTATAAGTCCCAATCTGGTGACTCTCATCCATGAGGGTGTCTAGCCCTGCAATTCCTCCAGACAAGCAGTATTAGCTTACACAACTGGAGCCCAAGCCTGCAGGACATATTCGACGTGTTCTCTAACGACAACCTCAAGCATATGCGCAAACGCATCAGCCTTCCTACTCGAAATGGCTAACTTTCGTATAAAAATTTATTTTCTAGCCTTGAATGCTGTCATTTTCCGCTGTCCATATCACCTAATGTCTGTCCTCACTGTTGCCCCAAGGTCATTTGCTTTTTTGGCTGCTTAGGCCGTGAATGTCCTAGTCTCTGCGTTGCGGATGTTCCCCATTCATCGAATTTTGTTTTCAGTAGGGAGTAAAAACGGATAGCGACATCGTTTCCGTCCCTTGCGCCCACGACTTTCAAACATTCCGCAGACGGAAAACAGTCGTTCATGGACCACCGGCCAGATCCTTTATGCTGAAAAATAACAGAGCATATCCTGAAACCGACTGCTGTGACGCACCACTAGTGGTTTAGGATGCCATGGATTACTGTTTATCCATCAAATGCATGAATTATTTTTGCCCAAGAAACCTACTTACCCACCTATAACGAAAGCTTACGTTTCCGAAGGCACCACTTTTATTGACCCAGCCAAAAGCCCTGCAGGATTCTAGATATTCAGTCAAGCATGATTTTTCATTCATCACATGTGGCTTCGCCGGGAAGCTTAAAACCCGAGACACTTTCTTCGAGAAATCGTGTTGTTCTTATGGTGATTGCACAAGTACTCTACTACCAGCTTTTTGGGCATGTTGGCACAATTTACATGAGGCTTTCTTGTCGTTTGCCGAATACAGGCACTCTTGAACCACCTTTGTCTATGGCTACCCCCGCTTCCCCCTTATCCAAAAGGGTGATCACCATTTTAACGTAATACGAAGCGGACAGCGGGCTTATTTCGAAATGACTTTCGGCAGTCCTCCACCGACGGCAGTGTATATCCCATCTGGTTCCGATGAATTCACCGCACCCAGTGGTCTTAATGGTTCCACCGCCACCCACCACTTCATTAGGATTTCACGGTCCGTGATGCTCCTGTGGCAGCCGAAGGCTTCGCATTTTGTTTCACGTCACTCCCAGATATGCTCTCGAAGTGAAACCTGAAGAGATCTGCCTTGCTGTCTCCATTCCTGCCCTTTGCCTATCCCGCCGTTGATTCCCCTCGTTGTTTAAATTCGCCAGTGTCGTTTTTTGTTTGGGTTCTACTTGGGTGATTAGGAAAAGGCTTAAAGCATGAACTGGTACCAGTGAGACAACAACAGATCAGTCAGATGAAGCTGAAAATAGAGGCTCGCGAGAGGAAACGTTTTAAATGAGAGAAGAGCGTAGGGCAGTTTACACATGTGAATTGGAAATTAAGGGTTTATATCGATGGGAGTGGAACACAGAATATGATTCTTCCAGGGACACCTAACGTCTGTTTATGCTGACTGTGAACTAATCTGCGGTGGACTAATTCCTCAGGTATCTTATTCCGCATGCTGATGACTACCTGAGAACAAAGCTGCACTCACTCCTTATTTACCCGGGTTTCTTCCGCTAAACGCTGTCCTTCAGCGCTTGACGTTTGTCCAACACAAAACAAGGAGTTTATCTTTTCTGATGAGGCCTTTTGGCAGACTGCCTTTTATCAGGTCCATCCGGGTTCGCCGCCACCTAAGAGTGGGTTGATTTCACCCTTTTCGAGAGGCTGTACTTCGTTTTTGATGTAGATTTTGAAAAGACTTCATGTTCCTGCTTCATGCATTTCGAACTTTTTGACTGCGGTACACCGTTCCTCGCTGTGAGTTGTTCTCGCTGTTTTCTTTTGCAATTTAGAGTGTTATTAGAGTGTTATTGTAGTACTTTTGGCATAATTAGAACCGTTTTCCTCGTCGAAATATTTCCTAAATTTTTCGACCATTAACCTCTAACCTCATTCCTCGCTGACCTTTTTATCTATATTTGCCTCAAGCCTGCACTGCCACATATTCATCTCCCGCCTGGACCTATACTAAAGGTCTTTATGCTGCTAACCATATATTCTACCCGTCCATCGATCTACTGTTAGGAGCAATTTTGCCAATCAGCCTGTCTATTTACCTTCTCACCTTTACGCTCCCGCAATTCTTGACACCTTCCGGTTGTCTGTTACCAAACGTTTATAGCCTCTCACAGCCATTTTAGACGTCCCTGAATTTATACAACACGTAGGATGCCTTCACCAGCCGAACCAAAGTGACGTCAGCGCCGCACCGTAATTATAAGAAAATCCTTAATACCCCTGATTCCCACTAAAACATGCTCAGTCCCGCTTATTGACATATTTAGTAATTCTGGTCCCATAACCCTTGATGTCTTGAAAAGACTAAAGGACCTAGAAATCGAAGTACAACAGATGGGGGACCTGTCATTGGGATTGTCCCCATTAGTCAGCCTAACTGACCTTCCCGATGACAACAATGCCAGCAATTTGGCTGCCACAGGACGCTTTTTTGACTCCGTAACTAAGGAAGCTCACAAACGTATTGCGAAAGCAAAGAATGCCGTTGTCTTTAATGTAGTCGACCGCCTCCCACTGCCACTGGTCCAGTCTACCATTCTCAACGCTTGTAGCATGACTCACCACTCCTGGCTGTGTTCTAGGCTCCGGAAAAAATCCCCCAAGAATAACTGCCCAATTTTATTTCAATTTCGTGATGAACTTTCTGCTAAGGAGTTTATAGCAAACAAGGCGATCATTGCTAACTACACGCTTTATAAAAATATCAAGATCTTTACGGACAAAACTCCGTTCCAGAGAGATATATTACGGTCACTAAAGTTTACCGCGGCTTTTCAAGATGGTAGGACTTCGGTTGTATCGGGCGCTTCCCCTCTGACCAGTGCGCTGCCAGTTCAGGTTCCTCCTAATGGGCCAAATCCAGAGCCTACTACCAAGGTTTCAACTAACCTACCTTCTCCCTGTGACAGTCTCCATCGCCCAACATCTCCGGCTATCCCGTGCCCGGTGGCCACTACCGGAACCAAAATACAAAACCCATCGAAAACTATAACTTCAGACAATTTGCAAAATCGACCTCTCCCGTACTTACGCCGCTCAATTTGTTGTCCAATCTATTCACCCCACAAATCTGTTACTAGTTTATCTGAGAATAAATCTAATGATGGCAGTGGCACCCCACATTCGCGTATACCTGATGCAAAAGTTGTAATCTCTGGACTTCTCCGTTGGTCGCAACCAATACCGATAGATCTGGATGAAATTCGGTCCACTTCGCTAGCCCAACCTCTCTGCAAGCTTGCTCATCCGAATCTACTAACTCTGGTACCCCAAGCTGGAAACGCTGACGGTATAACTGCGCAAATGATTGCCGTCTCACCGATGTCTTTTCAGGCTAGTACCAACCGCCTGGCACACACTCCATCCTTGATACGAATTCAAGCACTTCCTTGTCCTCCTGTCAAACAACAGCACAACACCCAGCCTAAATCCGTTGAATCCCGCAGGACGCGCGTACCACTCAACCATTCAATTAACCACACAATCCCGCACTTCGTTAGCCATTTTGCTAATCCAGCAGGCCAACTTGTCTGCACACCCCGACTGCCTGGCATTTTTGGCACACTCCACTCAAGCAAGCAATCCTGGCATGAGCTCTGCCAAATCGGAAGGCCCACAAACTCATGAAGGCCAACTAACCGCCGCTCACAATCACGAGATGATCGGCACACTGCACTCATGCCCCCACTGTCCTTCGTTAACACAGTTGCCACTTTCCAGCATGATATTAATGCCTCTCCATCTATAGGGTCTGTCGCTTATCCTCCCTGCTTTCACCCACTTACCAGTCAACCCTATTCAGATGCACTCCCGCCACTCCAATGCCCTTTTCCTACTCCAGTACACGGAAATCCTCACCCCAACTTCCAGTATCCTTCTAATTGTGCACGATTTACCCTTGGATCGCCGAGACTGCCTGGTGAAGGTTGAATAGCTATTTCTCCTTTTGATCCACAACCTGTCATTAGATCCCTTTCAAAACCCACTGTTGTCCAGTGCTTACCCCAATTGCCTCAGCTAGATAGCGCTGCTCTCCTGACTCCCGCGAATTCCAAAAGTAGCGCTTATCCTCAAAAATTCATGCTCATACCTGCTAACCGGCTTTTACTCCGGCATTTTCCAAAGCCCACTCCCCACTAACCTCCTAGATTGTCAGTCCAGCCGTGACAAGGTAACAATTCGGCCACCTAACACTATACCACCCCCACTGATACCACATCACCTACAATGGCATCCTCTAACAACCGGCTCAACTCCCAAGTTTCTTCTATCACCTTGGTCTTCAGCCCACAAATCCATTAACAAAGACAGTCCTTCGCCGGCCAGTATACCTAACTCTACTGAATTTACTCCCTTATCACAGCTATGCACTATCCGAACCTCTAATGTATCCCTTGATTATTCCACCCCCGCCGAAACCACCTCTTGGATATCGCGTGGGCTTAAATGTTCCAGTGAATTTTCCCTACTCCTCTTGAACTCCCGATCACTGACTCAAAAAGTAAAAGGGAGCTGAGACTGTTAGCAGCTAAAAACTCTTACGATATTATTTTGGTAACAGAGACTTGGCTAGCAGACCACAATTCCATTCCGTCTTTTTCACTGGCGTGTTATACGCCCCTCCAAACAAATAAATCAAATTGAAGAGGAGGTGGTTGCCTAGCCTATGTGTAGCAGCCACACAAAAATTCCGTTCTCCATTACCCACTTCTTGATTCTATTCCTGACACCATTGGGCTTCTGGTACAATTACCCGAGCCCCCAGTCCACATAGGATGTATATACCGACCACCAAACTTGAATAGTTCTGATATTTCTCGTCAAACCCAAGCTTTCATTTATCATTCTGGCCTCCCCTCCACCCGCAAGATAATTACAGGTGACTTCAATGCCCCTAAAATTTGTTGGTCCTCTTTATTCGCTCCACCTGCCCTACTCCACTTTGGTTCTGAAACGCAAGCTGAAGGATGGCCTCAGCATATGACTATGCCCACAAGGTTTCATGATACCTTGGACTTAGTTTTCACGCCTAGCACTCCTAATGTTAAGGTTTCATTGCAAAAACCTTTCCCTGGGAGTGACCACAAGATGGTCACGTGTAGCTTCCCTCTCCGCAACAAACCTTCCTCACCCATGTGTACCCACCATACTGTCTCTTCCTGTATGTCGAGTCGTTGGGACGAGATCTCTGACACTGCCAACCCTCGATTGGTCCAGCTTCTTTCTATCGCCTGACCCGCAGAGAGTGGCAGACTACCTTCACGCAAAAATTCTATTTACTATTATTCGTCTGTCCACTCCGACCACTCAACATAAACCCAAGAGGCCTAGTGAGGTTTGTCGGCTCCAGACAAAACTTTTGAAGGCCCAAAAAATCTACAGCAAAACGGGAGACTCCCGCTTTTAGTACAAGTTAATCGCTTGCAACAAGAATTTCTTATGGATTCCTAACTAAGGTTAAAAAGGCAGGAGATTCTAGCTCTTGGGTCGCCAAAAGCAGTTCGGAAGACTTCCCACGTTTTCAAAGCTCGCTCTCAGCCCACGTCGTCAACTATTCCGAACTTCATCATATTTAACAGCTTACGCATCGAGTCCCCTGTAGACAGCGCAGAAGCATTCATTACATATTTCTCTTCCATTCTCATTAATGAGAATCGGACACACTCTGAAATGTACCCAATGTTGTCTTCGGTTAGACTATCCTCCATCTTATGCGACATTGCTGGCATCATCACAGTGGTGAAATATGCCACGCCATCCCACAGGCCTGGCCATGATAGCATCCCACCAGTCTTATTTCGCACCGCTGGTCCAAATCTTCCACTGTTCCTTCTAAATCTACTCTCGCTCTTCATGTCCGGTGCTACTTTTCCGTCACAATGGAAAGCATCCATTATTGTTCCACGTCACAAAATGAGTTCCAGCAATGGACCTGAAAACTTTCGCCCCATTAATCACACTCCAGTTCTATCCAGGCCTATGGAAAAGATTGTTAAAGAACAACTGGTTAAGTTCCTTACTACGTACAACCTTATCAACCCTTCCCAACACGGTTTCCTGAGGGGCCGATCCTGTCTTACCTATCATTTTTATTTCTTTAACTTGGTTACCCAAAGTGCCGATTCCCACCGGTCGATGCACATAACCATTCTGGACAAGTCGGAAGCGTTTGACCGCGTTTTCCACTCCCGACTTATGGCCAAAATTAGGACTTTTGTAATAAGAAATTCCCTCCTCGCTTGGCTGTCCTCCTACCTTTCCGATGGCTTTTAGTTAATTAATAATAACGGTTGTTTTTTCCAGCCCTTTGCAATCACCATTGGGGTCATTCAGGGGAGCGCTCTTGGTCCTTTCTTATTCCTGCTATACATTATTGATATCTTTAAAGTTATCCGTCATGGCACACCATTCCTGTTTGCCGATGACATTAAAATAGTCTACTCCTTTGAGGCTAATTCATTTAGCTCCACTGTTGCATTTATCAATGAAGACCTGGAGTCTCTCGATAACTGGTGTTCCAAGTGGCTTATAAAGTTCTCTGCTGACAAAAGCTCTCTGATAACATACGCATGCCATGCTCCTCCGGGCGCCCTCTCTATAAATGGCATGCCAATTCTTGTATCACGCAGTTAAGGACCTAGGGTTACAATAATCCTGCTCTTTCAACTTCCACGAGCAAGCCCACCACCAGACAGCTGTAACTAGGAGAAACGCCACAATAATCTTATGGGCATTCCGCACTCAAAACTGCAAAATTATCATCTTTAGGTCCCAGGCTAGGCCCCAAATCGAGTACTGCCCGATTATCTTCACGCATATGTGTAAACTCGGTCGAATTGCGATCGAGAATGCGCAGCGGGCGTTCATTAGAAATCACATCGGTCCTTCATCTAGCCTAAGTTACAGGGCCAAATTCGAGCTGCTTGGGCTTGAACCATTAGGGCTTCGCGAGTTAAATTAAACCCTGCATTCATCTTTGATCTTTGCCACAATAACGACAACACCACTACAAACGTCACACGCGAAGCTGGTAGTCCCCCATTTCCACTTCGTAGGATATACTGCCCGTTAGGAATACCCCTGACTCAGTTATCGATCAGGGCAAAATTCTTCAAAGTTAATTACTCTAAACTCCCTGCAATCGTGCCCAAATTTAGCTTTGTTCAAAGGCCAGCTCGCAAAGTTACTGTATGTCCCGCTCCCAATCAACCTGACACGAGATAACGTTGAACTAAACGAGGCTTACGAACATGGTTTAGAATTGTAGCTCATGTTCGAGTCTTTGCTGATATCATCATCTGGGATTCGGCTTCACTTCTTACTTCCGCATCTTCTCACACGTCCCTGATAATGCACTTTTTGACCTCCCTTTTATTGGTGTACCCTCTTCACCAGTGGCCTGAGTAACTAACTCTTGAGCTTCTTTTAATGTGGGCTGACGAAAATGTCAGCGTAATTCTTGAGGGATCTATGCACTCACCACATCCAGTAAATTCAAACACCATCATCCTGTGTGCTCCTACCTCCTCATTTCATCTTTTCCTCTTTGCTGGTTCGGCAAATCTAAAAAGGTCGTTCTTAGCAGCCCCAAACCTTCAACTACCCTCTAACACTGCTACCATAGCTCACCCTAGTTACCACATTTTACGGAATAGATGCACTATGTTGCAGGTATTTCTCCGCAATGCAATAATCCCTGTAACCCCAAGATGGCACCCAAGCTAGATAAATTCTCTCTTGCGTTTCAGATCTGGCATCCGCAGCAGACGCACTGCTAACGCTTTCGTCCTCGTAATGGCGATTCCAAATCTGCTACACTATCAGTCCCGTTAAGAACCTGTTAGCTAGAACTGGCGCTCGAGTTCTGGCCTGGTCAACGGAAACTACGCGGATTTTCGCACTGGATATCTCAAATCGCATCTTTGCGATCGAGCAAAACCGCGATTGATGCTGTCTCCGGAACGGCTTGCGCACCTCATATTACCCACCCGTACTGCTGACAAAGATCGAAAGATGCGACAAAGTAAATGACAGCATAGAGGACATTCTTGGCTAGTGTGTTTAAGTAGTGTCCGTACACAATTTCTCTTAACGGATGCGCCTCCCAGCACAGCTTACCGCCATCCGTATGTAAATATAATCACTATCCTTGAAGTTCCCCATCTGAAGCTTCACAATTTTTCCTCCAGATAGTTTGAGACTGTCTTCCCCCAATCTCAGAATTCTTTGCCATTTGCTCTCAACTACGTTTCTCATCCAATTTGCATTACGTTCCGCCTGGTTTTCATCACTTCCATCCAATAACCGCATTAGCACTGCTTGTCGTCTCTTCAGCTTCACGTTTCCGTCTATTACGTAATGCTCCCGACGTTCGGTTTCTATAGCCCTATATCAATATCCACCGTTGGGCTCCGTCCATGTTGTGCGTCAGCAATGAGCACATTTAGTGCACTTAAACATGAAATAACTCGTAGTCCGCTGCTTGCAAACAGTCCCAGGCAACTCTTCTTGGTCTTCAAATTAAGTTTTCTATTTTTTCGGTTTTCGGTCGCATACTTGGACTTTCCCCATTGCTTTGCATTATCTCATTTCACCTTCCAGTGAGCTTCTGCAATAACTCAATATTGCTCCCACCCGTTTATCCAACTCGATTTCTATCACCTACATTTCCTGTGCATCATCCTTGTAAAACTTTGATTTTGCCTTGTGCATGCCTCTCGCGAATCTAGAAATATACAATATTATTATTATTGCTAAATAAATCAACAGAGGTAAGCTAAGCTATGCCATAATTCAATGTTTACTTATACTCTCAACACAGCAGCCTCCATGAATCTCCATTTACAGTTCTATTCTCTGTATTAAGGCAGCAGCTCAGAGCATGCTGTCCATGACAACTGTCAAAAAATCTCCAGTAATACTCCGGAGTAGTTGCCATCTGTTTTCAGCTAAATTTCTTTGCGTCATAATGGCGACCGGATCCCAGTACTATTCCGGTCACCCTACCAAATAGGTTCTTCATAGTTTACCAACCTTGGGAGGGATGATGTCTCTATTTCTTTATCGTGTATCAACCATCTCAACCCCAAGCTGGCACCTAAGTCAGACTACGTCTCTCGCCCTTGGGTTTCAGATCCCGAACCCAGGCTATACGCACTGTAACCAGTTACGTCCACATAAATTGCATCGCCGGATCCCCTAAATTTTCGCTCCTGCCAGGACGCTGCTAGCCAGACCTGGCGCTCGATTACTGGAACGTTCAATCCAAACCTCATCGTTGATCCCGTTTGATAATCACACCCCGGTGGATCTTAAAGATTATTCGAAAACAGTTACTATTGCCGCTGGAATGCCTTGTGCGCCCCCTCAGATTCCCTACACGTGAGATGAAAAACTGCGACAACAAAAATTACGACTTAGAGTATATCACTGACGGTGTATTTATAATCTTTTTTCTTCTTACAAGTGTTTCCCTCTCTGCACCGCCCAGTCTAGTCTGCCGCAAGCGGTATGATGATGAAATCGTCAGGCTTGAGAAATCCAACTTTTCTATCTGCAAAAGGTTTCACATAATCCTGTTCTCGAGACTGTTCAGCAGATGTATTAGTTTTTTCCGCCTTCTTCAGCATTTAATCGGCACTTTACTGCTGTTAAATGCGATTTCCTTATTCACGTCGCATAACTTTTCTCCTGGTTTTGACTAATTTTTATCTAATTAACATATCCCCACTGATCTTGGTCTCTCCAGCTAAACTTTTCTGTTCATCACGTAACGATCTTGACGTTTACGTCTCCGGCCATATCTCGACATCGGCCATCGAGCCCCTCTCAAATGCTGCACCAGCGATACGCACCTTTACTGCACTTAAACACAAGATGACTTGAATTGCGTTGCTCAAGAGCAGTTCTAGAATAACCTGTACATTCTTGCAAAACAGTTTGTGCAGGTCTGACTTTTGTCTCGCATTCTTGTGCACTGCGTATTGCTTTGCAGAGTCTGGTCGCGCCTCCAGAGTAATCCATGGGAACATATGTCTCCAAAACCTTTCCGAATTAGAGGAATGGGATGTGTGTTTAGAAATCGATGGTTGACTCAAAAGCACGCTTTACCGAGGAAGGGGTCTTGGTCAGATGAAATAGTTGGGCGACACTAAGGAAAGTATTTAAGGCAGCCTTAAAACTGGAGTGGCCTTGTATAATGAGAGGCTTGTTCCGAAGCTTGGCATAAACAACAAGAATAAATGCAACCTTAAAGAGGATTTAGAGATTTCTTTATGGATGGTTAGAGACCTGTGACGGAGAGAGTGGTGGCCAGCAGATGAGAAAATGGGTGGGTTGGTGGAGAAGCAGCGCCTATGCATCAGGTAACGTAATAAATCCAGGCTAATTTTCAGTCGCCGTAGCCAAATTTCCTAAAGTATGAGGGCCGATCAGCGTTCCTTGTGATTTAGAGTCGTCGATCAACCTATCACTTGCTTAATGAAGCGTCTCTGAATAACTGTAATGGATATTCTATCGGACTTTGACATGCTGGAGTATATCAAAGTGCCGTACCCAAGGAGTGGACTGGCGGGTGTTTTATAAATTCTGTGGGTGCAATCGGACAGTTTCATTGTACGAAAAATCAGACTTATATTTCTCCTACCTCATGCAGAGTGATAACCGACTAATAATAACCCTTACCTCTCTAAATGGGATTCACCACTGATCACAGTACTCACTCACTTCATGGTAGCCCACCATTTGAGGTTTATCTTGAGTCATGGCATGGCGGCTAAGCGGTCATCCCTCCTACAACCTTCCATCACCCCAACGAGATATTTCCACCAAACGGAAATCCCTTACATATGGACCGGTCTACTCAAGTATCTGTATTCTCAAACTTCCTCAGCATCTGCATGCCAATGCCGTCCTTGGCTCTATTTCTGTTCAGCTGGGCCTTGTCAGTAATTACATGCTACTAAAGCACTTGCTGAGCATGTGCCGATATCAGTATACATCTTCTTCACCATTAGTTTGCGTTCACCGCATTTTAACTCTGTTAATCCATGTCAGCGATACTCTTACTTCCAGTGGTATTCTTCCGCAGCAGTATAGGAAAACTGAGAAATAGACTTGGTGAGCTACATGTAGTTATACACTGTCGGAGCCCGTAATCAACTGGCCACTACTTTGAAAAGCATGTATCACCGGCGTTGCGTCCAGATTATGCTTCAACACCGACGGCGAAGAGAACAGGGGATTCTCCAATAAAAAATTTCAAACCTCTAAAGATCTGTGACTTATATTTTCTACAAGAAACCAAAAACCACCCGCCAAAGGACAGCGTTCAGTCGTGAGTTCGTCTCGATAACCTAAGTGAACGGAGTCCCAGCGCAATAAGAATTCCATGCAATCTTTCCAGCAACGCTAACCTTCATTTCTGTCCGCTCCCTTCCTATATACTGCACTAGCATCTATTCAGGTGATACTCCTGTTTTCATGTGGTGAATAAACCTCATAACGGGTGGTACAACAGACTAAGCTTTGTATTGTTGACACCGCGTTTTCACCTATAGGTGAAACATGCAAACAGAAAGAACTGATCAACTACATCCCGTTCTTCGATCTTCCAAAACTTTGGCTTCACCCTACACTTCCATGCCTTCCAATATTTTATTTGCTCCATGGCAAGAGAACAGGCTGATATTGATAACCGTGAACCTTTAAGTGGCCCCAAGGATTCACTTAATAACTCTGGACGGGCTACCACATATTTCGCAGATGAAGCCCGCCTAAGATTCCGTTCAGTGTGAATTCTACGAGAAATACTTTGTCTTTGAGAAGACAAACTTGATAGCACCCAAATATGTGATGGGTTCCAAGCAAGTTATTACGTTATTCTCCTCGCGTAAACTAGAGAAACTAACCAACGTGTGGCCAGCATTACCGCCTAATCGTTCACGGGTAGCCGCAAGACACCGACGTCAATAATTCCACCACTGATTGTTTAACATTATATTGCATGAATTTGCTGTCTATAATATTTCGTGGCAAGTGAGTCTAAGTTTCTTGACAAGGGATAATCACTGGGCGATTGTGGAAGCACCATAATCAACCGGCCTTACAAGATTTTTGAATAATCATCCTTAAATCTAAGGGTGGTCTGGTGTAGGTGATAAAGCGAAAAATTGATAAAACAAAGTCTGAGCGGTTGTTCCTATAGAGTGAGAATCAATGGATGTCTATCGCACAGAGGATTGCTATAAGGCAAGGTGCCTCAGGGGTCTGTCTTAGGGCCACCGCTCTTCTTTATGTATGTGAACGACATAGCTAGTGGATTGGAAAATCCGTGTCTCATGTTTGCTGATGACATCGAACTACTAGGGATAGCAAACAGTGAGGCGATCCAAAGGGATCTGGATAAAGTTTACCAGTGGTCGGTGAGCTGGAATCTTTCTTTGAACTTGGACAAATGGCATCGGCTCATGGAAGTGGAAGCGAATTCCCCTCGTCACATGGGTCCACCTGTGCATCAGGTCGACATGGAACAAACTCAGCAAGCAACAGACCTCGGGATAGTCGTGAGTGCGGACTTCAGACCTAGTCTGCAATGTCAGAAGGCAGCCAAGGAGGAATGGAGGGCCTTGAGCCAGCCTAGGAAAACTCTAGGATCTAGGAGGCATAACGTTCTTCTGTCGCTGTTCAAGGCATTTGTCCTACTGCACCTGGAATACTGTGTCCAGGCATGGAGACCGTATTTGGCAAAAGAAATTGAATACTGGAAACGGTTGAGCGTTTTTCCACAATGGATTGGACATTTGGGACACGTGTGATATGAGCAGAGGCTTGTGGGACTGATTGTCCTAACGCGAAACTCGCATTACATTTATCTGCCATTAACGCTTGTGACCACTCGTGCGTCACTCTTACTGGGCTCCGTACGATTGCAATACTGCCAACTCTGACACTTAACCGGTATAAGGAAAAGACAGTCAGAAGCGGTACCATGTTGAGCATATTTTGACAGGAGCCTGCGAGCGGTGCGTGCGTGAGCAGCGCACAAGTAGCGACCGCGCTTGGCGGTCACCGTTCGATTAAACAAGCGATCCGGAGGAACAAATCCATGTTCCGCTACCGGAGGAGGGCGCTTGAGCTGTGTGCTCCGTGGAAAGAGGTGATCTAATACAGGCCTTCAAGATCATCAAGTTTCTGGCCGAGATACGGGGCACCAGGGAGCCATATTCCATATAAACGGGAACGATGCAGTCAGAGGAAAAAGAAAAACGATTGTACGAGAACACGTAACCACTGGGTCGAGGAGCGAATCATTCGCCAAATGAGTGGTGAATCACCGTGACAAGCTGTTGGAGAAAGTGGTGGGGTCAGTGCGCGAATTCGAAGGAAGACTAGACAGTGCGTGTCTAGCCGTGTTTGGAGACGACGGTGTGTGAATTGTGGGGTTGAGGAGATGGTAGGGAGGAAAGCATCTCAGTAATTGCTTCCTCCCCTAAATTAAATGAATAGGGTCTTCCACCCTCCTGTTGTCAGATCCAAGAAGCTCTCGATGCAGGAATCTGGAAGATCAGGTATTCCGCCTTAAAGTCCGGTAATCTATCTAGTACTGTAACTGGTACTGGAACTCAGACAGCCTCAAGGTCGTGCGGGTGTAAGTTTACTTAGTGCCGCTGTTTTTGAGGAACATGTTTTCGCGGTGCTTGCAGCACCCGTCAGTATTCCTCAACGAATCCGAACGTATCACTTCGACGAGATTCCGTGTTTTCCAGTCCGTAGTCCCTTCTGCTTGAAACGGGTTATTTAAATGTGAGAGTGCTTTACACTCATTATGGTTCATGAACCTAGCAGAATTGCTGCTTCGCAGGCGTCCATTTCAGATTTCGTTGTCAGGTGTCGAGTATGTTGATTACCTTCATCCTCTTAGTGCCAGTAATACGTCCAAATCCGTGATTGATTGGCGATGTAGAGTGTTTCCAGCCTCGAAACCATATGGTTTCGGGAGTGGATATGCACATCCCGAATCCAGTATCCGGAAAGCAACTGACGGCCGCATGATTGCCCTGGGTGCTCCCATGTTCGACTGGTTTGAGGATGCTTGGTGAAATAATCGGGGTGGATTGCTCTGCCAGACCTCGAATTTTGCCCCACTTAGGCGCCGTTGGCCACAGGTGTGACCAGTCGGCCTGATCTGAGTGAGTATAAAAGCCATGAAGGGAGCAGTTGCCTAGAGGCTAATAAATCATATGCTGAACAAACAGTTACTTTGTTTTGAGCAACATCAATTTCGTCCAGGGCGGTCTTGTATCTCGAACTGGCTCGAGAACACCGGGCGTCCATCGAGCCGCAAGTCACCTCACGAATGTGCTGTTCGTTGACTTCACCAAAGCATTTGACAAGGTCTTACAGGGCAGCCTGTTGGGGAACCTTGGGGTGCTTCTCGTGGGGGCTCGTTCCTGAGCTGGATCGGGTATTTCCTCAGCGTAAGTTCTTCTGTCAAGTCAGTCAATCAGTCTCTCAATATTACCCAGTCACGAGCAGCATTCTGCAGGGTTTGGTGCCTGAGCCACTACTCTTTGTCAATTACGTGAATGATCTCCCATCACTGTTTGAGTCCCATTGCCTAATTTATGTCGACGACGTAAAACTGACGCACCCTCCAGACCCCGGAGGGTGTCGAGATTCTGCAAAGTGACTTAACGACACTTGAGCGGCGGGTAGAATCGTGTAGAATGCCGACAAATTTTGCTCCGAATTATAAATTCTATGAGTCTTACTCTTTTCTATCGTCTCTAGGCGTGCGACTACCTTATGGAACTCTCTACCGGCTGTTTTTGTGTCAGAGGATAGCGAAACCACCTTCAAACGATGTTTCGACAAGCGCTCCATGAGGCCATTGCAACTCGCAGACATGTGAACGGGGTGCTGTTGGGGTGCGATGATGTTTATACGGTGCGCGGCCCCTTCTGCTTTATATTTTCGATAATGAGGATGAATATGGTACCCGAATTTTTTAGTGAGTTGACGGTTCCTGCGCTGTAATCACGATATGCAGCTTAGTCCGTTCGAAACAGTTTTTCGGTTCACCGAAGGTTAACTTCCTGTGTCGTAAAGTTTGCTAAGCTACTCAGATAATACGCCCAACCCGCGTTAAGCAACGTCGGGTAAAATATGGACCGCACAACCGCAGCCCACGAACGAGAGCTTTGCATGGCCCAACATTGCGAGAAAAACGTCCTGGAGTCGATTCCCAATTTGCTTTAAAATCGTGAATATCGATAGTCTCTCTCGTTTAGGAGAGCTTCAATCCACGTGTATTTCACCTTTATTTTACCAATCACATCCTTAAAAGAGCAACTTGAAATCGGGGACGTAAATTTAAAAAAAATCTGTAACTATATGCCGTTATCTTTTTGCCGATCGCTCTTCCATCTGAAAGCAACGTTAACATCACTTGCTTCTTTGTCTTATTTTCTTTAGGATCTTCAAAATGACATGTAATAATATGAATCAGAGAAATGTTGGTATAACTGCATTTGTAAAGTAAATTCAGCAGTGCCGATGTTTGGGGGTCCTGTTCCCCGTAATTGTACACACTAGCTTCATTACCATCTTCCAATGTCACAGGGTTTCTTGGATTAGTAATTGTATGAAAATGCACTTATGTATACAAATATAAATATTCAGCGTAAACGCTCCCAAACGCACTTCAGAACGCCTCCAAGTTGACCACTAAACGACCGGAAAACGGATACTTTCCAAAGCGCTCGGTTGCATTTTAAGGGCGTTTATGTGAGGAACAAACAAGCGCATTCAACCTACAGCTACAGTTTTACCACATTCGTCCTGTTAAATACATGGCATTTTTTCTAAATCTAAAGATTTATATGTACATGTATATATATATATATAGACATTTTGCTGTTGGGTACGTCTATATACAAAATCCGTGTATAATTGTGAATACATACTTGTATACATAGGTAGGTGTATGTACTCTCAGCATGAAGTACATGCGCTCTACCTGTGTTGACTTAATTAGTGTTATTGTGTAATGACATATATGTGAATATATGATTTCATAAAATGTGCATCGGTTTATCTTCCCGCGGATTCGTTGCACACCGCCGTTCCTTGGTGTTGGCAAACCAACGTTTAACATGTTTTCCTATTCTGGACACCAAATGATCCGCGAACTGTGGTTTGGACCGAATACTGTTTTGTGCAAATCCATATATTTACAAATATAAAACCTTCATGGGGGCCTTATCTGAGACTGCTGCACCCAATATATGGTTAGAAACTGCAACGGGCATTCGGCTGCTCATCCAACAGCGGGAAAAGGCCACGTTGTTATTGCCTGATGCCGTAAACACTGTTTATGATTTCAGAGGTAACCTTCCAGTGTTGCCACCTGAAAATGCGACCGCTTTTACAGGGAACTTACCAGTCCGTTGCATGATTCAGGAGACAAGATTTTGTAAGTTTGGCGGTGCGCTGGCAAACTGACTAGCTCTAGCAGCTGATGCTAGGGTGTTAAATCTTCTCATCAGCTTCGATAACTTCTGCGAAGCAGTCTTCAAGATAATTAGCGGAGAGTATAAAAATGAAATAATGCCCTGAATTGCCAAGTAGCAAACCTGCTAATGAAGTTTGGCCTTCTGTTGATCAAAAGGGTTTGAACTGCCGAAAAGCCGTAATATATGATTTATAAAATTAGTTGAATTGTTCACGTAGAGGGCTGCGGACTGCCCTGCAGTTGACTTGGAAATGTTTGAGTCGAAGCTAATTACTTTAACTGATGTTGGTAGCGGAAAAGGGCATTTTCAAAATCAGAGTAGGGTCTTATTTAGGTAGAGCGAGTTCCAGGCCCTGAAACGTTGCCAGAATCGGTAGAAACTCCAAGGAGGGTACCTGTCGCTCAGGTTATGTCTTATTCTTCGGGTGAGCTATACTCCGACAAGGAGCGTTTTTAAACTCTATTAAATCGCACAGTTCATTAACTGTTGCGGAGTACCTCTGTCCAAACGGAGCCTCTCACGGTGTTCCTTCTGCAGTTGGTTTTCAGATGCATCCAAATTAATTGTTCTTAAGCCCCTTGGTAGTGAAATCGCCCTCTTTCATAATTACTTTGTGCAAATTAACCCAAGCAAATGTTGTTGGCTTCTCTTCTGACTGTTCCGTGATCTTTAACTCTACACGCAAATCTGCCTGTGCCAACTCAATTATTAAAACTAGTCGCCCCATACCCTCCAGAATGAACATCTATAGGAACCCCACTGTCCCATATTTAGCTGGAATTTTGACAAACCTTGACCGGGTTTCAGCCGAATTTCTGAGCTGCTTGTCGTAATGTACTATGATTATTCTTGGATAAATTCTTTTTCATTTTTAAGAGGCGATGAGCCTATTTTTATCTGTTTATTTATTTATTTATTTTTCCCCCCATTTTATTTTTACCGCCACATTTTTTGAATGAAATGCGACAGTATTGATTGTTCGCAAAAGTCTATACAATACAATACAGTACAAACTGAGATTCTTGGTATACACCTGCTGAGCGGCAATAAGCGCAAAGCCGGCAGTGTTTCTGGAAAATTCCGTTTCTTCATCTTATCGCTACTTACGGAAAGTGTACCACCCGGGGCTTCTGCCGCTTTCAACCTATATTTCCATAGTTTCTAACCAGCATAGGACGAAGAAGGTCGAAGGTTGGATTTCGAACAGCACATTCATCTACTCGCACCTCCGTCATCGTAGCTCATCAAAACGAGACTGCGCCCTAACCTAGTGTAACGACTGGCCTACCTGTTCGTTCAGTTTTGTGTCACTGTCTCTCACTGAGGTGTGCCAGAGAAATTCATTTCACTTGTTCAGTATCTGTTTTCAAACAGACGAACCGGATTTGGTGGTTCACCACAGCAAGTGGAATTCGTCAGGGTTGTCCCCCTTCATTTTCTTTTAAGCTTTATCATTGCAATGACAATGCATATAGCTTTCTCTTTACGTGCGAATAGTGGCATTGATGTCTTATTAGACAAGAAACTGTTTGATTGAAAATATGCGGACGATCTTTTTCCGCTGAGTATAGATTCATGCAAGTTACAAGCTTTCCTCGATCTGCTGAACGACAATATTAGGATGCCTGGAACGTGTTTTGCCCCTTCAAAATGTAAAATGATGCTGCAAGACTTGTAAGACCGATTATCTTAACGCGGATTTTGTATTACGTTTGCCTGCCCTTAACGCTTGTGACCACTCGTGCGTCACTCTTACTGGGCTCCGTACGATTGCAATACTGCCAACTCTGACACTTAACCGGTATAAGGAAAAGACA